>OZ010795.1:54414170-54754072 GCA_963932465.1 Maratus speciosus
CAAACCACATAGATGGCGCTTCTAGCGGAAACATACCGCCGGGCCTTGAATGTTTCAAACATTCAATACTATAAATACGATATCAATTTAGGATACAATCTCAATAATACAAATTGTTTCTTAGCATATACACTAAATGAAATGTTAAATTTACAAATATAAACACAAAAATATAATAATACACTACACTACAAAAGTTTTGCTTAATTGAAATAAAATGTATGAATTCAAGTAGTTAATGTGGTTTCATTCACATGAGGCAAAACAACTATTTTGGCCACTGGCCTTTTATATGTGCCATTTTTATCCCTTAAAGTTATAACTCTAACTATACCATCTTGGTCTGGATGGATTTTAACAATTCTTGCCAAATGCCATTTTAAAGGGCTACAATTATCAGGATTTCTTACTAAAACTAAATCTCCCTCTTTTATCTCTACCCTTCCTTTATGCCATTTGGGTCTATTTAAGAGTTTATTTAAATATTCTGATGACCATTTATTCCAAAGATGTTGTGTCAATTTCTGAACTAATTGCCACATGCTCAACCTATTCATAGGGATTTCAGTATAATTCGGTTCAGGTAAGGCCATTAAAGGTGAGCCAATAAGAAAATGAGCAGGTGTCAAAGCTTCAACATCATTTGGACCATTTGAAAGAGGGCAGAGAGGACGAGAAATAAGAACAGCTTCGATTTGAATAATAAGAGTCAAGAGTTCCTCATAACTTAAAATAGTTTTACCTACAACACGCTTTAAATGATATTTAAGTGATTTAACACTTGCCTCCCATAAACCTCCAAAGTGAGGGGTTGAATGGGGATTAAAATGTCACTTAATTCCTTCATTAGCTAAATAATTTTGAATTTCCGCCTCACTTTTATCCTTAAATAAAGATCTGAGAATTGCTCTTAATTCTTTATTGGCACCAACAGAAATTCGGCCATTATCACTAAAGATATCAGAAGGTTTGTCTCGTCTCGCAATAAAGCGTTTAAGTGCTGCTAAAAACGCTGCACTTGTTAAATCATTGACAATTTCAAAATGCAAGGCATTTGTAGTAAAACACACAAAAATACAAATAAAAACCTCTTTTACCTGTTTACTCCTACCTGTTGAATTTTTTATCTCAAAAGGACCGCAGTAGTCTAATCCAGTGCGCGTAAATACTCTGGATACCGTTACTCTGGCTGCTGGCAAATCAGCCATGTGTTGCTGCGAAATTTTAGAATTAATTTTCTTACAAATAATACAATTAAAAATGATTTGTCTAACTACATTTCTGCCAGCTAAAATTCGAAATTTAGTTCGGATGAGAGACATTGTGGTTTCTGAACCTGCATGAAAATATAAAACATGAAAATAATTAATAACACAAAATGTAAAATTATGTTTTGCAGGGATAATCATAGGACATTTTTGGTGATCGGATAAGTTACTGCTTTTCAGTCTGCCATCAACACGAATGCAGCCATCACTGTCTAAAAATGGACACAAGTTTATCAGTTTGCTATTGTTAGGGTTAGCAGTACCCCTTTCTAAACACTGGATTTCTTTCACGAATGAAGTCCTTTGAATGTTCTTTACAATGCACAATAAGGATTGAGAGAGTTCACTGCTAGATAAAGTTCCAGCTGTAGGATATAAAGGGTTTCTACAGTTATATATGAATCTTTTATACCATGCTACTACTCTTTGTAGTTTGATGAACGAAGAACAGTTATTAATGATGTCTAAAGGTTCAAGAGTGTTAACTAAGGCACATGCTTGAGTCACTGATGGTGATTTCAATTCACGCAAAAACAGCTCATTGGTTTCAGCAGGATTGCTATTAGGACACTCGACCACCTCAGGCTGTTGTAGGAATGCTGGACCGAACCACCACAGATCACACTGTTTAATCTTGATGGGATCTATACCTCTAGAAATAAGGTCTGCAGGATTTTGCTTGGAAGATACGTAATGCCACTGTTCAACCGAAATTAAACCTTGTATAATCGATATCCTGTTCGCTACAAACGTCTTAAGATCGTTTGACTCTTTTTTTAACCATGCAAGTACAATGGTGCTATCTGTCCAAAAATAAGTTTTAGAAATTTTTAGTTTTAAGGCACTTAACACCTTCTTCATTAACTTAGATAGCAGAACTGCAGCAGAAAGTTCAAGACGCGGGATAGTGACATGCTTTAGAGGAGCTACTCTGGATTTACTAGTGAGTAGCTTAACAGCAGAATCACCACAAGAATTAGTAGATTTCACGTAAATGACCGCTCCATAAGCAATTTCAGATGAGTCGGAAAATCCATGTAGTTCTACACAAATAGACTGATCAATAAGAATGCATCTAGGGATACTGATCAGATTTACGCTCTTTAAGGAAGTAAGAAAGTCATTCCACACTTTATTTTCTTTCATTGGGAGATAATCACATCAATCTATCTTCAGCAACCATATTTTTTGCAGAAACACCTTGGCCCTTGTAATTATTGGACCTATCAAACCCAAAGGGTCAAATATTCTAGCAATTTGTGACAAGACTTATCGTTTAGTATATAATTCGCTTTGCTCGATAATTAAGTTAAACCCAAAACAATCTGGTTGAGGCTTCCACAATATTCCCAGAGTATTTGTCTCATTAGAATAAGAATATTCAGATTCTGAATTATTACATAAAAGAGCAAAATTATTTACTGCCCATTTATGGAGATCCATGCCTCCTCTATTTAACAAAGATATCAGTTGTTGCTGAATCACCTTAGCTGTGTCTAAATCACCTGATCGTGTTAGGATGTCATCAATGTACACATCCTGCAACAACACATTCGCAGCTAAATGAAATTCATTTCCTTCGTCTCTGGATAATTACATTAAGGTTTTTGTAGCTAAAAAAGGAGCACTAGTTGTTTCATAAGACACAGTACATAACCTGTACACTTTTACTTGCTCATTCACCTCAGGTTTAAATACTATTAGTAATAAATCACATTGACTCGGATGTATTAATATCATACGATACATTTTTTTAATATCAGCTACAAAAACAAACTGACGCTTTCGAAATCGCAACATTATAGAAAATAACTCATCTTGGATTGTTCCTCCATTAAATTGCAAACTGTTTAATGATTTACCTGTAGAAGTTAAGCAACTAGCATTATACACGACTCGTAATGGTGTGCTACTTGATTCTGTATGGAATACGCAATGATGTGGAATATAATAAGTGACTTCTGGCTCTTCAGATTCTATCACTTCTTCCATGTGACCCATACTTAGATATTCTTCCATAAATGCATTATAAAGATCATTAATTTTAGGTTCTCTAACTAAGCGCTTCCATAATGAATTTAAAATATTCATTGCCTTTTGTTTTGATTCGCCAAGACAAGATGGATCTTCATTTAGCGGCGTTTTCACCATATATTGTCCATTTTTAGTTCTAGAATAATTTTTCAGAAAATGTTCTTCATAAATTTCTGTTTCCTTAGTTTTAGAAATCTTAGACTCTCTCTCTATTTTTTCTAGTTTCCAAAACTCTCTAATTATTTTTTCTAATTCAAAATTATCTGTAATTAACCCACAATGTATATTACTTTCAGCCCTAGCCGGAAGGCTTCCACTGACAATATACCCGAATACACTGTTTTGTAACACAATTTTAGTATTTAATGATTGCGGATAAATTTGACCTGGTCTTACAAATTCATAGAAATTTTCTGCACCTAAAAACAAATCAATCGGACCTGGGACATTAAATTTTTCATCGGCTAATTTGATGTTAATTAATAATGGGATAGAATTCTCAAGCGGCCTAGACGGCGTAAATTCTGCAATTTTCGGAACGACTAAAAAGTCTAATTTTAAATGAAAATCCTTATCTCTATTTGAAACAGTTGTGTTAACCCTAGATCTAACATTCAACGATAAATTACTTATGCCTGAAATAGAAATGTTAGTCTTTTCCCTTTTCAAATTAAGTTTATCTACTAACCTTTTACTCATAAAGTTAGAGTTTGCTCCAACGTCTAATAAACCTCGTACTTCATGAAAATTACCTAATTTATCTCTTATTAAACAAACAAATGTGCTAAGTAACACAGCTTTCAACTCATTAGCCAAATTACATGTCGTTGAAAATAAACTGTTTTGACTATTAGCTGGAAAAGGCTGAAATACTGGAGCCGAAACATCCAAATTAGATTTATTACCTCCTTTGTTTATATGACTCATTTCCTGTGAAATTACCTCTTCGTTTTCAACTTTATTTATTTTTTGTTCGCGAGGAAAATGCAAAGTTACATTATGCCTTTTCCTACAAATAATACACGAGAATTTAGATTTATAATCGACTACTTTATGATTCATAAGACAGTTAAAACAAAGATTTTTTGTCTTTACCAGCTCAACTGTATCACTCACTGACATATTTTTGTAAACAGGACATTTATGCAAAGGATGATTTTCATTACATGACAAAATACATTTAGAATTTTTTACATCCGTTAGAAAAACTTTAGAAACTGGCCTGGAATAATTATTTTTATTATTCGACCTAGAATTATCAACCACAGGTTTTACCTTTGATGTGTAATATAAATCTATCTCCCTAGATAACTCAATTGGGTGAAACCAAGAATCTCCTTGTCTAACATTTATAAAACAAGTAACATCCTTATCAAGTGTCTGACAAATTTTATCAGAAATCACTAACTTTTTAACTTAAGTTTCAAAATCTGTCGCATTTCTCAACTCGTTGTTAAACGGGATGCAAATTGTACATACGTTTCATTGGGTTGACGTTCTGCTTTTCTAAAATGTTCTAAACAAGTTTGGGGAATTGGCTCAAATTCTCTAAGTACTATAGCTTTCACCTTTGAATAATCTTCTAACTCCCTATCCTTAATATATATAATAACATTTGTTGCGCTTTCCCCTAACAGATTTAGAATAATTTCCGATTTATATTTTTTGGGACATTTTTTTGAAATGAAAGCCCTTTCTAAAGACGAGAAGAATACCCCCAACCTTCCGGTCTAGAAAGAATTTTGATTGTAAGTTTCTTATACTTTTAATGAGAGAGTCTAAATATTCTATGATTTCTCCCTTCTCGAAAACATTTAATTTTTCACTTTTGGTTTCTGCAAGGGCCTTGTCCAACTCAAGCTCTAATTTTGTACGTTCAATTTTTAATTATTCAAGTTCTAGTACCTTCGCTTCCTCATTTTTTCTCTCCTCTATAATATTATTGGACATTTCTTCTACAAATTTAGAATCTGCTTTATGCTTTTACTTTCCTTTATTAAATTCATTAAATCATAATTAGTTAATTTTATATCAGAAATATCAATTACTAACTCAAAATCTATCCTCTGGTAGTCTTCCTTTTTCGCGCTTTTGAACATTTTAATAAATATAGTTCACAATAAAAAAATAAATAAATCTCACATACCTCCAAAATAAAAGCGAATCACTTTTTCCAAACTGCTGAAATGCAGGATAATATTTTGGTTTCTTTTATTTATTTTTTTTCTCAAAATCAGCATTTCGAAATAACTCCGTTTATTCTCTGCATTAAATGATCACTTATGATTGCGCAACTGTGCACTGAAAGGACATTATTATTTTTGTTCTTGAATCAAAACAACTGCTTGACTTAAACTCTTCGTAATAAAGTATATATTTTTTAACACCACACTATTAAAGCAATATTATAACTTATGAGATTAAAAGGAAATGCACAAATTCTCATAAAAAAGAAAACAATTCGTTTCGGTACACATATACTCGTTGAATCGAAACCACTTTATACTCGATTAAATAAATGCTTGTTCTTTACTCCGGGGTGGGGGACCAAAAAATGGTGTTCCCGCCAATAACTCAATCACAAATAATCACTACACACAACTCACAATAAAATAAAACTAGCGGATTGTATTACTAATTAAATTTTAATTCACAAACAATAAATTGATCGAGAGCCGATATTTACACTACTCCTCGGATCGGCATCTCGAACCCAACTCACAAGCTTCAAAACAAACCACATAGATGGCGCTTCTAGCGGCAACACTTATTATTACATGATATATAAAGTCTTCCATCAAAGCACTACACAGTAGATTGCAAAATTAGTACTTTTTGATTTAAAATGACAGTTTGTTTTTAGAAACTATGATTTTTTTCAATTATTGAAGAAAAATACTACAGTGTTTCAATGTACGTTTTTGTAACTAATGTATTTCATTTCCAATTTTTCATTCAGTTTTATGATAACTTAAATGACCTGTCTTAAAATGAATTATTAGGAGGGAGAAAAAAATTCATCAGTCCACCAAATACTGGATTAAAAATATATTTTTGTTTTTTAAAGAATCGGGGTTCTTATTAGAGATAAAGATAAAAAAATAATTATTATACATTTTTAGTAAAATATCCGAGAAATAATATTTTTGGCTATCAGAGAGCTTCTAGCATAATATACTGATGTTGTAATAAATTGAATATGGCAAATATTTCCTTTTTTTTTTAATTTACAAAATCATGGAATAAGGTACATTTTCCATAATATAAAAAAAAGTATTACGTTTATATTAATTTTGTTAAGAATAAAGTTAAGAATTTTTTCTGAAAAAAAGGAAAGAAAATATAGAAATTTCATTTAGTTTTGTAGGTTTTCTTTAAGTTTTGAACGAAGTGAAACTTAAAAAAATACAGGGTAGATATTAAGAAAATACATTATCAATCTAGGTAATTAACGTTTTATAAACGAAGATAGATCGGATTTTTTTATTCATCTAAGCAAATAAATATAAAAAATAAATGCATGCATAATAAGTACATGCATCGTGTCATTGCATTAAAATTTCAGGTTATATAGTCACTAGGACTGAAGGATAGCAGAAACTAATATCGCAATATATCATCGAGTTAATATTGATATTGGTGATATACCACGATAACTGCCTTTTAGTGGTATATAATAGAAAAACTAATTCCAAAAAATAAATGGTAATCTAACAATTTAATTTTATCCAGATGTATAATGAATTTAAAATTGTGTTATTGGAGAAACATGCCTTTTGAAACTGAAATATCAAGACACGATATATTAATTTCTCTCTGGATAACTTCACTCCATCGACAATATATCAAACGGCAGTACAGCATAGGCTATACTAGACGTTAGTAGCTGGGAAACTGGGCTCAAAATCACCTAATCACACTGAACCTCGGAGAGACTGTAATTAAAAGACGAAACTTTACCATTAGCACATTCTGATATCTTCTTAGTGAGGCAAATTTCACACTTTTTTTAAGTTTTAGTAACACGATTGTCTCCACAATTACCAGCACACCTTTTGGCTCACAATATTAGTCATGGTATAGCAATTTCTTGATATATTGCAATATATCAAGATCAATAGCAGCGGCGGAATTAAAACACTGACTTTTGCAATATTATTCAATAACGAACGGGCAATGGAATCTGCGGTTTGCAAAAATAATAAGGAACGTAAAAAAAAAAAAGTATACTGATATATTTGTATGCTAACGAAAGAGAGATAATAACTGGAATAGGATATTCTCTTTTGAATTAATCAAAGAAACGAATAAATGCATGTATCGGGCTAAAGAAAGGATTGAAGAGGATACCCAGCGAACAAAGAGCTATCGGCAAGCAATCTGTCGACAGCCGCTTGCCACTACCGGCGTTACTGACACGATACCAGTTGCCGCTACTGCTTCCGTATCTTTTTTGATACGCCGCGCAAATGCGGTCTGATTCATAGGCATGCAGCCGGTCCGGTATCGGCAGAAAACTATGCTGACAGCACGCCGATAGCTATCCATATGAATGCCGGCCGCAGTCCGACAGCAGCATACATTGAAAAAAAATTGTTTTGATGACGCCATCGTAGAATGTATATCTGAAAGGATCGTGTTTCGGCGTTGTAATAGTGGGGTGTGATCCGACGTACTCAAGGACAGGAAGTAGACGCCTTAACCACTCAGCCACGGAGACTTGATCAGAGGAAGATTGTATGAGGTAATAAGGGGAAGACATATCGATAAGTAATGTTGCCGTTGAACGTAAGTGGTAGATGGGAAAGTTAGAATTTTGAAGTGTTTTTATATATTTTTTTATATATGTTTTTTGTAATTGTTTTAAGCGCGTGTATTTAAAACTTAATTTAATATTTAAAAAAATGAAATAAATAGAGAATTCGCTAAAGCAAACGAATTTAAGAATAAAATTAAAAGTAATTAAGGTATAGATATAATTAAGAATATATATAAATTTAAGAATAATTAACATTTTCTTTTTAGGAATTATAATGTAACTACATACGTTGAATTAATTTATAAAATATATATTTTTAACATTGAAAAATTTATTTTAATAACGTAATTAATAACTTTTAATTAGAGTAAGAATTCATTTTATGTGGTTTTGATGATTTAAAGTAGAACATACATTTAATGAGTATGTTGCATATTAATTTGTTACTTATCATTAGTTTTAATTTAAAAATAAAATAAAAATATTAATTTACATATTTTTTTTTTCTTTCGAAGATAACTTTAGATGGGGGATATTTCTGAATCTTTCTCATAAACTTAAGAATGCTTATTAAATAAAATAAGTGAATTTCAGAGTTTTTTCTCTTGGGAATTATAATGTAATTAAATGTGTTAATTCAAGAAATATATATTTGTAACATAGAAAAACTAATTTTATTAAAAAAATAAGTTGTTAATTAATTACTTTTAATTAGAATAAGAGTTCATTTTTTGTCATTTTATGATGTAATGTAGAATATATTTTTATTGGTTATGTAGCATTAATGATTCTTTTACTTATCAACATTTTTTAATCATCAAATAAAATAAAATAGAAATATTAATTTATCTTTTTTTTTTTTTTTTTTTTTTTTTTTTTTTTTTTTTGTTAAATAATTTTTTAGGAGTCGGAGATTTCTGAATCTTTCTTTTAAATTTTAATGCTAAAAAGTTTTCTTTATATTTTTATAGCTTGTAAAATAATTTGAAATACTTTTTTAATAATTTGTTTTTTAAATAAAATAAGAAACATATTTATTGCTTTTAATATAATATAATAGTTAGAAGATAAGTTCAATTAATTTATGAAATTTTGTTTTTCTAAGATTAAGTTTACAATGAATAATAATTTTAAGGAGTAATTTAAAAAAATCTTTTGATGATTCAAATAATTGTAAGTCCTTTTAAATTGAATTCAATAACAACTTTTTTTAAATAAAAAAATACATTATATTTTAGACATTTTTTTTTTGTTTATCACTGTTAGAATTTTATATGAAATACGTGATATACACATATCTTATCAAAACTCAAACTCAAACAAATAATTATGAAAAAGAAAAAAAATGTCGGCTGAGCTTAAAAATTCCGAATTCTGATCGATGTTGGCAAATCTAATCGGCCACTATCAGAAGTTACACATCGGCCCTGCGCCACTTTCTTGTGTAAGTCGCTTGCCGATATATAGCCATAGAACAACCGATTATGGTAACCGACAGTCGAAAAAGCCGATTCTTAAGTTTCAGTTGTCGACACTTCACCGAAAATACTGCGCCCATGCCGACATTTAACGGACACTGCTGGCTGCAGTCCGATCGTGTGCCGAAAGGAATGTGTTTGCTGGGTATTGTGATATTAGTACAGAATTTTCGGCGCTTCTTCTCGAGGTTCGAAGTCGTAGAGAGACAAAAAATATATAGTCTGATATATATTTAGAATTAGAGCTTAGATATTATTATTTTGATAATTATCATATATCAATATTTCAGCGATATATTGGGAAATTGTGCAACACTAATAGCTACTATATTTCACAAAAAATACACATTCATTTACTACCTATTGCATATCGCATAACATTATTGTTAAAATTGTATACACATATTTTATCATTTTAAGTAACTCTTATACACTTCAAATAACACTTATAGTTTACATTTTAATCTAGTTAAATCTAGTATAGTCTAGCCGTTTTGTTTAAACTTCTTTGGAAACATGGTAGCGAATATATTTTTGACTTACACTTTAGCGTGCATTTCAATATAATGAAATATTAGTATTCAGATGTGCAATTTTACTTTTAAAGCAAAAATACACAAGATTTTAAACACATGACGAGTACCAACAAGTAGACCCTGGCACAGAGTTTTGAAATCTATCTTGCGTATTAGTAGGAAGTGACTGAAAACGTATCCACCTCCGCAGCAGCGAACATCTTCAAATATACTCACAGCCAAAAGTTCAGCACTCAGTAGTAAAATCTAAAACAATCGACTGATATTGCTTGTATTGACACGAAATGCCGAAGGAAAGTAGAAAATATGTGTATGCGTAAATAAAAACAATGGTTTACTTAAAAAAGTGAAATGAACATTGAATTTGCATACTTTATAAGGTGAAGATGCAATGGAATCAATAAAAAAAAATCATGCTTAAATTGAAAAAAACATGCATTTATAGGCTGGGTGAGTACCTCATCACCTGCATGCAATGTTTACAAAGTGTGATCATAATTTCTATTAGGTGATCATCTAACATAGAAACAAGTAATCGCTATTCCGTCTGTAGAGTAGTTTGTAATTCTGTGAGAGTGAGTGGGAGTGGGAAATGAGTATAGAGTAAAGAACACATATTTCGTCCCCTATCCCATTTTCGTCCCCCTTAACTTCTCCGCTTCTGTGAAAGTGGCGCCACTTATGACGCAAGGCATAGAGAGCGGAAGGTAAAAGGGGTCAAAATATAAAGTTTCGTTCGCCAAGACGCATACATAAATTAAAGACGACGAATTTTCTATTTTTAAAAGACCCGAGTTCTTATTACGTCGTTTGCAGGACGTTATTTATTGTACTGTAAGTATTTATTTCTTATTCATTGCATGTATTTTATGTTGCTAAGTTGCTGACAGTAGCATGCAGCGAGTTTTAGGACGCTCAGTGAATCTGACAGGAACTGAAGATCTGTCAAATTGGGAAGTAGCGTGGTCCCAATTTCGTTCTCCTTGCAGTTCTTATTTTCGTCCCGTGGAGGAAATTAGAATGCTTTTTCATGACTTTTTTTTTCAAATTTTCCCTCTTGTTTTGATGGCTAAAGTTTTGTTATATTATTCTTCCACTGATAATTATTGCATTTCTCTGTGCCTTACTTTAATGTAAAATAAATTACTTACTCATTTAGAAATACATTTTGATTTAGTTATAACTTAAGCCTCGGCGTATTGGATTTTTTTGGGGGACGAAATTAGAACCATTTTTTCCTTTGCATTTTTTAGATATTTTTGATAAAACAACTTTTCGCATTGTTAAAATTTTCTTGTACGATATTTGCCTATATTTATATGTGCGTGGGTAGTTACTCTATCTAAAATCCAAATTTGGTAGATTTTCTTTGAAAATTAAAATTTCCAAGGACCTAAAAGTGACTGGGGGACGATAACAGGGCACCTTACCCTACACAGCAGGACAGTGGGCAGCCCAAAGGTTTTCAATTGTATTAAGGTCGGGTATGCCGACCACTCCATAAACGCAAATTCCTTCACTCCCCGGGTAGTCTTCAACGAGAATGGCTCTATAGGGAGGTGAATTTTTATCCATTAAAACGAAAGTAGAACCAACTGCAGAGCAGAATGTAACAGTGGGGTCTAGGAGTTCATTCCGATACCGAGCAGCTGCCATAGAGCACCATGTAACGATGTGCAGGTCAGTGCGCTTTCCAAACGAAATCCCTGCACAACCCATGATGTTTTCACGTAGGAATGCGTCATGTTCCGTTATGTTCTGTGGCCGATAGCGTGTGTGTACTTCTTTGTACATCATTACACGCTTGTCATCTGTTTGCATGTCAAATTTAGACTCATCCGTCTATATAACGTCACCCCGTATCAGACACTCTTCATTTGATATATTGACGACAATCGTATTTAAATTACTTAACACTAGAACGGCGGGAAAATCTTACCTACTGGAACGGCGGGAAGGGGTCATTTTGACCCCTCAATGAAACTACTGAAATATCAACACTAAAACAATTTTAAATGCCATACATTGGCAAAAATATGTAATTTACGTGTATTTCATAATTTCTATTTAATATTACTCGATAATTTATTGAATTTTTAAAGTACTGTATATGTAACGCCTACAGGGCGATTAATTGGATCATACTACGACTACTCAAAAAACTCATTAATTTGATATAAAAATCGATTTAAAATTAATGTTTTCACAAATTAAAACTAATGTTAACTAAAATAAAACACAATTTATAAAATAATATATATTTATATTTTCAACTACTTACTCGCCGAATGATTCACTCTCTAAATTCATAAATGAAAAATATGTTCTGTTGTTTCCGTTATTTCATTATAAGTGTAGCTAAATGGTTAATATGTTAAGCATTCTGTTTCAATTTTATTTAATGCTTATAGTACTCCAAATTGTACACACGTATTAGGAATTGATTCAGTTGTAACAAAAAAAAAAATATCAATTTTTCCAGTACATTTTTCGCACACAACTTTGAAACATGGTGAGTAAAATTCTTGAGATTTGTTTCCATTGCATGTCTGTACTTGACATTTTTTCTCTTGATATCTATTTTATTTTCGTGTTTTTTTTTTTTCTGAAGACTCATGGAAGATCTTTGGGAGATTTGAAACCATAAGATCCATTCTGAACACATCTCCTAAAGTTAATAGAAAATCTCTTCGACTGATAGGCTTGCCTGTTACATTTTTATAAATTATCCAGGCGTTTAAAGATGCATGATGAAAAATATTGAAAAAGATATGCACAGGCCACCGTCTAGAAGCCGATTTCATGGAGTATTTTCGGCACATCTGATCATGGATATCCACACCATACTTCGTTGCGTTGTAATATTAAGAATCGGGGAACTTCTTGAGACCGTCTTCAGTTTTTACAGTAGAATGTAATGCGCTCAGTAGAAAACCACTTTTTTCTTTTGGCTTGATAGATGGTAAGTGTCATATTATCACATTCCACTATCTTCGATGAATAAAGAGTACTGCGCATATTTTTCAATGGTATAGGAATTTCTCTTCTGTTCTTTTTCAATGTGCAACCAAAGTTGTATTTTTAGCTTTTAACATTTCTGCTAATTTTATGTAAGTAAAATAGCTATCTGTCGTAATATTCCCCCCTTCGTTTAGATGGGGATCTGTTAATTTCATGACAACATTTTCCGATAAACGTAATTAAGGACTGTTTCATCCTTTTGTAGATAAATAAATTCATTCAAGAGGTATTTAGTATCAACGTCAACAGATCACCAAAATTTTATTCCAAATTTATCCGATTTACTTGGCATATATTGCGTAAATTTATATCTATCGTGAGATGGGAACAATTGTTCATCAACTGTAATATTTTGTCCTGGTCGGTAGCATGTTTTGCAATTTTCAATAAATTTATTCCACATTTTAGATGCAAGAGCAAGTTTACCAGTCTGTAGTCTGCTAAGTCTTGCTGACTTTTCATCAAACTTAAAAAATCTTTTTCTTTCTTTGAATCTATCTCTTGAGATAGTTTATTTGCAAAATAGTATTCCTCATGCCTTGGACGACAATGAATATAAATCTAAACCCCTTTTTTTTATTGCTCCTCGAACATATAGTATAGCAACAAAAGCAGCTTCGAGTACAAAGATTATTTTACTAAACGGGTCAAAATGACCCCCGTCCGCCGTTCTAGGAGTACAAGCCCATATTTCAAAAACTAACAAATCTAGAAAGCTGAAATTCTTTTTAGAAATATATGTTATCTATTTAGGAAAAGTCAAAACATTACAAACGATTTCGCCCGTGCAAACAAAAGTAATGAACGGACGAAAGTACTAAGGTGTCAAAATGACCCCTACCGCCGTTCTAGTGTTAAATTAATAATATTTTAGATTTCAATGAGAACAGAAAAATACTTCACTTTTAGTCAAATATGCTGCAAGTGCTTTCTCGTTTTCTATGTAGATATTATAACGCCTTACAACTTATATTATTCTCCAAAATGCAATCGTGGTTAGCGGATGTTCATCTGATTCGGATACTTGCATTCGCTGTATTACAATTACTATTTTTGTGTTCCCTTCTTACGTCTAAGATACTAGCTATGATATATATTATTTCTGTTGTCAAAATCACTTTTTCTGAACGAATATGTAGTCTGCATTGATGAAAGATTTATGCTTTTATAGAATGTTTCTTTAACGTGCAGCGATGAATAATATGTCACTGGAAATGCTTTTTCCCTCCTGTGACATTGCATTCGGAATTTACATTATACATTTATATTAAGTATCGTCATACATATTATTTCTTATGACAGCATCTTTTTTTCTATACACGTACAAGTGTTAACGGTGAATGTGGTATTATAAAAAAGGTTTTTTTAAACTTTTATTTGACATAGTGCACTCTTATTTATTTAAAAAAAATGTTTTTTGATTAAACAAATTACAGTTAATTATAAGTTAATGAAAAATGTATCAGAAAATAATGTCAAACCTTGCTGATTGAAAGCGCTGTGCATGTGACCCATGTGCGAGTCTTCTGGTATAAAACTAAATGCGTAAATAGTTTAGTCTTATAAAACACGATGAAACAGCCTTTCAAAACATATAACACTTTCAATCTCTGGAACGTCATTGTAAGGGTAATTTATGAGATGTGAAGTCACCGTGAAACGTGTCACCAAATGCGATGTCGTGACCGACCTCACAGCGACATCAACACTACTTATCTCATAAGGTACGCAATTGCAATGAGGTAAAAGAGAGTAGGATTCGCTTCGCTTTGCTTTCCCATTTTAATAAGTAAGTTATGAGTTCACATATCATTTCCCTGTTCGTTGGTGATATATATTATGAAGATGAAAATGAATGAGGACGTAAATTGTGCAATCTAAACACAAAATAAAATGGCTGTCCAGCGTAATAATTTTGGTAAAAAAAAAAAAAAAAACTTCTTTTTAAGCTCCCCACCCTCATTTTACACTTTGCTAAGTGAATATAAATGTAAGCATATTTATGATTCTAAATTTATCAACTGAATAAAAACTTTTAACTAGTGAAACTAATATTTTTTAACTTTTTTTTTCTCACTTTTTAAATAATTAGGAGTCTAACTCGATAACTAAAGAAATATAAATAAATAAGGCTTTAAGTATTTCTTAATTTTGATGGTATATTAGAGTTCCGTACGTAAAAAGTGGAAACGGAACCATTATGAAATAACTCCTGTATCTGGCTGTCCGTCTGTCACAGCCATTTTACTAGTAAACTATGGAACGTGGAAAGTGCAAATTGGGGGAAGTAATAAAGACTATTAGCCACATATTTACAAATTGTTAAACATTTACAAATATTTTTAGAAAAAATGTAGAGTGGCTAATTAAGTTACTTGAAAAAAAAATATTTTCTTTGTATACCGTGTATGTGGGGTATCGTATGAAAGCGTTCATAACGCTGAACATTCTGAACTAAAATACATTTCTTTTAATTTTAAGTTATATATTTATATAGATAAGTATTATATTACAGAGATATCTTCGAAAATGTAGTGCAAAATACGTCCCCCCCCCCCCCCACCATCTATTTCCGAATCTACTGAAACTAAAATTATGAAAAAAATAGAGATAGTAGACGCTAATTTAAACCTTGCAGGAAAATTATAGCGATTACTGCAGGTCACGTAGTTTTTCAGAAAAGCGCATTTTCCCGTTACACACAAATTTCGATTTGCGGGCATTCTGCAAATGTGTTGAGGAGAGCTAGAGGCACATATCGTAGTAGAAGTATAAAAGCATAGTTGACAATAATTTTTGAAAAAAATCGTCTGTAATTAGACTATATATTAACCCTTAAAGGCACGGACGGTTGGGACATACACAATGACAGGGGCGGCGTACTCTATATACTATCAACTTTCAAAGCCTAGATAACAACCTTTAAGTATACATTTGTGTAATGCAATGTCCAGTAGCAGTATAAAAGCAATAAAAGTCAAATTGCTAAAAAAGACTAATTTAATTAGAATTAATCATATAAAATGCTATAGGATTCCCGATAAGTATGCATTGAGTAGATCTCTCAATACGCCTCCCCAGTCTTTAAAAGCTAGTTAAAACCCTGTCTGGAAAAAACACGGCACGGATCAATGCGGCGTTGCCAATTTGCGACCTCCTTTTGAAACGCGCTTAGCCAAATTCCAATTTTAAATTTGAACAAGGTTTTTGTTTTATCTACATTTTAAAAAGGAAATATTATTTCGACCCTGCATTTACTTTTAGAAAATGCCAAATGAAGTTCAAATATGCACTTTTTTTTGTCAGTGTCGAATTAAGTTCACAATAAACAGATTAGGATAAGTTTTAAATAACAGTTATATAGAATAGCAATATTTGATTTTATTTAGGATTCATATCTCTTTGGACTTGTCTGGTATATCCTTAGTTTTCTAGTACACAGGGTGGAATATGTCATCTATCGCCTTTGTTTCACCTTTAATTTCTCAACCGTTGGTTGTAGACATATAGTTCGAATTAAAAAAACTTTCAAATGAGGTAAATATTCATGTTGTGGCATTATTTAAAGTAAATAATCAATTTCATAAAAAAATATGAAATCTAACTTTTTATACGGTCCCTCAGTTACTATAGTTATATTTAGTTAAAGTTCCTACATATCATAACACATATAACACAAAAAGTTTTACATGTGTACTAAAAAAATAGGCAGAGTTATTAAATTTCAAATTTTGAGATTTTTGTTCATGATTTTGTCTTTTATTGAGGGATCAGTTAAAAGATGACTTAAAGTAATTCGAGATCAAAATCAGAGTGCTATACCCTTTTTACAGCGAAACCACCTTTAGCCGGTATCGCCAAATCGAGGTATCACCGTAGAGGGTTATTTCATCTGAAAATCTGAGCGGACTTTTAGGGGTTGTATACAAAGCGAAAACGGAAATATTAAAATTAAATAAAAAAATAAATATTAATTTATTATAATATCAGAAAACGTTCTAGTATAAAAAATTAATACATAAAGTGCCGAAATCTACTAGCGATACTGCTCAAAGTGCCATTGTTGGCAATGAACAATTGAATGCGTGACAGTACTGCGTCCTGGACACGTTAGAGCATACACTCTAAAAACGACGTTTTCAAAAATGAGTAAAAAATACTCAAATCTGAGTATGTCGCATCGTCAAAATGGCTCCGAAACAAAATTACTCAAGTTTGAAACATGTATATACTCATTTCTGAAAACATGCACACACTTAATAATGAAACATCATGTGCTCATTTTTGAGTATGCCAATGTTTCAAAAATGAGTATGAACTGACCACTATGTGCTCATTTTTGAGTATGTCCATGTTTCAAAAATGAGTATGAACTGACCTCTATGTGCTCATTTTTGAGTATGTCCATGTTTCAAAAATGAGTATGAACTGACCTCTATGTGCTCATTTTTGAGTATGTCCATGTTTCAAAAATGAGTATGAACTGATCTGTATGTGCTCATTTTTGAGTATGTCCATGTTTCAAAAATGAGTATGAACTGATCTGTATGTGCTCATTTTTGAGTACGTCCATGTTTCAAAAATGAGTATGAACTGACCTCCATGTGCTCATTTTTGAGTACGTCCATGTTTCAAAAATGAGTATGAACTGACCTCCATGTGCTCATTTTTGAGTACGTCCATGTTTCAAAAATGAGTATGAACTTATCTGTATGTGCTCATTTTTGAGCATGTCTATGTTTCAAAAATGAGTATGAACTGACCTCCATGTGCTCATGTTTGAGTACGTCCATGTTTCAAAAATGAGTATGAACTGACCTCCATGTGCTCATGTTTGAGCACGCCCATGTTTCAAAAATGAGTACGAACTGACCTCTATGTGCTCATTTTTGAGCATGTCTATGTTTCAAAAATGAGTATGAACTGACCTCTATATGCTCATTTTTGAGCATGAAAATACTCAAAATTTACATGTATTTTTAGGTTTAAGGTGCATTGGCGAGATATAAAATAATTACCAATCCTGCACGCCTCCTAAGAGAAAACTGGTTCACTTAATAAAATGAGCATATATTTGAAGCCTGTAAATATATTGAAACTATTTTATAAAAAATGTATCAGTCGGTCAAAAAAAAATAAATAAATAAACCGTATTAACTCTAATACAAATTATAGAAGTGAAATAAAATTGCTGTCTACTTCAATTTTAAGACTTTAAAATTTTTAATCAAGGGGTCATCTACATATTAAAATGAACAGTAACTTTATATTTTCAATATAAACCCCCCAATTTGATAACAATCGGAAAGAAAACAACTCAATTTAGCCCAATTACAAATTTTTAAGACATTTCACAATTAGTCCAAGAGTTAGTAGACATAGGACTAATGAGTTCTCAGAGTGAAAGATTTTTCTCTTAAAAAAAGTGTTTATAAAATTCGTGTTACTTATAATTCCTACCTCTAATAAATCTTCAATTGTAGAAACGTCTCTTAAAATAGTACTTCGGGTAGTTGAGTGTGTTCTTTCTAACTACATTGTCAAATTTGGAGGTTTACATTGAAAAAATTAAAAATTTGTGGTCAAATTTGGAGGTTTACATTGAAAAAATTAAAAATTTGTGTTCACCTTATCATGTAGATGAAACCCTAAGGAAAGTTTTAATAGGTTAAATTGAAATAGACAATCCATGTTGATTGATACCAGTTTCATTTCTCTATGATACTTTTTATTCAAATTAGAATTTTTTTTTTTTTGACCAACTGTACATAAAGCTTCAAATGCATGCTTGTTTTAATAAAAGCGCCAGTTTTTCTATAGCAAGTTGTTTAGAAAATTAGCAATTTCTCTATACCTCAGCATACACATTGGTCGTCCATCAGTTTATATGTGAAAGTTGAAAAAAATGTGATGTGTGATACAGTTTTATTGGTCCAGCAAGAATAATTTAGTAATGAGTTTTATCAATTATGTATCGTATCTTTAGTACTATGGTTTCTTTCATTTGTGGTTTACTTCATCAGTGCAGATGTCAGAAATACACTACACTAAATCAAACACTTATAAGTTGATGATGGAGTACAAACAGAACACAAAAACGCATCTGACGGGATGTGTTAATTTTAAAAGTTTTCATAAGAGCAATCTCATCTTTTTTCTCCAAAAAAAAAAAAAAAAATATATGCTCTGAAAATTTTTATTAAAATATATTTATTTTGCAGATTTCTAAAATCTAATGTTTTTTTTTTTTTTTTTTTTTTGTATACATATGATGTGAATGACTGATTTGCATAACAAAAATGCTTTTGAAAAATAATTTAAAAACCAGTTGTAAATTCAAATCATTTAAGTTTCAAAGAAGTCCCTCTGAGTCTTAATTTTAGAAATGTTTATTATATTTATATAAATAAATATTTAGTTTTTATTTGAAATTACACCCACATTTAAAAAATGGTTGGGTCCCTGGGACATTCAAAGAGTCCATTCACATCACTGTCCTTGCAGTCTATTCATTTTGACAGTCTTTCATATAATGTAGGATTTATCCAAATCCGCTAATGATTTCATGTAACATGTTCAAAATTTTATATTTCAGAAGAAATGTCCTCATTAAATTATATCATAATTGTCTTTAATATCACTTTCACCCTAGAGATTAATTTGAAAATGCACTTCTGCATTTTACATATATTGACTGAAAATGGACCAGCACCCATTATTATAACTTGTCAGAAAAATTCAAAGTGAATATTTCCTCAAATACAATCATCAATCCTTTTGAATTGACACTTCTCAATTACTAAACTGAAAAAAAAAAGAAACCAAATACAGTAGACTCTCTCAAATCCGCACAGCTTGGGACCAGAGGTTGTGTGGATTTCTGGTCATTGATTTGTTTACATTTTTTTAAATGTAATTTGAATGTAATAATGCAATCAAAATTATAATGAATGCTTGCAATATAGTAAAATAATTAAGCAAAGTAATAAACTAAAATAATAAAAATCAAGATAATTTTTAAAATGATTAAATTATTAAAAGTAAAGGTCAAGTAAATGATGTACAATTAAATATCCATAATCAAGATGAGGTACATTTTCCTTGAATTATTCAAAGAAACTTTCCTCTTAAAGGTACCCAATTAATTTATATCAAAATCATGAAAAAAGGAAGACTTAATAACAGAAAAGCTCGATTATTACATAAACATATTTGCTAAAAAGATTGTGATTACCATTGATATAAGCAAAATCTTGATTTTTTTTTCAGAAATAAATTTATGCTTCCTTCATGAAAAACCATGAGTTCAGTCATATCGAGAATTACATATTAAAATACATACGGAATGATATAAAACTAAAATTTTTTGTCATTTTGACCCTCCATCTGAAAAAGTTTTATTGTGTACATCTGCGATTATGTGCGAATTTGAATGAGTCTACTGTACTATGAAATCATTGCTTTCTTATGTAATATGTTTGATTTCAAACATTTTTATGGTATGTGCCAAAGCCAATTCTTGTTTATTGCTTCTGTGTTTTTTTAATAAATAGTCACAGCTAAAAGCAATGGGAAGTTAAGGCTATTCTCAACTGCTCTGCTCAACGAGCACAAAACGTTTTGACACATTTACAAATTCATTTTTTAACGGAAAGATATAAAATTGGAAAGCCTCACCATGGAAGCGATTTGGAATCGAACTGTGTTTTCCATTTTTTGATCAATCAGTTACCTATTGAGTTATAAGAGATTTTGATCACGTGATACGGCATTTTTCTCCATTTACTGACTGGATTTTCTTCTTTCGTTCGGAAGTTCAGTTCTAAATGCCAACTTTGACAGTATTTTCTGAAAGATCTATTGCGTTTACAAGAAAACGGAAAAAAACAGTTTGATCACATAGTTTCTGAATAACAACACCTGCTAGTTTCATGCGTTTGCGAACAAAAATGAATTAAAACTTATGTCAGAAAGTTGGCCCTTTGGATTTGAGAACAGTCTTAAATAATTTTTAAGCAAAGCTTCTGCTACTGACTATACATATTTTTTATAAATTTTCTAATTGAGCAGTTTATGATATTTGCTTAAAAATCACTCAATTGTAAACTTAAAATTACACGAGGCTCTGACTTTTATACATGAAAAGAGCCTTTCTTTTTTCAAAAAGATTACTACACGTTCTTCTGCTATACCTTAAAGTTACTAGAAACTCATTATGCCCATTATAATTAATAAACATAAAAATAAAACTAAAGTAATATCAAAATTGTTTATTTAAAATCTAACAAGTATTTTTACAATCGATAAAACACAAAGCATCAGTACAAAAATAGAAACTTAATCTCTCTCTCTATATATATGTAAAACAGTTAGTACAAAATTGCCAAGTGCTTTAAATACTACAAAACTCAAAATATAGCAGAAAGTATTGAAACCAAATTATTTGTTATGACATTTATTCATTACAGGTCAAATTCAAATCTATTATTATTTGATTTTTTACTTTTGTTCTTATTCAGTCAGGTGCTTTCGATGGCTATTCCCTGTCTTCTTGGGGGCTCTTATATTCCTTGCAGGCGTGGCGTATGTCTGCTTTCCCCCCTTTCTCGTTTGTGGGCTTCTCTGTCCGGTAAGCATGCAGTACCACCTTCCGTCCAATCTGTAATGTTCGGTTTCATTTACTGTATTTCCAAAATTACAGTGGAACGGAAGGCGGTACTGTATGTCCACTAGAGAGAGAAGCACATAAGCCAGAAATGAGGGAAAGAAGATACATTCATCCCGGGGAGAGATATATCAGCCCTCAAGAAGAGTGGGAATAGTGATTGAAAGTTTGAGGCTGAATAACAATTCAAGTTTAAATAAAATGATAAACATAAAAAGTAAACAATTTATTGCAGAGTAGTTTTGTATTAGTCTCATATGCTACCATTATCTCTGACTAATGTGGATTCTAGCAAAAAGCTACTAAATTGTTTCAGGAGATAAAAGTTGCAAGATAACATTCAAAATTTTGAAAGTAAATTAAAGAATCTTAATTAAAAAAACATTAAACTTGACTTTGGAGTTGGGAGGGAGATCCATCAACATAAAAATCTGGCTTACAGGCAATGTAATATGATTATATATGCATAAACTCGTGCGGAAATTAAAACCGTTAATTATCATAAACAATTTATGATTAAATATGGTTCCATCGGCAAAAGGGAAACGAGTCAGAGATTCATTCGGCCCCAGGTCAGATTTTAGGAAATTTTTTTATGTAATGAGGGGCTTACCGCAGCAGGGAGACGAGACAGTTTTGTTTGGTTTGAGGTTAGTTTTTCGCTAGAGGTTCTGGGGCCCACTAGCCAGCGAAGCCAGCTAGTCCTTTTTTATATGGATCTTTTGTTCAATAATAACCTATTAAAACACAGATGCAGGTAAAAATTCAGACAAATATACATGCACATTGGCATACAATCATACTTTTGAATACGAAACTGTTACAAAGCTGCCAAAACTTTGTATTTACCTAATATATAGCTGGATCCCCTTCAATTAGTTTTAGATAAATGTCTGCTAACTTCTTAACCTAATCTCCTTAATATAAATCTTTTTTATAAAGTTATACGTAGAGAGATAAGCAGAACACCTAAGTGAAGGAAGTGGTTCAGATGTATTTGCAGTAAAAGAGCAGACACATTCAGCATTATCTGGACAGGTATAATATCAGATACATTATTAGCTATGGTAAAACATCACATGTTTCTATTTCCAAACCAGAAAGAACGCTTTTGGGATTTGAAATGGCGTCAAAATTTATGTCTAAACCAGAAAATTTTTAAATAGACCAAGATGGTCATTGAAACGAAAAGATGCTGGAATTTTATTATAATGTTATTGCTATTGTTGAACCTTTCAACAATGTAAAACTTTCTTTGTTGATTCCTTTACCTAAAAAAGTGCATTGATGCAAGAGAGTTGAGAAAAGACTGTGAAAGCAGAGACATTAAGAAAAGTATATGAAGTATGGCAAATAGATAAATAAAATGGACAAGATTAGAGTTTGCTGCCCATAGAAAAAACAGCTGGATGCAACCATAATAATATTTACATAAAATGCAAAAGTCTTTTCAAAATTTTCCTTTTAAATGTTATATTTTAATTACACAACAGTTTAAGTTAGATTTTTTTGCCAAATTTAACAACTTTGGACAATACATTCTATGGTTATTATTTCAAATTATGAAAAATAATGAAAGCCAATCAGCTATTAAAATAGGTGTTTTACTGCTGCTTTGTATTGTACAATATAAAAAATCCCTTACCACAAAACATATGATACAACCCCATACAAATTAACAAATTTTTGGCCAACTAGAAACATAAAACTGACTGTACTACAAATATAAAGAAAACAATTAGTACTAAATTTTACCTCACCACTGATCCATAAAACTATTTCAATTGAATACTGAAGATTTACAACAATAGTTTCCTGATATTCATAATTTTAACAAAAAGAACAAAACTAAAGAAAACTAAATATAAATTTATTTAAAAAACAAGCAATCTTTTAAATTATTTCAAATTTTTCATTTGTACAGAATGGATTATACCGCAGTGTAACATACACTGATTTGTCATTTAAATCATATGAGTTTCTTATATGCAATGGAACATAGTTAAATAAATCGTTTATGTTTATTAGATTAACAGCACCAGTAGAACTTACAACATATCAGTGAAAATGGCTGTCAAAACCTAAAAACTCAAACAAATCACAAATTAAAAATGCATTATTATTAAGGACAAACATTTTTTTTTATTTTACCAAAAATAGGTAACTCATCAATGCAAGAAACAAACATAACCATATTTTTTGAATATGCACTCTAAAAACGACGTTTTCAAAAATGAGTAAAAAATACTCAAATCTGAGTATGTCGCATCGTCAAAATGGCTCCGAAACAAAATTACTCAAGTTTGAAACATGTATATACTCATTTCTGAAAACATGCACACACTTAATAATGAAACATCATGTGCTCATTTTTGAGTATGCCAATGTTTCAAAAATGAGTATGAACTGACCACTATGTGCTCATTTTTGAGTATGTCCATGTTTCAAAAATGAGTATGAACTGACCTCTATGTGCTCATTTTTGAGTATGTCCATGTTTCAAAAATGAGTATGAACTGACCTCTATGTGCTCATTTTTGAGTATGTCCATGTTTCAAAAATGAGTATGAACTGATCTGTATGTGCTCATTTTTGAGTATGTCCATGTTTCAAAAATGAGTATGAACTGATCTGTATGTGCTCATTTTTGAGTACGTCCATGTTTCAAAAATGAGTATGAACTGACCTCCATGTGCTCATTTTTGAGTACGTCCATGTTTCAAAAATGAGTATGAACTGACCTCCATGTGCTCATTTTTGAGTACGTCCATGTTTCAAAAATGAGTATGAACTTATCTGTATGTGCTCATTTTTGAGCATGTCTATGTTTCAAAAATGAGTATGAACTGACCTCCATGTGCTCATGTTTGAGTACGTCCATGTTTCAAAAATGAGTATGAACTGACCTCCATGTGCTCATGTTTGAGCACGCCCATGTTTCAAAAATGAGTACGAACTGACCTCTATGTGCTCATTTTTGAGCATGTCTATGTTTCAAAAATGAGTATGAACTGACCTCTATATGCTCATTTTTGAGCATGAAAATACTCAAAATTTACATGTATTTTTAGGTTTAAGGTGCATTGGCGAGATATAAAATAATTACCAATCCTGCACGCCTCCTAAGAGAAAACTGGTTCACTTAATAAAATGAGCATATATTTGAAGCCTGTAAATATATTGAAACTATTTTATAAAAAATGTATCAGTCGGTCAAAAAAAAATAAATAAATAAACCGTATTAACTCTAATACAAATTATAGAAGTGAAATAAAATTGCTGTCTACTTCAATTTTAAGACTTTAAAATTTTTAATCAAGGGGTCATCTACATATTAAAATGAACAGTAACTTTATATTTTCAATATAAACCCCCCAATTTGATAACAATCGGAAAGAAAACAACTCAATTTAGCCCAATTACAAATTTTTAAGACATTTCACAATTAGTCCAAGAGTTAGTAGACATAGGACTAATGAGTTCTCAGAGTGAAAGATTTTTCTCTTAAAAAAAGTGTTTATAAAATTCGTGTTACTTATAATTCCTACCTCTAATAAATCTTCAATTGTAGAAACGTCTCTTAAAATAGTACTTCGGGTAGTTGAGTGTGTTCTTTCTAACTACATTGTCAAATTTGGAGGTTTACATTGAAAAAATTAAAAATTTGTGGTCAAATTTGGAGGTTTACATTGAAAAAATTAAAAATTTGTGTTCACCTTATCATGTAGATGAAACCCTAAGGAAAGTTTTAATAGGTTAAATTGAAATAGACAATCCATGTTGATTGATACCAGTTTCATTTCTCTATGATACTTTTTATTCAAATTAGAATTTTTTTTTTTTTGACCAACTGTACATAAAGCTTCAAATGCATGCTTGTTTTAATAAAAGCGCCAGTTTTTCTATAGCAAGTTGTTTAGAAAATTAGCAATTTCTCTATACCTCAGCATACACATTGGTCGTCCATCAGTTTATATGTGAAAGTTGAAAAAAATGTGATGTGTGATACAGTTTTATTGGTCCAGCAAGAATAATTTAGTAATGAGTTTTATCAATTATGTATCGTATCTTTAGTACTATGGTTTCTTTCATTTGTGGTTTACTTCATCAGTGCAGATGTCAGAAATACACTACACTAAATCAAACACTTATAAGTTGATGATGGAGTACAAACAGAACACAAAAACGCATCTGACGGGATGTGTTAATTTTAAAAGTTTTCATAAGAGCAATCTCATCTTTTTTCTCCAAAAAAAAAAAAAAAAATATATGCTCTGAAAATTTTTATTAAAATATATTTATTTTGCAGATTTCTAAAATCTAATGTTTTTTTTTTTTTTTTTTTTTGTATACATATGATGTGAATGACTGATTTGCATAACAAAAATGCTTTTGAAAAATAATTTAAAAACCAGTTGTAAATTCAAATCATTTAAGTTTCAAAGAAGTCCCTCTGAGTCTTAATTTTAGAAATGTTTATTATATTTATATAAATAAATATTTAGTTTTTATTTGAAATTACACCCACATTTAAAAAATGGTTGGGTCCCTGGGACATTCAAAGAGTCCATTCACATCACTGTCCTTGCAGTCTATTCATTTTGACAGTCTTTCATATAATGTAGGATTTATCCAAATCCGCTAATGATTTCATGTAACATGTTCAAAATTTTATATTTCAGAAGAAATGTCCTCATTAAATTATATCATAATTGTCTTTAATATCACTTTCACCCTAGAGATTAATTTGAAAATGCACTTCTGCATTTTACATATATTGACTGAAAATGGACCAGCACCCATTATTATAACTTGTCAGAAAAATTCAAAGTGAATATTTCCTCAAATACAATCATCAATCCTTTTGAATTGACACTTCTCAATTACTAAACTGAAAAAAAAAAGAAACCAAATACAGTAGACTCTCTCAAATCCGCACAGCTTGGGACCAGAGGTTGTGTGGATTTCTGGTCATTGATTTGTTTACATTTTTTTAAATGTAATTTGAATGTAATAATGCAATCAAAATTATAATGAATGCTTGCAATATAGTAAAATAATTAAGCAAAGTAATAAACTAAAATAATAAAAATCAAGATAATTTTTAAAATGATTAAATTATTAAAAGTAAAGGTCAAGTAAATGATGTACAATTAAATATCCATAATCAAGATGAGGTACATTTTCCTTGAATTATTCAAAGAAACTTTCCTCTTAAAGGTACCCAATTAATTTATATCAAAATCATGAAAAAAGGAAGACTTAATAACAGAAAAGCTCGATTATTACATAAACATATTTGCTAAAAAGATTGTGATTACCATTGATATAAGCAAAATCTTGATTTTTTTTTCAGAAATAAATTTATGCTTCCTTCATGAAAAACCATGAGTTCAGTCATATCGAGAATTACATATTAAAATACATACGGAATGATATAAAACTAAAATTTTTTGTCATTTTGACCCTCCATCTGAAAAAGTTTTATTGTGTACATCTGCGATTATGTGCGAATTTGAATGAGTCTACTGTACTATGAAATCATTGCTTTCTTATGTAATATGTTTGATTTCAAACATTTTTATGGTATGTGCCAAAGCCAATTCTTGTTTATTGCTTCTGTGTTTTTTTAATAAATAGTCACAGCTAAAAGCAATGGGAAGTTAAGGCTATTCTCAACTGCTCTGCTCAACGAGCACAAAACGTTTTGACACATTTACAAATTCATTTTTTAACGGAAAGATATAAAATTGGAAAGCCTCACCATGGAAGCGATTTGGAATCGAACTGTGTTTTCCATTTTTTGATCAATCAGTTACCTATTGAGTTATAAGAGATTTTGATCACGTGATACGGCATTTTTCTCCATTTACTGACTGGATTTTCTTCTTTCGTTCGGAAGTTCAGTTCTAAATGCCAACTTTGACAGTATTTTCTGAAAGATCTATTGCGTTTACAAGAAAACGGAAAAAAACAGTTTGATCACATAGTTTCTGAATAACAACACCTGCTAGTTTCATGCGTTTGCGAACAAAAATGAATTAAAACTTATGTCAGAAAGTTGGCCCTTTGGATTTGAGAACAGTCTTAAATAATTTTTAAGCAAAGCTTCTGCTACTGACTATACATATTTTTTATAAATTTTCTAATTGAGCAGTTTATGATATTTGCTTAAAAATCACTCAATTGTAAACTTAAAATTACACGAGGCTCTGACTTTTATACATGAAAAGAGCCTTTCTTTTTTCAAAAAGATTACTACACGTTCTTCTGCTATACCTTAAAGTTACTAGAAACTCATTATGCCCATTATAATTAATAAACATAAAAATAAAACTAAAGTAATATCAAAATTGTTTATTTAAAATCTAACAAGTATTTTTACAATCGATAAAACACAAAGCATCAGTACAAAAATAGAAACTTAATCTCTCTCTCTATATATATGTAAAACAGTTAGTACAAAATTGCCAAGTGCTTTAAATACTACAAAACTCAAAATATAGCAGAAAGTATTGAAACCAAATTATTTGTTATGACATTTATTCATTACAGGTCAAATTCAAATCTATTATTATTTGATTTTTTACTTTTGTTCTTATTCAGTCAGGTGCTTTCGATGGCTATTCCCTGTCTTCTTGGGGGCTCTTATATTCCTTGCAGGCGTGGCGTATGTCTGCTTTCCCCCCTTTCTCGTTTGTGGGCTTCTCTGTCCGGTAAGCATGCAGTACCACCTTCCGTCCAATCTGTAATGTTCGGTTTCATTTACTGTATTTCCAAAATTACAGTGGAACGGAAGGCGGTACTGTATGTCCACTAGAGAGAGAAGCACATAAGCCAGAAATGAGGGAAAGAAGATACATTCATCCCGGGGAGAGATATATCAGCCCTCAAGAAGAGTGGGAATAGTGATTGAAAGTTTGAGGCTGAATAACAATTCAAGTTTAAATAAAATGATAAACATAAAAAGTAAACAATTTATTGCAGAGTAGTTTTGTATTAGTCTCATATGCTACCATTATCTCTGACTAATGTGGATTCTAGCAAAAAGCTACTAAATTGTTTCAGGAGATAAAAGTTGCAAGATAACATTCAAAATTTTGAAAGTAAATTAAAGAATCTTAATTAAAAAAACATTAAACTTGACTTTGGAGTTGGGAGGGAGATCCATCAACATAAAAATCTGGCTTACAGGCAATGTAATATGATTATATATGCATAAACTCGTGCGGAAATTAAAACCGTTAATTATCATAAACAATTTATGATTAAATATGGTTCCATCGGCAAAAGGGAAACGAGTCAGAGATTCATTCGGCCCCAGGTCAGATTTTAGGAAATTTTTTTATGTAATGAGGGGCTTACCGCAGCAGGGAGACGAGACAGTTTTGTTTGGTTTGAGGTTAGTTTTTCGCTAGAGGTTCTGGGGCCCACTAGCCAGCGAAGCCAGCTAGTCCTTTTTTATATGGATCTTTTGTTCAATAATAACCTATTAAAACACAGAT
Source organism: Maratus speciosus (assembly GCA_963932465.1). Taxonomy (NCBI): domain Eukaryota; kingdom Metazoa; phylum Arthropoda; class Arachnida; order Araneae; family Salticidae; genus Maratus; species Maratus speciosus. Next base: position 54,443,437 of record OZ010795.1, read on the forward strand.
GCAGGTAAAAATTCAGACAAATATACATGCACATTGGCATACAATCATACTTTTGAATACGAAACTGTTACAAAGCTGCCAAAACTTTGTATTTACCTAATATATAGCTGGATCCCCTTCAATTAGTTTTAGATAAATGTCTGCTAACTTCTTAACCTAATCTCCTTAATATAAATCTTTTTTATAAAGTTATACGTAGAGAGATAAGCAGAACACCTAAGTGAAGGAAGTGGTTCAGATGTATTTGCAGTAAAAGAGCAGACACATTCAGCATTATCTGGACAGGTATAATATCAGATACATTATTAGCTATGGTAAAACATCACATGTTTCTATTTCCAAACCAGAAAGAACGCTTTTGGGATTTGAAATGGCGTCAAAATTTATGTCTAAACCAGAAAATTTTTAAATAGACCAAGATGGTCATTGAAACGAAAAGATGCTGGAATTTTATTATAATGTTATTGCTATTGTTGAACCTTTCAACAATGTAAAACTTTCTTTGTTGATTCCTTTACCTAAAAAAGTGCATTGATGCAAGAGAGTTGAGAAAAGACTGTGAAAGCAGAGACATTAAGAAAAGTATATGAAGTATGGCAAATAGATAAATAAAATGGACAAGATTAGAGTTTGCTGCCCATAGAAAAAACAGCTGGATGCAACCATAATAATATTTACATAAAATGCAAAAGTCTTTTCAAAATTTTCCTTTTAAATGTTATATTTTAATTACACAACAGTTTAAGTTAGATTTTTTTGCCAAATTTAACAACTTTGGACAATACATTCTATGGTTATTATTTCAAATTATGAAAAATAATGAAAGCCAATCAGCTATTAAAATAGGTGTTTTACTGCTGCTTTGTATTGTACAATATAAAAAATCCCTTACCACAAAACATATGATACAACCCCATACAAATTAACAAATTTTTGGCCAACTAGAAACATAAAACTGACTGTACTACAAATATAAAGAAAACAATTAGTACTAAATTTTACCTCACCACTGATCCATAAAACTATTTCAATTGAATACTGAAGATTTACAACAATAGTTTCCTGATATTCATAATTTTAACAAAAAGAACAAAACTAAAGAAAACTAAATATAAATTTATTTAAAAAACAAGCAATCTTTTAAATTATTTCAAATTTTTCATTTGTACAGAATGGATTATACCGCAGTGTAACATACACTGATTTGTCATTTAAATCATATGAGTTTCTTATATGCAATGGAACATAGTTAAATAAATCGTTTATGTTTATTAGATTAACAGCACCAGTAGAACTTACAACATATCAGTGAAAATGGCTGTCAAAACCTAAAAACTCAAACAAATCACAAATTAAAAATGCATTATTATTAAGGACAAACATTTTTTTTTATTTTACCAAAAATAGGTAACTCATCAATGCAAGAAACAAACATAACCATATTTTTTGAATATGTTGTGCCATTATAACGAAAACCATTACACTGCATTACTTCCGAATTGTCACTCAAACCGTTTACTTCAAGTTTCAAATTATGTTCCTTTTAACTATGCATTTTTCCATATGTTGTTTCCAACACATTTGATATTGCATTGCATTTAAAATATTTCTCATGTAAAGTATGTGCAATTTATAACTGATGGCGTATGGCTACTGTTTTAGCAACATTTACAAAATTTTTGCTAGCTGATGCACATCTTTTTGAAGGATAATGTTTGCTTACATATCGCATGCTCCAATACATAACTGGAGGCCCTAGCTGCCTTATGATCCTAGGATAGTGTACTGCAAAATGCATTTTTGGTGATAAATGTTTATCTGGAAAAAGCTCTAAAAAAAGTTTGTGATGATCTGCTATATTTTCTGCTAATTCAAAAGTTTCAGGTAATGTCTGGAGCCATAATAGTATCAATTAATTTCAACATAAGATTAAATAACTCCCAAAATTCGTTATCTTCAGAAATTTTGTCACCAATTAATAATAGTATGTTTCGAATCAAGGTCCACATTTGAGATGCACTTTGCCCATTAGAACCATCAAGATTTAAAAGTTTTTCTCTGTTTATTGACACTGGTTTAGAACTTGATTCATATTTACCATAATTAAAATTTATTATCTTATCATTTAAAAGACTAAGTGAAAATTTTGGCTTTAAAAACAAACTGATGTACTATTAAGAAGGTTTCACTAGCACACCAACCTTCAAAAAGATCGTGCATTACATCTACAATCAAATTATTTGTCACATGCCAATAACTTAAATCATTTAGGCAGCAAGGAGTTTTAACACCACATTCTGATACTGTTGTGTCACCAGAAGACACTTTATTAACATGCATGTCATGCTCAGTTTTATTACGTAGTAAACTAATATCTTCCTTTATCTTTTTATACAAAATATATTTTTTTGCTAGACAAAATCTACAACAAAAATTAGCAGTAAAGCTCTCAACAAACCCCAGCAGTTTATTCAACCCTAAATTATCACCTACCACTTGCCAAATTACAACTTTGTATATATTTCCCTGAAATTCTATACCTTCATCTGAAAGCTTTTTCAAATCATGAACAAGTCTATCTAGTATTGTCCGATAACCATATTTTTCGACATCAAGAGAATAGTGTATGTTAGTTATAAATATTGAATCTAATAAAGATTGAAGGTGCACAGGCAAATCTTTAATTTTAAAATATACGAATCCCAATTTATGTACACCGGTATGTGACCCCAATGGATTTTGTAAGCTCCACATCATCTATATACAACTCGATTACTATTGTATCCACAGAGCTTAAAATTGCATTGGAATAATAATAAAATCCATCTTGGATACTACAAAGGGTTGCATTTCTAAGACTTTTGTTTTGTTTGTATGTTTTGAAAATATGCAAAAATCCATCAATAGAAATAATTTTTTTCATTGTGTCTACTATACTTATGTATTGGCATGTGTCATTTTTAAGAATTTGGTGAGGTAGCCATCTATAAACTTTTGTTCATATTGTGTACCCAAAGCAATCTCCTTTGGCTCAACATAGCGACCACTTGCTTTAATGGCATTGACTATTTTATGTTTTGAATCAAATGTAGACAATGAAGAAGCAGCAAAATCAAATGTTGCCATCAGTGATTTTGTGTTTTTTTCACATTTCATTCCATTTTCAGTTAAAAAATTTACTGTTTCTGATTTTAAATAATTTACAGTATTGTACAGAAAAGATGAAGTACTATTGATAGATGAGATAATACTAGAACAGTAGTACACTGCTTTTGCTACATGTTTCACTGCAATATTGCAAAATATCCTTTTGAAATTGTTCATGTTTGCATATTTCTGAATCACCCAAAAAATTGATTTGAAAATATCAATTTGAGGGTAAATCATCAGAAGACAAATCACCATCTTTACTATTTATCGGCTGATTTGAAAAATTACGACTTTCTGAAATGTCTATTTCTACGTCACTAGCATGAAATCTTTTCAGATGTCTCTCATAGTTAAACAACTTCATAAATGCTTGTCTACAGCTTTCATCATAACACACATACGGCTTAAGTATACATGTCTTATGATAATTTCGAATGTGACGGCAAAGATCATGTGGATTTTGAATTTTTTTTTTTTTGCAAAGTGAACAAAACATGGCTGCAAATTTTTAAATACAAGTTGTAGCTGATAAAATATAAGAAAAAAACAGAATTTAAATGTTCTTTTAATTCAGTCTAAAAACAAGTGCAGAAATATTAAAGTCCCTCTCCCAACTCCCTATGAGAATATTTATTTCTCAAATGACAATTTACATTAAGATTAAAATATTATATTAATAGTCCTTTTTAGTTCACTGATATAGGATGTCACTTCATTTTGTTTTTTGTGCATCACATTCAGTATAAAACAGGCATTGAGAAAGTTTCATACATTACTACAGTAAGGAGATGAAAGGCTTTCCTACACCAGCCCCAAACAAATGACTATCTCAAATGAAATAAAATTTACATTAGATTAAAATATTATGACATTCAGTTAATATCTATAATAATAAAAAAAGGATAACTAGGATGAAAAGTTTCATACTGGTACAATGCAAAGTAAAAATATGATATTTACACACTTAAAAAAATCCGTTCTTTCAGTTCTCTGATACAAGATGCCATTTCATTTTGTGCATCACATTTATAAAAACAGACATTTAGAAAATTCCATACATTACTACAGTAAGGAGAAAATTCCAAGTTTAAAATATGTTATCTTAAAGCATAAATCAACTACTTTTAACATACTACTTGTTTTTATACAATGGTTTTCAAAAATTAATGTTTGTACAGGGTTTAACGTCCCAATAGCTAATACAAGCGGTTGTTTACAGTCTCCACCCAATAGTCTGTCTTCTTTCATAAACTTTTCGATGCCTTGGCACTATCTATAAACAAAAGAAAAACATTTTAAAAATAAGTGCAATAATTTCTTGATTGTTGTCACCCTGTGAACAATTTACAAAAGCAGCATGATTTAGGGCACTTCAGAAATATATACAGATTGTAAGAACTTTGTGTCGTGTAATGAACTCTTTTTGTGAGCTCCTGTAAGTACTGTATCCCATGCATAAATACTACACACTTAATTTTCAATAGCAATCTTGCTGCAATAATCCAATAGCATATATCTTTCACAAGATTTGGATGTAAATACAGAATTATCAGCACTTACAAACTAAATTCAAAAATAAATAAATAATGAAAAGTGTTACATTTTTGTGGGGTAACATTTATGTAGTAATTTTAGAATTCATTACAAAATATTTTTTTAATTGAATAGTTTTAAAAACAAAAACGTGATAATTATCCTACTGTTGTTATCATATAAACCTCACAAAAATACAATACTTGATATTTATAATAATACAACTAATATTTTAATGTAAATCAACAATCACAAGAGTTATTGGCAGACCCATAACCAGGATTTTCCTTCGGAGGGGGCTCAATCTTGGAATTTTTTCTGATATGATAGCAATAATTTGCACACTTTAAAGTATGAATAAAAAAATAAACAAGGCTTAAACTAAGGTGTATTCCTCCTTATAATATACTTGATACCCATGTCAAAAATTCTATTTTTTTTTTTTTTTTTTTTTTTTTAAGTGAAATTTTATTTTATGATCAAAAAGACAGAAAACGTACTGGTGACTATTTTTATATTCTATTCGTATCATTATTTTAAAAGATAAAACTTTTTAGTACATTTCACTTGCACACATTGTCAAAGTACACTATGTGACATTGAACATGCAACACCAAGAAGTAGGAGAGGACAGATATTTATTCAAATTTCAGGATAGATGCATGTCATAGAGTTATTTAAACGATATGAAATGCGCAGCTCTCCAGTGCATGTTGAATAAGATATAACGGAAGGAACCTGCAAAATGGGCAGTATTCGTAGCTTTACTTCTGCTAGGGAAAGCATCGTAGAAATTTTGTTCTTGTCTCCCAGGACGCGTGTAATAGCAGAGAATGCCAGGCCACTGTCAACGGAGACATTTACAGCAGACAGACGATTTTACGAAGGGCATGGTGATTGGACTGAGACGGACAGGTTGGTCCATATGTCATATTCGCAGCTGAGACACATCTGTATGCATCCACAGTGCACCGCTGTGGCGAAGGTGGTTGGAACGAGGAAATGTGGAAAGTTTGAAGGGTGCTAGTGCAGCCAGAGTGACGTCAGCACATGTGGATAGACGCTTCCCCCGAAAAGCAGTAGTGAACCCGCAAGCCACTTCTACCTCCACTTTGCAGTGTGTTCAAGACACCCTGAATGTTCCCATATCGACCAGAACCATTGTAGTACTCTCATTGACTCTGTACCTAGATGTGTTGCTTCGTGTATCGTTATCCACGGTGGTCCTACATCCTACTGAGCTGATGGTATTCTCGCTTTGTATTATGGCTATATTTTCGAAATATTGTTCAATTCAACTACTGTCCGTTGCTGTCTCTCTCTGTTTGTCGAGTTTCATCATTTTCTGGCCACTCTTTCCTGGTGTTGCATTTTCAATGTCAGGTAGTGTATATGTGAAAATATTTTGGTTTGAGAAAGTGGTGCAAGACAGAATTAAAAATTAGTTACCAGCGGATATTTTATTATCAATAGAGATCTATCATCATTATCTCTATCATAATTAAAGAAAGATTTTTTAAACTTTCGGGGGTGCTTCAGCCATCTCTCTGGCTATGTGATTGTGTAAATTAAACAATAGAAGGATACATACAGACAGAAATTTGATGAAATGATCAAGAGACTGGGTCCCAGTGGGTTTTATTATTATGTGCTTAGAATTTTTGGAACCAGATTTTCTAAATACTCCTTGGTAAAGTAACATTGGGAGTAAAATTAATGCACAAAAAATTTCTGAAAGAGGAAAAAACTTTGTAAATACCAAATTTTAGATTTCTCTGAAATCATAATCTTAAAAATAACACCTACTAGCTGAACCGCCATTGCCCAGGCATATGATAATAACATTAAATAAACCTCAAAATTATGATTTTATATATTTGACTCTATTTTGTCTGAATTTATATTTTTAAATGAAAAACTTCTTGAAAAAATATTTATTTTTAGTGATAAAACTGCTTTTAAGAAGACATTTTTTCACTTGGTTTATTTCACTAGTTCTTGTCTGAATTTTTTAAGATATTCTGTAGTTATAATATAAATATGAGAGTTATAGATCCCATAACAAAAATTCGAAAACAAAAATACTGATATCTAGTTGATAAAGAACTGTTTTTTTTTTTTTTTTTTTTTTTTCACATCAGCTCCATCCGTACAAAACTGTGAAAAAACACAAAGTAAAATGCATGTTTGGATCTTCCTTTCATCCTAATGCACAATCTGATACTAGGCATGCATTACTGGTTGACGCAGAATAAGAGATGAGGTTTTGATGAGAGTTCATTATCATTTTTAATTAATATCTTGACTAATTAACAAAAAATTGAAAATTATCTGGTGCATTAGAAAAGGTCTTGGCATGGTTCCAAGTTACAAAATGTGCCAGGACTGAAAATATTTTTGATTCCCCCTTTCCCCCAGCTGAAGTTGAAAAGCTAAAGTATATAAAATTTAAGAATGTGTGCAAATACGTAATATTAAAAAAAATTAATCTTGATACTGCTCTAGGGAATTTTTAAAAGACAAATATGTCATGTCCTGGTGACAGCCGACGGAAGACTTGCACCCATGAGCCTTGGACTACCCTCACTCAAATTTTCAGCCTTGATGTACAGTTCGTAATTTTTTTCTAGTCATAGCGCACAGAGCAAAACTTTGTTTCATTAGAATAAGATATGGGTCAATAAGAAAAAAAATGGTTCATTTTAGGAGGGGTTGGCACGGTTGAAACCGTTTCTTTTTTTTTTTTTTTTTTTTTTTTTTTTTTTTTTTGTCAAAAAAAATCATTTGGTATTTTTAGAACAAATTTAATATAACATTTTTTCTTTTTTGTAATTTAAGTGCTTTTAATTATTAATAAAAGTAATTTCTACTTTTAACACTTCATTTCAGCAGACAACATGAGACATAACGAGTCTAGATCATGTTTCCATGCATGTAAAAGGAAAAATAGCATGTGCTGATGAACATGTCTTGTCTGGTACTCTAAAAGTTTATCTTAAAACATACAAAATTAGAAAAGATAAAATAGATAATAGTCCAGGCAATAGGGAATTTTACCTAGCAAAATTAATGGTAGTTCTGGAAATAGGCTTACTTATGTTTTTTGGGTCGCTGAATCCGAATTTGTAACTACCCACCAAAATTTCCCCCGGCAACACCCCCAAATTTTGGTAAAAAGCCCCCCAAAAAAGTTTATTAAAAAATAAATTTTTTTTTTTGTTTTAGAGAAAAAGTATCTAGAAATTCAGAAAGTAGACAAAATTTGCAACAAATTAGATATATGACATTATGACTTAGGATGAAGGGGAAGGGGGGATCTGCCTTGGAACATGCGCCGCGGTGCTGCGTGGACTAAGTTGCACAATTCCACTTAACCACTCACACGTTTACATTCGCCCTCCCATGTCCCCTACGAACTTTCTCTATAAGGTTTACTTTAAGTTTGTTGGGTCGCTGAATCCGAATTTTTAACTAAACCCCCAAAATCCCCCACCGAAAACCCCCCAAAATAGTTGTTTTTAACTTTAATTTCTTATTTTTTTAGTGGAAAAGCATTACGAAATTCAGAAACTAGACAAAATTTGCAACAAATAGGATATATGACATTATGACGTAGGATAAAACAGGAGAGAGGGGGCTGCCTCGGAACATTCCCCGCGCGCTTTTCTCAAAAACCAAATTTTTTCAAAAAAACAATTTTTTGGGGGGTTGCCGGGTGAAATTTTGGTGGAAAGTTACAAATTCGGATTCAGCGACCCAAAAACCATAAGTTGAGTCGAAATCCATAACTAGTATTAATTTTGCCAGGTAAAATCCCCTATTGCCTGGACGTAATAACTTAGTGCATGTAGCGCCGCAGTGCATGTTCAGAGGCAGCACTCCTTCTCCCCGTTCATCCTACGTCATAATGTCATATATCCTTTTTGTTGCAAATTTTGTCTAGTTTCTGAATTTCGTAATGCTTTTCACCTAAAACAATAAGAAATTTAAGTTAAAAACAACTATTTGGGGGGGGGGGGGGGGATTTTGGGTGGAAGTTAAAAATTCGGATTCAACAACCCAAAAAACTTATTTTTAAGTAAACCTTTTAGAGAAAGTTCGGAGGGGAAATGGGAGGGCAAATGTAAACGTGTGAGTGGTTAAGTGGAATTGCGCAACTTAGCCCACGCAACACCGCGCGTATGTTCCGAGGCAGATCCCCCCTTCCCCTTCATCCTAAGTCATAATGTCATATATCTAATTTGTTGCAAATTTTGTCTACTTTCTGAATTTCTAGATACTTTTTCCCTAAAACAATTTTTTTAATAAAAACCTTTTTTGAGGGGCATTTTACCAAAATTTGGGAAGGGGGGGTTGCCGGGCGTAGCTCATAGGGGGCAGAGCCCCCCAGTATCTTAAAACATACAAAATTAGAAAAGATAAAATAGATAAATAATTTTCAATATTTAGCATAAAATATTTTCATTTAAAAAATGCAGATTATTAAGAGCTGTTAATAACAAAATACAATGATCTTTAAGATTTTGTCAAGTTGCGAAAGAACATTTTCTTGATTGGGGGAGATTATTCTTAAAGAATTTTAAAAACTAACTTAAAATATGAAGTTGAATAATACAGATTGCAAAAATTGAGTGCTAGTTACAGTATTTCAATAATGCCAACCAATCTTTTTTGTTACTTGCTGAATCTAACGGTAAAAATTTTTAACTTGGACACTTGGAGTATCATCAGAAAACAAAATAACCAGAAGTATTTGTATATTTAAAACCAATAATAATAACTACAGAACATTATATTTTCATGAAAAGGCATCAAATATTTATGGATTATTATATTATTAATCAAAAGTTTCTTCATGCGATTTTCAAGGTATCAATGTTTCACTATGTAGAACAGTTTACTCTTTGAATATACAACATAGCGTTACTAATAGATAATGTTTAAATTAGAAATTGATTTCAATTTTCTACTTAATTGACTACTATTTACTTTTAATATTTTCAAGTGAAGTTATATTTCTTATAGATACAATATCCAACAATGTTTATTTTATCAACAGATATGTAGTTGTATGCAATAGCAAATTATATATTAATCTGGGTTTTTTACAAAACAGATTTTTGCCACCCCTGATTTTAGGACCCTTCACAGAATTCCATTTCCTAAAATGAATCCTCCACAGAATTATATTTCACAAAAAGAACCATTCACAGAATTGTATTTTTTACACAAGGACAACATCATAAAATTTGCTTTATTTTCTATTCTATTAAAACAGTCCTTTCACATGTATTTAAATTTTTAACTGTGTATGTTGAACGAGACATTCATACTTTTTGTGGAAGATTCATATATAGAAATGTAAATGAGTCCGTAGGTAGAAAATGCATCCCCCCCCCCAAAAAAAAGGATCATTTTTTTAAAATGCTACTTTTATTTTCACAAGTATTAGGGGACAAAAAATCGCAAAATTTCACAAAAACACCCTGTCAAAAATGTTAATAGAACAGTTAAATTTATTTTAGTAAAAGTAATGAATTTACTATAGAATATACATTTAGAAATTTACTATACATGCACATAAATATTTACTGCATACTTTCATTGCAGGGTTCAGCTGTACTCATATCTAATTCAAGCCAATTTGCAAATTCCTCAGCTGCGGACCTTCCGCAATGCCTACCTTGTAAGATAATGGAATTTGAAACTATTCCAAATTCTGAACAAAAGCTGTCGCCTTTCCTTTCATCAAAAATTAATTTGAATTCAGAATCAATCTATAAAAAAATTAATATACAATAAGAGATGCATTATAATATTAAATACAATTATATTAATAGCTATGATAATAAAAAGATAAAGCAAAAATTTTAAGCTTTTCATTATGATTGTCACACTACATGTAAGGATAAACCAAATCTCCTAAATTTCAAAGCATTTTCAAAATATTAGGAACTTTAAAAGCATCCTACCTTTATGAATTGCTAACTTGTGCAAAACTAATGTTAACCTTGAGAGATCTAGGTAAACTGTAACTTGTATGCAGGGGTGATTCTGAGTAAAAATAAATCTTTTGAAATTCACAGCAAATTATCTCAATGGTTACAATAGAGGGCGGGGGATCCTACTCTGGGGCTAATTATGCGATCCATTGACGAAAATCGCATGTTATATGCAATTCTTTGACAAAATTTGCATTTTACATGCGATTTTTTGATAAAATTCGCATTTTCTCCCGCAATCTTTTGCTTAAATTCGATTTTTTTCGCAATCCTTTGACTAAATTCAGGCTTTTTTTTGTCACGCTTTGATGAAATTCAGGCTTTCTTCCATCATCCATTGATGAAATTCAGGCTTTCTTCCATCATCCATTGATGAAATTCAAGCTTTTTTCCATCATCATTTGTTGAACTTCAGGCTTTTATCCATCATCCTCTGATGAAATTCAGGTATTTTATACAGTCCTTTGACAAAATTAGTGTTTTTTTGAAATCCTTTGATGATATTAGCATTTTTGTGTGATCCTTTTACAAAATTTGAGTTCTTTTTCAGCGATCTCTTGATGAAAAGCACGTTTTTTCCACGCGATCCTTTGACGAAATTCACGTTTTCCCCTGTGATCCTTTGACGGAATTTTCATTTTTCACTGCGATGCTTTGACAAAATTCGCACTTTCCCCATGATGTATTGATTAAATGGATTTTTTTGGTGCCCATTTGTCAAAATTTATGATTTTTTTATGTCTGAATTTTCAGACGGATGGCCGATATTTTAAAACTTTCATAACCGAAGATTTAAATTTTCGAAAAATTTAGAACAGAATCACCCGTGATTGTATGTTTTTATTTTTATTTATTTATTTTATTTTGCTAATTTATAGGGATGCACCGAATAGTGATTTTGGCCGAATGTCGAATATTCGGCCTACAGGCGAACCGAATTACCGAATATTCGGCTGGACAAATAATTTTTTATTTCAAAGGCATTAAAATATTAATTAAAAAATACATAATACTTAATACAGAAAATAACATTTGGATAAACAGGAGCTTTTTATAAGTAAACTTTATACTGAAAAAAAAAATCTACTTTGAGTTACTTAAGAATAGGATAGTTATAAACTTTTTTAATTAATAAAATTTTAAATTTCATGACTTCATCTGTGAATTAAAGCAAATGAATATTTTCTTAATTTCTAAAACAAACATTTTAAAATCAAAGAGAAATTGTGAAAAAAATTGGAAGAAAAACTTCACAGGGTCATATATACTCTTTATTTGTCCGGAAGCGACTAAAGTAAAAATAAATAATACAATCTATACAAATGATGGCAACTCAGCAAGGAAAATTTTAAATGGCATCCTAGATTAGTCTCTGAAATTTGCGATCCTAAAATCTTTCAACAAACTTTTAATGGAGATAATGTGGTCAAGAAAATCTTTTTTTTTAAACATTAATTTACTAATTTTCTTAACTTTAATTTTACAAACAGCAAATAATGTAAAATTATTATTTTTTTTATTTAAATATAATTCTATTTATTTAATTGTTCTGGATATCATTATAAGTCGACAGTTAACATTAGAAGTTGTGCAAGGTTTTTTTCAGTATTCGGTGCGCCAATATTCGGTGAGATGTCCGAATACCGAATATTCGGTGCATCCCTATCCCTACTAATTTACTTACTGTACAATAAAGTGTCGTGTAATGTTTGCATCTTATAATACAGGGTATATACAATGATCCGTTTATATGTTTAAGTTAATAAGATAACAGATACTGTATGAACATTACTGAAATTGCATTTTTTAGCAATGTCTACATGGGGTGTCCATTACTGGAAATTGACTAATTACGTGTTCCAGTAATGGACCTAAAAAATAAATGATAATAAACCTAAAAAATAAATGAAATTTTGTAAATGGCCATTAGTATATTCATAAAATTTAAAGTTTTCTATTACTATAAGTTATCTATTACTATAAATCAACCATCTTGTGCGAGTTTTAATGCATAAGCTAAAACCTTTTACAATGTTCAAATGCACAAATACGTACAATACCATGACACAAAAAACCACATACGGCCGTTTCAAAGAGTATTCTTGGATCCCCTTTCTCAGTGTGATAAAAAAAATATTAAAAGATTAAAATGGGGTCAAAGAATCCCTCGGTTATAGACCCTGGCTATTTTTGTGATTCACCCCCGCGCCCCTCGCACTGAAGAAGGAGATCCAAGAATCCTTGAAACGGCCGTATGTAGTTTTTTGTGTCATGGTACTGTATGTGTTTCAGCGTTCGAAATCCTTGGTGGTCCGCTGGTCCGAGATCACTAAAAATTCAATCGGACCACAAATTTAAAAAATTTAGTGGTCCGAAGGACCAGTAACTAACAGTAACTTTTTCCCCTCTTTGACAGGTAAACGTAAATTTTCCCATCCCTGAGAAAACTGCAACCAAACATTACAATAAGCATAAAATTTGCATAAACACTTAGTCAGTTAAAATAAATAGACGGAAATAAAAAACATAACAATTTCAGTTTTTGTTTATGTACTATTTATTTAATTTTTAGCAAATTATAATTTTACATTTTATTATGCCGAAAATTTTGGGTAACTGAAAGGAAGTTTGGTTTATATTCTCGGCGGAGGAGAGGGGGGGGGTGTCACTCAAAGGGTTAAGGTACTTATATAATTTTATGTAGCAGTCCAGTAACGATGTCTGCAGACCAGTAAACTCTGATGTTTACTGGTCCTTGGGATCAGTGATTTTTTTTTAATCAATTCTACCGCTGAAAATAGTCAGGGTTGCAAAATCGCTAAAAAAAATGTCGGTCATAACAAAAAAGATGACAGACCATCAAGGGAGAATATGCAAGGGATATACAAAAACTCATTCAATTTCATTATAAAAATTAATATAAGGTTAACAGATAATATTAAAAATTCAAAACAATATTCTTGTATTTAATAACATTTGTTATAATACTTGTCCCCAAGCAGCATTAGCGATAAATACAAAATATTATTTTGTCTTCAAAAGCATCGGTAAATTAGAGAGAGATGGGGGAGGGGGAAGAGAAATTTGCAAAAAGCAAATAGTATAAAATTTTGTAATGATAATGATTCTGAGATTCATATAAATATTAAAATTGATCTAAGTCCAATAAAAAACAATGATGTTTTCAAAACAAAATACCAACATTTTCCAAACGTTATTTCTAAAAAAAGAGAGGGGAAAGGGAATTTGTAATATAGATAGTGAATATGAAATAGTAAAAAAAAAAAAAAAAAAAAATTGTGCATGCATGTGGCAGTAAGTAAAAAATACTGCATGTATGAGCACTGCATGCCCATAAAGCAAAAATTCAAAACAATATTCTTGTATTTAATAACATTTGTTAATGCTTGTCCCCAAGCAGCATTAGCGATAAATACAAAATATTATTTTGTCTTCAAAAACATTGGTAAATTAGAAAAATTTCGGTTAAAAAAAAAAAAAAATCTATTCAATATGTCTTTTAACATTCCGCTGAAGCAAGTAACTTTTTTCCCTCTCTGACAGGTAAACTTAAATTTTCCCATCCCTGACAAAAACCGCAACCAAACATTACAATAAGCATAAAAACTTAGTCAGTTAAAATAAATAAACGGAAATAAAATACATAATTAATAATTTCAGTTTTTGTTAATGTACTACTTATTTAAATTTTAGCAAATTATAATTTTACATTTTATTATGCCGAAAATTTTGGGTAACTGAAAGGAAGTTTGGTTTATATTCTCGGAGGAGGAGAGGGGGGGGGGTCACTCAAAGTGTTAAAGGTACTTAATATAATTTTATGTAGAGGGCCAGTGACGATGTCTGCGGACCAGTAAACTCTGATGTTTACTGGTCCTTGGGACCAGTGACATTTTTTAATCATTTCTACCGCTGTGTTTGTGCATTTGGAGATTTTAAAAGGTTTTAGCTTATCTATTTTCTATTACTACTCCATCAAAAATATTCAAATATTTCAAAAAAATTGAAGAATATATAAATTTATTAAATGAAGCCAGCTCATAGAATCTTCATTAAGATTTTCCCTGAAAAACTGCATAAACTTTGAAACATTATTTTCTGTTTAATGATTGATTTGATTAAGGGTGTCAATAATAATCCAGATTATAAAACATGCAAGAGGGAGTTTTGAAAAAACAAAATAATGCTAAAAGTTTATTGGTTATTTTTTTTTATAAACCAAAAACATTAAAGCGTGTCTACTACTGGCACATCTACCCTACATATTATTCAATCAGGAAGAAATTAAATACATGACAAATGCTAAAGTCAAATGTTATATGGTATTAAAATATCTTACAGAAACAACATGCATACATTTATACACTTAATAATTTCCAGTACGTATGAAAACATGTGCAACAGTACAGAATCAAATCAATTTCGAAGCTTTTTATCAGCAATTTTTTTTTTTTTTTGGTGCCTAGGGATGCACCGAATATTCGGCCTACAGGTGAAGTGAATACCGAATATTTGGCTCATCGAATACTTTTATATTTCAAAGTTTATAGCCATTAAAATGTTAAATTTTAAAACAATTTTAGAAAATATTTAAAACAGAAACTTTTATTTCAATAAAGAGCTTTTTTTCAAGTAAACTTGGTACTTTTCGGTTAGCTGGCCGGCAGTATTATGTATACATAAATATGTATACATACATATTTATATACATATATACTATGTGTGTGTATATATAAAACATATGCATAGATATATAATGTATATATACATGTATGTATGTATATATATCTTATATCTATATATAACACTGGCGCCCAGCTAACCGAAAAGTACCGTAAACTTTATGCTGAAAAAAATCTGTTTTGAGTTATTCAAGAAGAGGATAGTTATAAACCTTTTTTAATTAGTAAAATTTTAAATTTCACGGCTTCTTCTGAGAATTAAAACAGATGAATAAAATTTTCTTAAATTCTAAAAGAAACATTTTAAAATCAAAGAGAAATTGTGAAAATATTATGCAGGATCATATATTATTTGTTGGTCAGGAAGAGACTAAAGTAAAAGTAAATAAATAATACAATGTATTCAAATTTTATATGGTGGCAACTTAACAAGAATAACTGTTCTACTCCCTTTGATTAAGCAAGGAAGTTTTTTAATGCATTCTACATCAGTGTCTGGAGTGGGAAATCCTTTTCAGAGATTGTAAACGTTGTTCTGAAAATCTTAGAAAGAAACAGATTATTTACGGGAAAATATTCAGAAACTTGCATCTGTACATAATTAATTCCTATGAAAATCCTTGTGATTGGTTAATTTTCTTAAATAATACTTAACAAACAGAAAATAAATAATGTAAAATCATTCTCTTTTATTTAAATATGATTCTGTTTCTAATTATTCTGAATATCTTTTTAAGTTGACTCTTAAACTTAGAAGTTGTATACGGTTTTTAATAAAATGTTTAAAAAGTTTTTTTTAGCCGAATACTTCGATATTCGGCATACCGAATAGCTTGATAATCGGCCAAACCGAATATTCGGTAACATGGCCGAATACCGAATAGATACCGAATATTCGGTGCATCTCTATTTATAACATTAATATTTATTTTAATTCATTAATAAGGAAGATTAAGAACTAGAATAATTCATTATTTGGCTGAGATAAATACAAAAGAATACAGAATATTTGTGAGATTAAACTCTATGGGTACGGTTATTTTCGGAGAATAACTAAATATGAGAAAAAAATTCTCTTATTTTCATTCTATTAAACGTATTTATATAAAAATCGTAATGCACATTATTTTAAACTTCATAATATGCTATCAATATAAAAACAGAATACTGAATTTCAAATCATAAAGGGAAAATCTTGTTTGTTTCATTTACTGCTTTTAACAAATGTTGCAACTAACTTTAAGAGGGAAGGGGGCGGGGAATCTAAATAAAAATTGGATTTCATAAACGAAGTGAAAATTTAAGCGCCAAGTAAACATTAAGTTGATTACGTGAGTTTCATAGTCTAACGATTGCTATTATCATTTTTATATGAAAAATAAAGCATTATATATCAAAATTAGTAGTCAAAATAACAGAAAGAACAAATGAAGACAAAAACATTAATGTTACAATCATCAAAATGCCGAATGTGAAACATCGTGTATAGCTAACCCTAATCTTAAGACAACTTACAGAAATTGTGAAAACAATAAAAATATGGGAAAAAATTTCGACAACAACAAAATGAATGAACTTACTTTCAAAATTTTCGACGAATTCTTCCAAATTCCACTGCCGAAGTCTTTCGTTAACGTGATCGTCCATTTGCAACCTTGAGTAGAGCAGCAACAACAACAAAAAAAAGCCTCTACGCTTCCGCTTCTGCGATCTCACCTTACGACGGTTTTTAAATGTTCTTCCGCGGACACAATAAAAATGTAGTTCGCCACGTTTCATGTAATAAAATATTACTGACAGGAGCGCTTCATTCGAAATCATAAGAAATAGTGATTAATGTTAATAAATTGAACTACCTTGGTGAAATTTACCCCATTTAACGAATAAAAAGTAATTTTGTTTGAAACTGAGTATGGCTGGTATTTCAAAATTGAAAGCATTCGGTTTTCATATTTGAAACAAAAAGTTTCAAAATAAAATGAAAACATCGATTTACTCAGATTTGAAAGCGTCATTTTTCTCAGTGTAGCAGGTGTGCAAACTGCGAGACAATCAAAAGGATTATGCGACCTGGAAACCTCCACATCGCCCGCATAGTACGACACATGTGATGTGGTATATGGAGGGCCTAGATTGTTAGACTCATCTTCTACGATGTTAACGGGCGATCGTAACCTTCATCTGCTACAAACACGGTATGTGACTGGTATGAAGAGTTGCTCTCCAACATGCATGGCGAGTGTGGTTTCAACGTGATGGGGCCCTCTTGGCATAAACCTCAAACATCTGGACGTATCTGGCCACCGAATTCGGTCAAAAGGTTGAGCAGCCACCACGTTCACCGTACTTGACTTCCATGGACTACTACCTCTGGGATTACATCAAGGCATAAGTCTATGTGACTGAGACTACTTTTATGGTATATCTGAAGCAGCGCATCATCCTTGATTGTCGCAAAGTTTACACACCTGCTATGCACTAACATGTCATTGTCCAGTACTGTCACGCATTCCAATTGAGCATTGCCATCAGTGGAGAACACTTTGAGCAATATATCTAGTAGTTTCCGGCGTTTTATGTATTCATTTTTTATAGTAGACCGTTTTCAATATTATAATAAATTGATATTTATTTTTATGTTTAATTTCAATATTTTATTATTCGATTCGCATACAATCCCTAAAAGTTAGCTCAAATTATTAGATGAAAGACTCTTTGGTAATACCCCGATTTGGCAATACCGGCTAAAAGTGGTTTTGCCGTAAAAAAGACATAGCGCCCTGATTTCGATCTCCAATTACTTTAATTCATCTTTTAACTGATCCCTAAATGAAATATAAAATCATGTGCAAAAATCTCAAAATTTGAAATTTAATAACTCTGTCAATTTATGTAGTACAGATGTCAAATTTGTTGTGTTATATGTGTTATGATATGTGTAAAATTTTACTAAATATAACTATAGGGACTGGAGGACCGTTAAAAAGTTAGATTTTGTAATCTTTATAAAATTGACTTTTTAAAACTTTAAATAATGCCACAGCATGATTATTTACTTCATTTGAAACGTTTTTTGTAATTGGAACTATATGTCTACTACCAACGGTTGAGAAATTAAAGGTCGGCGATTATTAACATATTGCACCCTGGATATACAGCTATACCAAACCCTACGTTGTATAATTTTTTACATAATCTTTTTTTTTTCTTTTAGTAAAGATTTTTTTTTAATAATACTGTTAATAATTGATATATTTATTGTACGGAACCCTTTGAGCGCGAGCAATACTCGCACTTGACAGTTTATTATATATATAAAAGAGTGCGTCTGTTTGAAAGATTTAAATAATTCGTAATTGGAGATGGTGTATCATTCTGAAGGTTTATTTATTTATTTATTTTTATATTTTACATTTTCATGAGCATTATATGTTTAATCGTAAATAGAAACTATTTAAAAATTCCATTTTACAAAACTTGACACAAATATTTAAAATTATAATTTCTGAAAGATTTTTAGCTCGGAACAAACAAATACTCTTTCTTCTTATGAAGAATTTTTTTTTAATTATTATAATAGTACTTCGAAATTTTTGTCACTTAAAAATTACAAATTAAAATCCATATAAGGCGATTTTGGCAGAGTTTCAATAATTGAAAATAATTGCAGATTAAACCTTTCAAGCTTAAAGATGAACCGTGACACTGTGCATGTGATTTAAGTTTGCAATTAAATTTCGACGGGAAGTTATATATTAGCTTAAGCACTACTTTATGAAAAGCTTTACTTCAAAGCAGATTTCATCATCCTGAATCGGCATGTCTTATTAAAAAATCTTCATTAATTCTTCGCTTGAATACCATAAGATTAAATTATCATTTTGAGAAACGGTTGTTACACATACATATTTAATTCCAAATGGTTACGAATTGTTGATACTGGAATTAATAAAAATCATAAGGATCAAGTGTTTTTATAGATGAACAATTAAATATTCGACTCTAAAATTTAATCTTTCTTTACAGATGTTTAAATTTTTTGACCTGAATGAAAATTCATTGAATTCTTTAAAATAAGATTAATAAAATGTTTTTGAGATAAATCTATTGTACAGAACGATTTACAAAATGTATATATATATATATATATAAATTTTCATTCCGAATACTTATTCAAAATTATTATTCTAATATCTATTCTAACTATCTATATATTAAATTATTCTAAATTTCCAGCATGTTCAGTATTTCTTGTCTCTTAATAGTATGTTATGTATTATTTCTATTTAAATTCCTTTCTTTTAAAACGCGTATTTTAAAACTTTCTGATTCCAATGTATAATTTAAAAGGTATTTCCCCTCAATAAAAATCCTTCTTAAATCTGTTCCGTTTCGCATTGCTAAAACCGAGACGCTAGATCATTTCGATTATTCTTTTACCATTTTCTTTTTTATTTCTTATTTTTATTCTAAAGTCTTCGTTTCGCGTGTTTATCATCGGCGTGACATTTCAAAACAATTTTCTCTCACTTATCGGAAATGCGTCCGAATGCGCAGGTTGGATTCATTGCTGGCGCAGGCTTCTTGTTCGTCCGGAACATACGACAATGTGTCTATAACCCTCCTCTCAGACCCTCCTTAAATTATCTTGCATGAGCGAAGACCCCAGAATTTTTCGTGTTTTTGATTGTTTAAATAATCTATAGTTGTTTGGAGGAAAATATCAATGTGCTATAACGAAAGAACGCAAATTAAACATCAAGTTTTATCATCGCATCTGTCGTGTTTCCAGAAAATTTGTGAGTTGTGGAATTCTGTCCTATGATGTGACATATATGAATAAACAGTTTTTTTCTTTCTAAATGAGCTCTCTTTTTGGAAAACATTTTTTGGAATTTTTAATTGGCCCGCCATTTGACTGCACTAACTGATTCGACTGCATTTAACTGATTAGACTGCTCTTAAACTAAATCAACTGCACTTAAGCTGATTTGACTTCACTTAATCTGATAGTTAACTGATTCGCCTTCCTAATGCAAGTTTTCATTTTCATATTAATTCGTAACAACTTTTAAAGCCGGGTTGGATGTAATGAATCTACGATTTTGAGAGGCATTTATAAATGATCGCTTGTTGAGGTACACTGTAAAAAAAACGGACTAAAAAACGGAAATACTACTGGCAATATAGACGCCCGTACTATTTCCGTATTTTTACGGATTTACCCATAAATTACAGAAAATGTTCCGTTTTTTGATTAAAAACGGAAAATTTTCTGTAATTTATGGGTAAAAATTCCGTAAAAAAACGGAAATAGTACTGGCGTCTAGATTGCCTGTAGTATTTCCGTTTTTTAGTCCGTTTTTTTTTTTTACAGTATATCGTAAGAATGGTATACAACGGTATTCATTCGTCACTGTGTTTACTAACTAGAGTTTACAACACTAGTCGATACTGTGTTCTACTATGATAAATAATACAGATGCTTATCTACTACAGTGATAATGCTCGATACTCCAAGCAGCTTCTACTTTATTCTGCACAACGAATTCCCTGAAGTTCGTCTACATGGGAGTTTCCTAATGCAACGAGATCAACTAAATAATATTTACAGGAGCCATCTTAAATTTTATTGGAGGTTATGTGATTATGAAAGCATCCTGAGTCTAAGAATTCGTGAGTTTTCAGGAGAAAAAATAAATATTTCTTTGTTTGTTATATTTCTAAATCTTTATGTTTTAAGTTACAAAAAAGAAAAATTATTATTTATATTTTGTTTTTGTTATTATTTTTATTGGAGAGATGTTAATATTTACAATTGTTTACGTTTAGTATGTTATTATTTTTGTAATTTTAAAATATTATGTTATTAAAAACGGGGAGTATTACGGATCATAGTTTTATAATAATGAGTGAAATTAATATTATTTATCTTGACCCAGGGTCAGGAATGAACATACAATCTTGGTTAGTGCATTTTGAGAAATCTTGCACTACAGAAAAAAAAGAGATGAAGTTCGGAAATTAAATAACATTTCTAAATATTTAGTCTTGAAGGTTTATATAAATAGCTGTTTATTTGTGCTAAGTTTGAAAGCATTTCCGATTTTCTCACAGAGAAATTCATTAGTGCTCAAGTGAATAGATTTTCAGAATTTACAGCTTTAAAGTTAAATGACCTAAATTAATTAGAAAAATACTTTCATATAAAGGTTGAAATTGGCACACAATTACAATTGTGTGAAAACATCATTGTGCAAGGATTCACAGATAGTCATAAACCGTAATATAATTTTTTTTATTGTAAGTCTCCCAACTAAGAGTACGGTCTGGCATCGAATGGTAAAGCAATTTGTGTTAATTCCAACCTCTAATTTAAATGCTGTTAGGAATAATTCACAAACAATTAGACCTTTTCAACCTCAGAATAATGCAACCAGACCTTGGATTTGCCAAAGAAACCTAATTTCAATACATATAATTCTATTTTTATAAATCCTATAATACAAAGTCGCATTTTCAGCATCGTTACCTGACTAGACCTTGCAGGATTTGACTTAGCCTCTGACTACTGGCATATACCTATACAGCCAGCAGGTACCGAAAAATTGGCTTTTACTACCAACTAGGGGGTCCGGGGCACATAAACCCTAATATAATTTTTATTGTAAGTCTCCCAAGTAAGAGTACGGACTGGTATCGAATGGTAAAGCAACTTGTGTTAATTCTAACCTCTAATTTAAATGCTGTTAGTAATAATTAAAAAACAATTAGACCTTTTCAACCTCAGAATAATGCAACCAGACATTAGATTTGCCAGAGAAACCTAATTTCAATACATATAATTCTATTTTTATAAATCCTATAATACAAAGTCGCATTTTCAGCATCGTTACCCGACTAGACCTTGCAGAATTTGACATAGCCTCTGAACTGGCATATACCTATACAGCCAGCAGGTACCGAAAAATTGGCTTTTACTACCGACTAGGGGGTCAGGGGCACATATCATTAATATCATTTTTTATTGTAAGTCGCCCAAGTAACAGTACGGACTGGTATTGAATGGTAAAGCAACTTGTGTTAATTCTAACCTCTAATTTAAATGCTGTTAGTAATAATAAAAAAAAATAGACATTTTCAACATCAGAATAATGCATCCAGACCTTGGATTTTCCAGAGAAACCTAATTTCAATACATATAATTCTATTTTTATAAATCCTATAATACAAAGACGCATTTTCAGCATCGTTACCCGACTAGACCTTGCAGGATTTGACTTAGCCTCTGACTACTGGCATATACCTATACAGCCAGCAGGTACCGAAAAATTGGCTTTTACTACCGACTCTGAAATTTTTAAGGGGGTCCGGGGCATATTTTAAAGTAATTTTTATTTATTGAGTTAAATTTTAGAATTTTTTTTTTTTGTGATGGTTAACCATATCATTTTTAAACAAAATCACTTGATAAAACTCTCATATTTTTTTTCATTTATTAAAAAAGTGGGTTAATTTAAAATCGTTATAACTCGAAATATTAATTGTAGCATTTCATTTTTTTTCATTTAAATAAAGAGAAATATATGAGTTTTAAATTTGATTCAGCAATTTCAAAAATATTAATTTAAATAAAAATTAAAAACATTTAATGTAAAAAAAAAAAAAAAAAAAAAAAAACTAATTTTTAAAAAATTATATTTTACACAGTATTTTTTTCAAATATGCTGAATCAGAATTAAAGAAAAAGAATTGTAAAAGACATGTTCCAAGTTTGAACCATTTAGCTTTAACGCTTTTTGACTTATAACAATTTTAAGACGAAAAGTGAGGAGAAAATCCATCACGAAGAAAAACGTATTTTCACAAGAAGTTTTTTTCACGAGAATCATTGCTTGAAAGATAGGTTTTGAAAACAAACCAAAACGGAAAATGTAATTTTTGCTATTCCAATTAAGATATAAACATGATTTAAATGTCAAATTAAACTGAAACAGATGGAGAAATTTTTAATGCGATATTTTTTTTTAGAAAATTTTAAGATTTTTGTGTCCCGGACCCCCTTAAGTAAAATTTTCTCCCATTCGGTGTCAAACATCCTCCCAAAATGTTCAATAGAACCCTCAGAGGAATTCTTACTAAATATAAAATCGATTTTACTTGTATTATTTTTATATCATTCTTTTTTCTTCCTCATTAGAAGAACATATGCAACATCTATCCAAAAGGTTTGAACTATGTAGACTTGAAATCATTAAATTTAAATTATCTAAATGCAATGTTGTTCAAAATAGAATTAATTTCTTAGGATATTAAATCAAAAATGGCAGCCTAATTTGAATGAATTAGAATGTCTTACCATTATTGATACATATGGTAAATTTTATCATTATTTTATGGTGTCAAATTTACTATCCACACAGATCATGAGGTAGATTGTTTTGATGCTATTTAAAATTAAGTATATTTGAATATGAGATATTGTATGAAAAAGTTTCCACAAATTTCGAAGCTGACATGTTGTCTAGAAACACTATTTTGCATTTTATTGAACCACTTAATTTACTTTTGATTGTTAAAGAAATCATAGAGATGCAGGGGAAGCATAATGATTGTTGTAAAATCTATCAAAATAAAAATGGGATTATGATTTTAAAAAAGAAAGTATTTCGAAAAATAGTTTTTAGTCTTTAAGGAGAAAGATATTCAATGTTGCTCATGAAAAATTTGCTCCTCCTGGTGTTAAAAAATGTTAAATCTAATATCCCCTATTTATTATTGGCCTGATATGACTCAAGGCATAATCAAATTTGTTAAACATTGTGACATATGCCAAAACTAAACAAAACCCATGAAGAAGAGGATTGGCTTATTAAAATCTACGCCAACCACAGATCAACCATTTGAATATCTTTCCATTGATACTGTGGGAGGGATTAACTATTATAACTGTACTAAGAAATATTTTCATTTTACAATAGATCATGCCACTGGGTATGTTTGCACAATTCCTTCAAAAAGCGTTACCGCAGAAACTTACATTAATTGTCTAAAGCAAGTTTTTTATATTCAATTACCTCAACAATTATTTTGATTTAACAAAATTTCAATATGCGGGTTCCTCAAAGGATATTAAGATATATAAATACTGAATTTACTTCATGTAGATTCAAAACAATTCTACTTAGTCATCAAAATATGCACGGTTTAGAGGTCAGCACATCATCCTCAAACAAAAGGTAAGGTTGAACGTGTGAATCAGTCAATAGTTACTAGATTAAAGTGCAAAATTAACTCAATCACTTCCAAAATTCTTTGGGCAAATCTTTTAACACAAGTACTAATTGAATATAACAATACACTCAATTCAGTAACAAAATTTACCACTGTTTATTTACTCATTGGCCAATTATTCAATGATTCTTCCCTTAAACAAGATTACTACCCTCCTGTCAATTAAGCCCTTAAAATTACTAAAACGCGTACTGATGAATTTCATTTAAAAATTAAGAAATATTATGATCGAAATTCGGTAGATCTGAATTTTGAGTTAGGAGATTGGTTTAGTTATTTATGAATAGTCCACATATTACCCCAATACTAGGAAGCTCTCACGAGTTTTTAGGGGTCCATATCTGGTGTAAATTTTGAAATTCATAGACAAACTCAAAATAAAATTGCTGAAATGGTACATGTCTCAAAATTACGCCCTTATTACCCTCCTCCTACACACACACACACTCACACACACACCTGATTAACTAAAATTATCACAAGAGTATCAACAAACTAATGTTATGTCCATAGTTTCATCTTAATATTATAATAGTCCTAAAATGAATCAAAATTAACCGAATAAATTATACTTAACTAATAATAATTCTTGTTGGATATGTTTTACTTGTTTGGGACTTTTGTCTGAATTAACATTTTTATGTATGCATAATTTGTTTTGTTTGAATTGAGATTTGTAATGTTGAATTGAATCAAGTAAAACTAGATTAAATTAATTTAAATGAAATTAGACAAATTTAACCCATTAGTACCTCCTTTTTTTCAGCTCAATATTGTGCTTAATTGTAGTAAGTGGTGCAAAATGAAAGTATAAAATATTAAAAAAAATCTCTTTGAAAAAATATTTATTTAATATATAAAAATCAAAACGTCCCAATTTTGGGACACTAGCCATGGAAGGGTAGGGGTTTTCTCTGTTACTGTCTAAGCATTTGATCTATGTTTTATGCCATTTATGTTGTTACAAAAAGGTTATATATCATTCAGGTTATTATTTGACTATAAAAATTTCTTTATTATTATTATAAGGTGGGAAGGGAAGTCTCTGCTAAAGAACAAGACCCCCTTCCTCCTCAGGCTTAGCTATAAGCATAAACTGTTAAAAATTTTGCAGCATTCTGGCAGGTCACTCGACCGTTTTTTGAAAAAACGGTTCATAACAATAATTTAACTATATTCTGGCCATAAAATGGCCAATAATATGGTCAGAATAGTGTTAAAATTACGGTTGTGTAACCGTTTTCGGAAAAAAACTATCAAATGACCTGCCAGAATGTTGCAAATTTTTAACAGTGTAGTAAAAGTTTTTTACAGTAAAATTTTATAATAATAAATAATTACTAATAGAGTATATATACCGTATATACTCGCATATACGCCACCCCCTAACTTTTGAATGTAAATTCTGTAAAAAATCGAAATCTCGCATATAAGCCGAACCCCTACCTCATTTATTTCAATTTTGCAGAAATCAAACTAAAGATTTCATGTACTAATGCGAAAAATTAATAAGTAAACAAAAACAAATCATTGAAATGTTTATAATAAATTATTATTGTTTGTATATTTTATATATGATTTTATTATTTATACACATAAAAAATCAGACTTTTGCAGTATTCGAAGGTTTTATTTATTTATTTATTTATTTATTTATCTATTTTTTGGCTTTTGTAATTGACCCGTGTCTACCCGCCAATTTAATTGCGGAAAATTGCCAGAAATTCTTAGTTTTACACACGAGTATATATGGTACAGTAGAAATCGGTTATCCGACCCTTGTTTAACCGGAACTATAACTCGATAACCTGAATTTTTTCAAACTTTTTTTTTTTTTTTTTTTTACTTTCATATTGTGTATGCAAGCGTTCTTTTCCAAACCACGAGTAGAGATAAGTATTTTGGTTCCCCTTTCTTTGAATTACATTGAAATTATCTTGAGCTCCCGAAAGATCCAATCCCGGTATAAATGTACTCGTGCCCCTCCCCCACCCCCCTGTGTACACGTCCCTGTACTAAACAAATAAAATTATTTTCATGTATAATTTGAATTTAGATATTTATTAAGCAGTTTAAATAGTCCTAATAGCAGTTCTATGTCGATGTTACATATTAAACTAGATTATTATGGATAAATTCTCGATTTTCCGGAAATTTGGATTATCAGATGTAGGTTCGGTACTAATTACGTCGGATAATCGAGGCTCTTCTGTATGTATATTAGTAACCTCAGGATGTCAAATACTGGACTAGTACAAAACATAACGGTATGATATAAATTTTTACTAAGCCAATAGCTAAGTATGGGGAGGGGTGAGTGTTTTGTTTTTGAGCCGAGCCCAGCCCCTAATCCCCCCCCCATAGTAATAGCAAAGAATAGCCAAATAATGATCCGAATAATAATTTTATAGCCAAATAATAATCCGAATGATATGTAACCATTTTATAACAAAATAAATGGCATAAAACATACATTTAATGCATAGACAGTAACGGAGAAAACCATACCCTTTTCTGTCTAGCGTCCCAAAATTGGGATAGTAGATATAAAGGTTCAAATTCGAATAAAAAAATAGAAATCTGAAAAAATGCAAAAATATGTATTCTAAAATAATGTTTCGTCTTATAAATAATACCACTTATAAAATGATTGATAAAAAAAAAAAAAGAAATATCTTACTTTTTCTTACCCGCCATTTTATTTCAAGAAAATCCAACTTTGTGCTACAACAAACATTTATTTCACCTTTTTATTCTTAAAAATGCACTTCCACTTATGAATAAATATTGAAAACAAATACTAAGGATAAATTTTACGAAGTTTTGAAAGGATATCATAATCCCATTTGTAATAGGATTTTTTAAAAGAAAGCGTCCCAAAATTAGAACGCCAGGCACAAATGGGTTAAACTAAAGTAAGTAAATAATATGGTAAATAATAATTATAAAAAAATAATATTGTGTTTTTTATCAAAGCTTTTTTAATAACACTTCCATTGAACAAATTGTGTTTCTCTTGTTTATTTCAAAATAAGATGATTACAAATAACACCTGGATTATTGGTTACTTTTCATAAACTTTAAATATTTATTCACTTATTTATTTATTACTATATTTTATTATTACTGTATTTTATTTATCTTTATAGATATACCATTTCTCATGAATTAGAGAGATGATACTTTATATAATGAGAAATTCAGTTATAACATGTTGCATTTTTATAGCTATTGTTGATTGTTGTTATTCATTTATTTATATTGAGATAAAAGCATTCTAAGAAATTTGTTGGAGATAAAACATTTACTAGTAAAATACATTCATGAATATATTATGATTTGAATATCTGAATTGGAAATGGTATGAGTACCAATTGAATTAACTGAGCACCTATTGAATTAAGTGAGTACCTGTTTATTATGAATTGAATACTTATGTTATTCACATCAGAAGTGTGGCAGCTTTCTCTGCAACATATCGATTTCCGGGACCCCGTTACTCAAAATATACTTTGGACAAGTAAAGTCATTATATTAATTCTTTTTTTAAAAACAATTCGTAGTTCTATCTTTATATATATTTTCTTTTTATCTTTCTCTGTCCTTTTCACAACGAACTTAACAAACACGTACAAAGATTTATGATTTCATTTATGACGCATATTTATTTTTGTTTCTTATTGGTCTTTAGTTAAAAGTAATCAAGGACACATAAACCTAAGTGCACCTGCACTTTTTTATCATTTCATTTTCTTTTATCATATTTCATTGGCGTTATAAATAAATCACTCTCAATTGCTGTTAGAATTTAACAGGTAAAAGGAAATGAAATAAAAAAAAAAGTATTTTATGTGAATTGCGGTTTCGAATATATTTCATTTGTTTTAGCACATATGCACTTTTTTCTCCATTTCAATACACTCGTTAAAGATTTCAAAATCACATTTAAGCTCAATTTGTTGTTGTTAAATTAAAATTAATCCAGTCTTCATGTCGCTCTTACTCATGAAATACAGTAGGGTTGCTGACATCTTGTGAGTGTGTGCTGAAAGGGGGGCTGTCACATTATTTTCTGCTAAACATGCCGCCAATGCTTTGTCTCTGTTATTCCGGCGTCAAAAACTAAATTGGCGAGGGAGGGATAATGTAATACGCCAAGTCATGTGACTCAATACGCAAAATGTTCAGTTGGCGCCCTAACTCTATGCTGTAAGGTCCGAAAAGGGGCCGCTGATTTTTTATTTTTATTTTATTTTATTTTTTTTTTTTTTGACGTTACGGAGCACTTCCCATCATACATATGTACAATTGTATTTAAACTGTTCCGTTTTGAAGAGGTTTTTTTATAGACCGAGGGAACTTATTTCTATTGGAACTGGACACTTATTTATAAAATAATTTTTGTACAAGTACATACCACGGAGAGCAAATTATAAGGTTGTTCTAATATCTAAAAGGCTACTTTAGGACATATTTTTTAGTCTATTTTTGTTCGAAAATGCATGAAATTGTCAGTTGTGGATACTAAGGAACTATGTAATCGAAAGATGTTTTCTATTTTTTCGGAAATGATATATTTTAGAAAAAAAAGTGTTAAAGTTGGCATTCTTAACACAATTCGCGGACATTATAGCCAGAGAAAGGCGAAAAAGCAGTCGCAAGAAGCCAAAATCCCTTTTTACTCGATAAGTAAGTTATTAATAAAAAAAACAAAAAATGCAATTCCATTAAAATCTGTTCAAATTTTCAGGATGAATTTTCTGATATTTACTTTTAAAATGAATCATAAAATGTGTCAGAAATTTTCGCGATTATTTAACAGGAAATTTGAGAACCGCCTTATATAAATATCTTAGACATCTTTTAAAAATTTCTGTGGGAAGTATTTCTTTAAAAATTTAGCGAAATGCCCTATGGTTCCATTGTTAAAATCAAATAAAAATAGTTTTAAGAAAATACGAAGTGACTTTCTTTGTACTTCTTTCCAAAAATTTATTATATAAAGTATAGCCCATACAATCGCACACTGATAAAAAATTGCAGAAAACAGCCCAGTAATCGACCGTTTATATAGAAAAAGGTTATATAACCGTAAATGAACTATACTCTGACGATAATATGGGCAATAATATGTTGCAAATAGAGATAATTTTTACTTTTTTGTGGGGGGAGGGGGGGATTTTCTATCAATTTATGCTTTATGTGAATTAAAATGATATTTGAACAGTAGATATTAACAATAAATGTCAATTTTTATTAACAAAAAAATTATATTTATTTTTAAAATTTGCTTAAAGAATAATATAACGTAAGCTTAAGCTGGTTTTAATCTTTATATTATCCTTTATTATAAAAATAAGATATTTTTCATACTGGATAAAATTATAGTAATCCATACTGTTTCCCTAGTTCTTTTGTAATTCATCAAAATATAAGGTACAAATTTTAAAATGCAAATATACATTAAAATATTTCTCATAAAAATCCATTCACAACAAACTGAAAAAACAAAAGCATTAAATTTCAAATAAGATTAAAAGTCATTTTTTGTGTACTTAAATAAACTTTTAGCTAAAACCTGGCTACAAAATGTATAGGGAATTAAAAGAAGATTGCATATTTAATGAAAAATAAATTAAATCCTACTTAGAAATATTCTTGTATATTCAGTTTAAATTTGATTTAAGAAGTTAAACTTATGCATTGTCGTTTTGAATTTGTATTTGTTTTATTCCGAATACGCCTGTATTTAAATTATTAAATTTGTTTCAAATATTTATTCGAAGATTAATTTTAAAACTTGTATGTGCAATATTGCTATACATAAGCTGCGTTGCTTGCAAATTAAACATTAAAAGAGAGATAATGAAAAATATGAAATTTAATTTAAAATGCCACATTTCTAAATTATAAAGATAGTTATTAATGTACGCATTATAATTAACCTATTATGAAATGTGTAATAATGTACAGTCGTGGAAAAAAAAAGTAAACACCTCCTACTAACTCCTCAACAAAATATCGTAGACGGAGGAAAATACCGGTACCGAACGATTTGAAATAAAGTGTATTTTTAAATGGTGTATATAAAATTTGTTTAGGGGTCGTCTACATATTAAAACAAACCCAAACCTCATTTTTTTCAATGGCAATACCCAATTTTAACGATTTCAAGTCATTTGAATGATAAGTTTTTGAATTATAAGCATTAAAAATTTAGTGCTTTTAATGTTAAATTACATTTTCATATTTTTATTTATATATCCTGAAATGATGCTCCTAATGTGATAATTTTTTGCGTAGCACTAAAATTAATGTGCTCAAACGTGAATACGCTGAATTTGCAAATTTTATAATTTTATGATAGGAATTATGAATTATGAAATTAATATTCGAAAAAATCATGAATTGTAACCTACAATTTTTTTTGATGGATTTAGATTTATTAAGTCCAGCTTTATGAAAATCCAAAATTTCACATTTTTCTTCCAAATAGTTTTCAAATTATGCTTAAAAAAGGTAAAATGATGGTTTAAGGGACCGTCTATGATAGAAGTGGGTAGATATTGTGAAATTTCTTCTGCTGCCTTGTTATCTAACAGGCTTCATTGAATGCTTAAGGTGCCTTGATCAAGAAGGGGGCTCTCTCGGTTAGCAATCGAGTACAGTATTTCAATTTGGATACAGCCCTTAAAATACGTTCGTTTTAAAATAATTAATTTTTCGGAAACTTATGGTACGAATTGCATAAAAATTTGTTTTTAGGCTAATTGAAGGGTGTAGAGTTCATTTATGCTGTCAGAATTGTGTATTGCTATTGAAAAAAATGAAGTTATGATTTGTTTTAATATGTAGATGGCCCCTAAGCAAATTTTATATGCAGCATTTAAAAGTAGACTTTACTTAAAATCTTTCGGTATAAGTTACTTTCTTCTACGATAATTTGTTGCGGAGTTAG
The DNA here is from genome assembly GCA_963932465.1 of Maratus speciosus. Taxonomy (NCBI): domain Eukaryota; kingdom Metazoa; phylum Arthropoda; class Arachnida; order Araneae; family Salticidae; genus Maratus; species Maratus speciosus. The sequence continues at coordinate 54,475,077 of OZ010795.1, forward strand.
TAGGGGGTGTTTACTTTTTTTCCCCAAGACTGTACATATAATAACAAATATTTTGCTTTATAATTTTACACTTTAAAATTGTATTTTAACAAAGGTTTTCTAAAATTAGTTTAAAAGCTCTGAACATATTAATTTTTATTGCAAATGTGACATAAGGACCGTGAATTTCAATTATGAAAAATATGAGCTTTATTCCAGTTTTTTTTATTTTATTTTTTCCCCAGAAAAAATATGCTTGCATGTATTTATCATGACTTCAATGCCTAAACGTTAATTTTTCATAATCAAAATTTAACACAATCAATTATCCTTGATTTTAAGTGGAATAACAATAAATTAAAATATTATTAAACAGTTAATGAATCTTCCGAACAACTGAAATGCAAATGTGCTTCGCATTATAAATTGTCATATTTTATTATCTTTTGAATACAATGAGAGAATTCTAATTTAATGAGAAGTCGATTAATAAAGTATGTAATGATTTTGTCCCTCTGTACTAAATATTATAAATCTACTGCAATCTTTAGTGCATTTTAAGAACTAAGCAAAAATTGTATATAAAGGAATTAAATCTATTTATATAATGGGAATATATAAATATATTTAAAGTACATATTTAGTTAAAAAATCAATATTTTCCATTATTTAAAATATTTTTAGTACCAAAATTAATAACGTATGAATTAGAAATTACAAAAAAAATACATCCAGTAAAAATGTGGCTGAATTATTGATAAATTTATTTCATTATAATAAGGAAAGTTTACCTTATTATTTCTATCGCAAGTAAAATACCAAAATTTGGCACTAAGGAATAATACCCTTAATAATGAGCGAAGAAAAATAGAAACAAAAAAATTGTAGTTCGTTTTCTAGTGATTTGGAAGCATTAAAATAGAATCATACCATTGCTATGTGCATTTATAAAATTGATGTAACAAACAAATAGACATTATTGTTTCCTTTGCGATTGGAGATTGAAAGACAGAATGAGCGTCTGAACTAATATAGTGTAGTATTTATTTATTTATTTATTTATGTTTAAGCAAATTAAATAATTTAAATCAGTATAAAACATATCGAGCTATTTCATACGATTTAGATAAGTCTAGTCGTGTATGGTAATAATACAACAGAAGTAAACGCCGAAACGTTGATTAAATCTATACATTTTTATGATCATTTATTACTGGGAAAGACGTTTTATTGGAAGTTATTGTACGCTCATCTTTGTCATGATTACTTTTCGAATCCACCTCTCAGATCAATACAAAACTACATTAAATTTTATTTTTCATTTCTGGTGTATTTCTTTATTAGAAATAAGTTGCATTAACTGAAATTAAAAACTGACTGAACTGAAATTACTCCTTTTTAAAAGCCAAACAGGAAAACATACCCGATTGGATCCTATTACCTGAAAAGTATAACTTTTTATTAAAATCTAAATATTGATCTGTATTTTTTCTTTCACTTTAAACACTTTAAAAATTGAAGAGTCAAAGTTTGTTCTTTACTAACTTTATACATATATATATATATATATATATATATATATATAATTTTTTTACACACACACACACACACACATATATATATATATATATATATATATGTATGTGTATTAATATATATGTATAGAAAACCTTTCTTAGCTAACCGCAATTATTAGTTGCGTAACGTAATTTATACGTGCAAGAGTGACAAATTAATGTTAATTTTATTGTTAATAATAAAGCTATTAATAATAAAATTACTGTTATTTCTTATAGATTATCATACACCTTTAACATGATAATGCTTACTTGAGAATTGATAGTATTAAAAAAGGATATTTTTGACTGAAAAACTGATTAATGCACTGAAAAAACTAAATTACGGACATCAAAAACAACTTGTGTTTTACATATTGGAAATCACTTAGACTCTTAAGTTTCTAAAATTTAAAAAAAGCTTTTTATAATCGTTGGTTAATTGGGACAGGCTATGTTATATTTTATTTAACCCACAGAAAGGTACGAGAAACAATAAGAAACATTCGACTATTTTACTAGAATATACTCATATTAACGTATGGAAAAAAATAAAAACTGAAATAATGTATTTTTTTCTTTAACCCATTAAGGACCAGCATGTCTTACAGGAATTTTATTCAGTGACATCACTTTTTTTTAAACACTTACTTTTACTTTATGAATTTCTGAAAGGTGTTAATTATTTAAGCCAAATTTTACTTTTCTGTATTACTGTATTGAAAAAAAAAATAGAAATGAGTAATATATTGTTGCGAAAACGCAACGTCAATCTTAATGATTTAAAACAGACTTAAATCTACCTATTTCTTTGCAGATTATTCTTAATGTTAATTTAAAGAGTTTAGAAACTTATGTACAGAGACGCAATGACTACTTATGTAATATTTAAATTTATTTAGGTATATTATATTCATTAAAAATAATATAAAAATATACACATATGTAGCACATACTATATGCTGCGTTTATTCGAGTAATTTCGAGTGTTTTCTTCCACTATACAATATTTAATAATCAGGCAGTGTGCCCTGAGTGAGTATATCTTATTTAAACAACATCAGTATATATTATCGTTGGGGGTAGAATAAAACAGTTTCGTAGAACGCCATTCTTATTTTCAAAATAATGAAGCAATGTAAAGTAAAATCTGTAGGTCATTACTATTAACTATTAGAATTTAATAGATTAAGATCTATTTACAGTACTATTAACATTTTCATAGACATATCTCATGGACATTTTACAAGAAATAGTGTCATGTAGAAAAATATGGTAGATAATAGGATAACACGTAGCACCTTTTCATTGATTTACGTAATCACAAACTTATATATAATATTTTATATACCGAGTGAGCAAAAAGTCCGTATAAAATTTAAAAATTCATAAAAACCGAAAACATAAGCGAAATGAAATGATGGGATTAGCAGGATTAGCATCTATATGTCACGGGAATTTTTTAAAGAAAGAAATAAAGAATAACTCAAAAACAGCCAACAGATAGCGCTGATACGCGCGATTTTGGTAGAAATATGCAAATGCGACGCTTATCAGAACTTGGGCTCCAGAATAGTTCACGGTTGTGAGCCAGCCGTGTACGTGATCAAAGATTCTGAGTGCGAAGGATAAAGCTTTGTTACTAAAATTATTTTGCGTGAAAAAGGAATCGGCGAGCATTGCTTTGAGTAAATCCCGAGTTCAGAAGAATGTGAGGACTTGTAAAGGGCCTTTAACAGCAACATGCCTCATAAAGTTGTTCGGCGGTTTGAGGAAACTAGAACGCTGGAGGATGGTGTAAGATTAGGATGACCATGTTTAATGAATGAACGTTTGCCGTGTGTTGTATCCGAAATGGAAGCCTTAGCGTCTGATTCAGCTGCGGGAACCAGCAGAAGCTTCCAGACGCTTAGGCTTACCACAATCCTCGGTACGCAGTATTCTTCATGGGATACCTGATCTGTACCCATACATATTGCAGTTGTGCCATGAACTTTTACCAGAGGATGCCGTACAGAGGGAAGCATGTGCGAGTTGGCTTTTTCCAAAATCGAACAGAATCCTACCCGGGTTTTTAACATCTTCAGGACAGATGAAGCTCATTTTTTGCTTCACGGCGACGTTAATACTCATAACTGTCGCATCTCGGCGACGTCTAATCTATTTGAGTACTGTTGAAAATAATCACAGCATTACATTAAATTCTTATTAATTTCTTTTTGTACAACTATGTTTATTGTGATTGGTTGTTTAATGTAGCTTTCTTTCACGGCCGCCAATTCTCTGCCATGGGCCTTGCAAAATCTATAAATACCTGTAAATTTTCTGTTTTCTTTCAGTATGTTTGTGTAATTGTTCTTGTTAATATCAAATATACTCACTTCGATCCACGTCTTTATGTCTGCCTTTTTATTTATTTTAACAGCAGAGCGTTGGTTCTAGCAAGTGTTGAAATGAGCTGCGAGACATACTGACGCCGTCATCTTTCTGTTTTTCATTTCTGCTGGGATTTTGAGTGAAAAAGATTTTATCTTTCTTTTTTTTATATATTTTATTGAGCAGAATGGATTCTTCAAAAGATGTTTACGGTATCCCTCTTTTTGAAGGTGATGGAAAAGTTTTTTCGGTATGGAAACGAAGAGTAACGGCAATTTTTGCTGCTAAAGAATTGGAAAAATTCTTGGAAATTGAAGCGGCTCCCGACAATGCCGCCGATGTCGTGAAAGCAAAAAAGGCTTACGCTTTATTATTATCATTATTAAGTGATAATGTTCTTGCATCACTTCAAGATGAAAATACAGCTCATAAAATTTGGAATAAATTAGAACGCACTTATGATACAAAGCGTGCAGTGAATCAAATTTTAATTCGGAAGAGATTGGCAACGATTAAGAAAGATCGTACAGTTTCTATGAGAAATCACATTGATGAAATAAATAAATTAATTTCGGATCTTAAGCTGTCTGGGGCAGAAGTTAATGAAACGGATACTATTGTTTATATTTTGATGTCATTGCCTCAGGAATTTGAAAATGTTAAGATTGCTTTAGAAAACCAACCGAATTCTGTTTTGACATTAGATTTCGTGACACAAAGATTATTAGATGCTGAAGCACTTCTGTTGGATTCAAAGAAAGAAAAAGTATATACTAAGGCTGCTCATGATAATACTGCATTTGTGTCGACTCGCAAAGAATTCTTTTGCAAAATTTGCAACTCTAAAGGGCATACAGCGAAATATTGTAGAAAGAAAATTGCTTGCCATTCTTGTGGAAAATTCGGACACATAAAACGTAACTGTAAAGCTGTTAAAAATTCAAATGAAGAAAAATTTGCCTCTTCAGCTGTTTCTTTCGTTGCTGGAAATGCTTCCAGGAAAAGGAATGAATTTATAGTAGATTCCGGAGCAACTTCCCATATGTGTTCTAATGAGAATTATTTCGCATCCTTAGTACCTTCTTCAGGAACTATTAAATGCGCATCAAAAACAACGAATCTAGAAATCAAAGGTATTCGAAATATTAAGGGAAAACTGTCAAATGGAATGGAAATTACTTTAAAGGATGTCCTTTATGTTTCAGACTTAAACGGGCAACTCATTTCCGTTAGGAAAATTGAAAGTGCAAATTATACAGTTATTTTCAAGAATCAAAAAGTATTTATCGAAAAAGGGAGAAACCGTTTTTACTTCGGTGAACGGGATTTGAATGGACAATACGTAAGTGACTTTGTCCCTGTTTACGAAACCGTTCTTACTTCAAAGAAAAATCATTGTGATATCTGGCATCGCAGACTTGGTCATCCGAGTGACAAAGAATTGAAAGATATGAAGCTTTCGGTACCTGATTCTTTTTGTGATATTTGTGCTCGGGCAAAACAGAGTGCAACACCAATGGGAAGAGGACCAAGAAAAAGAGAAACCAAGCCAATGACTTTGATTCATAGTGACATTTGTGGACCTATTTTTCCGACAACCTTTTCTGGCGAGTGCTATTTTATGACTCTTATCGATGATTTTTCTCGTTTTACTGAAGTACGTTTACTGAAACATAAAAGTGAAGTCTCAGAAGAATTAAAAATGTTCTTAAAATCCAACCCTACAGTGAAGAAAATTAGATGTGATAACGGGAAGGAATATTTTTCTAATGATTTAGTGAATTTTACTAGAGATCTTGGTATAGTGATAGATCCCGCTCCTCCATACACGCAATCTTTGAATGGAGTAGCTGAACGCTGCAATAGGTCGCTTCTGAATATAGGACGTGCTTTGATTGCTGAATCAAATTTACCAAAGAATTTTTGGGGTCAAGCTATCCTTTCAGCAGCTTACTTGAAAAACCGAATGCCAAGCAGCACTATTGAGAACAAAACTCCGTACTTCCTGAAATATGGAGAAGAAGCCGATTTCAAGCACATACGTGTTTTTGGATGCAGTGCTTACATGTTAATTCCTTCCGTTCATCGAAAGAAGCTTGACGATAGGTCTAAACAAATGATCTTCATTGGTTATTCTTCAATGGGATATAGATTACTAGATCCTGAAACGAAACGCATAACTGTATCAAGAAATGTGAAATTCGACGAAGAGAAAAAGGAAAATGTTCAGTCGAAACAATACATTCTAGAAAATTAAGAACCAGTCGATAATGAAATTGATCCAGATGTTCTAGAAAATACGAGTGATGAATTAGATGATCCTGAAGAGAAAGAAGACAAAACAAGAAAATCTGAAAGATTTAAAAAGCAACCTGTACGGTATCCAGATCCTGAAGTTTACGAAGCATTACTTTGCCAACAAGAAACATTAACGTTTCATGATATCAGATCCCTCCCTAGTGATGAACAACGCTTGTGGAAAGAAGCTATGGACGCGGAGATTGAAAGTATGAAAATCAACGATGTCTGGGATATTGAAAAATTACCACCTGACAAACGACCTATTTCCTGCAAATGGGTATTTACCATCAAAAGAGATGGTCGACATAAGGCAAGACTCGTAGCTCGTGGATTTATGCAAAAAGAAGGGCTAGACTATAGTGAAACCTTTTCCCCTGTAATAAGTATGCCAGCTTTACGTTTGGTTCTTATTTTGATTTTAAATGAAGACTTATATGCATCTGTGTTAGATGTTAAAACAGCGTTCCTGAATAGTAAGTTAAATGAACTTGTTTTTATGGATCAGCCGCAAGGCTATGATGATAAAAGTGGGCGAAAGTGTAAACTTAAAAGAAGTTTATATGGTTTAAAACAAGCCCAACGACAATGGTTTGAAAGGTTTCATGAATTTATTTCAAAGTTAAATTTTAAATCTTGTGATAATGAACCTTGTATTTTTATTCGGTATAATAATGATCATAAAATAATTATTGCTTTGTATGTAGATGATATGTTAATTGCAGGTTAAGATGTAAATGAAACTAATGTAGTTATTTCCCTATTGCATAACGAGTTTCACATGTCAAAATCGCAAAGTGTTTCAGAATTTCTAGGTATTCAAATGAAATTCAATTCTGATAGTTTAATAATGGATCAAGAGTCTTACATAATTAAATTGTTAAGTAAGTTTAATATGCTAGATTGTAAACCCAGTGACATTCCTATTTCTCCTAAGTCCACCCCATCTGATTTCAAAAATGGTAAACCTTTTAATGGCCCATATCGTGAACTTGTAGGTTGTTTATTATATTTAGCTTATATTTCTCGACCTGATATTTTGTATGCTATTAACTGTTTAAGTCAATTGCAAGAAAATCCTACTGAAATTGCATGGAAAGCACTTAAGAAAATCTTAAGATATTTAAAAGAAACATTGTCTTTAAAACTTGTGTATAAAAAGCAAAATTATGATCCTAAATTATCCATGTATGTTGATGCTGATTGGGGGGGCTAACACAAATGACCGCAAATCAGTAACAGGTTATATTTTAATGTTTTGTAACATGCCTGTTCTGTGGTGTTGTAATAAACAAAAATCAGTTGCCTTATCGTCAACTGAAGCTGAAGTCATTGCTTTAACTAAAAGTTTGCAAGACTTGTTATGGTTTTAAAATATTGCTAGTGAAATTGTAAATATTAAGGATTTAGTAATTTTTGAGGATAATCAATCATGTATAAAATGTATCGGTAATGAGAGTAATTATGGTAGAATGAAACACATTGATATTAAATTGAAATTTGTTCGCAATATTATAAAAGAAAATAACATCAAAATTGAATATGTTCCTACGAATATGCAAATTGCTGATTTATTTACAAAGGCATTACCTAAAGTTAAATTTTATGAACTATTATCTCTTTGTTGTTTGTACAAGTAATGTTTAAATTGTGTCATATTATTATTAATGATTGATTTCAAGAAATTTCTTTGTTTTCTGATGTAATGCTAGATTATGGGCGGGTGTTGAAAATAATCACAGCATTACATTAAATTCTTATTAATTTCTTTTTGTACAACTATGTTTATTGTGATTGGTTGTTTAATGTAGCTTTCTTTCACGGCCGCCAATTCTCTGCCATGGGCCTTGTAAAATCTATAAATACCTGTAAATTTTCTGTTTTCTTTCAGTATGTTTGTGTAATTGTTCTTGTTAATATCAAATATACTCACTTCGATCCACGTCTTTATGTCTGCTTTTTTATTTATTTTAACAAGTACACCCAGAAACCGTTTCATTCCACGAAGGTGTAGATTCACAGTTCGTTTATCATAGGACCTTACTTCCTTACAACGCGGTGCACAGTAAAAGGGTAGAAAACAGCTACGGTGAATGCTCAGCGTTATTTAATGCTTCTGTGTGAGAAGGTTGTGCCATGTTTGCGTGAAAGAGATGCGCTTTCTACCGCCACGTTAATGCAATATGGAGCCCCCTTAGTCACATTGGTACTCCTGTCAAGGAATTCCTTCTACAGACGTTCGGAGAAGACTTAATCATTAGCAGGGGTTACAGATTCCCATGGTCTTTTCGTTCTCCAGATTTGACAAAAGCAGATTTCCGGTTATGTGGGTATTTAAATCCCGGGTGTATCGATCCAGCCCGTACAATCTGTCGGAACTGAAAGATGCGATCCCTCGATAAGTGCCAAGTGTGCATCTAGATCTACTACACTGGATTTGTGACTGCTTTGTCGTTGCTGGATTTGTGACTCGCCTGCAATGTGTTATCCTTTGTGGTGGTGGTCATGTGGAACACATAGAGCTGTAATAAACGATCTTGAGTGATTCTGTATGTTATTTGCGTCTCTTTTCTTTGACACGGATGCGTTAGCGCCACCTACTGACTGTTTTTTGTGTTATTTTTTTCCTGTCTTATAAAAATTTCCCGTGCCCTATAGATGTTAGCCCTGCAAATCGTTTTTCATTTTCGTTATTTTTTCGGGTTTTATGAGTTTTTAAAATTTATACGGACTTTTGCTCACCCGGTACAATAGCACATATATTCACTCAAGATTTCTTAACATATAAACAGCCATTTTGATGTAGAGTACTAAAATATTCAAAATAAACAAACAACATAGGTAAGAGAACATCTACTATAGAGCATGCTTTTGAGGTAAGGAAATGATTTCATTATATGCGTGACTGAATTATACATGAACATTTTTGAAATTCCACATTCGTACAATTCCAAATATCTGCTTTATGATGTGTGAATAAGAAAGGAAATAAAATCAGATATTTTTCTGAAGAAATATACAAATATTTTCCGGATAAAATGTATTTATATATATACATGTATATATTTATTTATTTATTTATAACATTTATGAAAAAAATCCGATACTGTTTTACATATTTGTAATTAAAATCTATCGAAATTTCTACTTATGTGAATCTTGTTAGTATAACATATGCAATGATTACAACTAAAATTACCAGCTTGTTCTTCAGTGCCTGCAAACGATTTGCATTGTAAAATTATTTAGTAGAAATCACTTCGGAATAAACTATTTTAAACTACATTTTTTTCGTTTAACGTAATATGATTATTTTCTGAGGTGTAGTAATCATTAAAAGATTAAGTCATCTAAGTCAAATTTCAGAAATAGGATACAATATTATACTAAAACTAATTAAATATTGTTATTTAATAATTAATTATTTTAAAAAATTACTGTTAAAGCGTTTAAAAACATTTTATTTGTAATGTAATACAATCTGCTTTAGTAAGTCTGTAATTAATATACTTCTCGGCAATAACATAACTTATCTATAAAACTGATGTAAAACATATCTCTTCAATAAAACCATTTTCGAATTGTCTGTATTAAGTACCAACTACCTTGTAAAACATAATATTGAACACTTTATTTTTTTATATAATCACTTTACGAAGACGTACACTAGTTCTATAATATCTGCTACCGCTAGAATAATAAGTCATTTTGCGTAATTCAGTCAGTTTTCATTAGCGATTTGATTTTTTTTTTTATCTCAACATAAGTGAGAAATAGCAAAATTTCAAGTGCACCTTCATCTTGAAGTAAAATATGAAGAAGCGAGATCAATCTTATATAAAACACATTTGTAGTTCGAAAAATTTTGGAGTACACACGAAACTCAAAATCACGTTGTTAGTGAAATGAAGCATAGTAGATACAAATAAGAATAAATTCCTTAGCCTGACAAAAAAAAAAAAATCCTTGTTTTTTCTCAAATACTGAGGATATTTGACGCGGTTAAAAAACAAGCACATGTTCTTATTTAAATATGAACAGCATATGTTTTAAAACAGTCATTTTTCACTGCAATGCACTATTTCTAAAGTATTTTTTACTGATGGAATACAACCTAAACAGCAATTTCGTGATTGAGTAAGTTTGTATTTATGATTCACTTGTTTTCTCTCACAATGGCGTTAAATCAACAAATTTATTTCCATCTTCATCTTGACAACGTGAAAATCTTGCTTAAAGTGCATAACTTTTTGCTATACCGACAGTCGTACATGCAGTAGCAAGAAATATCTTCCTGGGCAGCAATCATAATGCATTTAAAGCAAGGAATATCTTCCTGGGCAGCAATCATAATGCATTTAAAGCAAGGAATATCCCTAAAACACAGGTGAAAGTCTTTCAAAGAAAAGTTCTGTGAAAGAATGCTTAGTTGCAATAGTGCAAAAAGAAATTCTTAGCCTCCTTCAAAAATTACAGTGTTTTCCATTAAATGCGAAAGGTATTTCAGTTAATCGGCATGGTCAATACCCATGACCGTGAGACGAATTAGCGAAACAGAACACTGCAGCAATGTTTAGAAAACATTCAAGCCATCGTTTTCAATATTTAATACAAATTTGCTATTTTGTCGCTGATTAAATCGTAGGCTTCCCCAGTAATCTGCAGAAAAGTATACAATAATCACTCTAATTTTAATATATCTATGACTCATTATGATTTTCTTTGTGAAGGCTGACTATCACTATAGTTGCCAGATAAATGCTTAAATCTATATGTGTGACACAAAATTTAACAGAAAACTTAACCACTTCACTGTTTGCCCCGAGATGAGTCGGGGGTAAAAGTACTGTTTCCCCATACCGGTCGCCGGTGAAGTAGTAATTAGACAACTATGCATTATTTTGAAAAATAAACTTAAAGAAATACTTATCAACGAATAATTACTGTTAATATCTTTCTTAAAATTACATACTAGAAATTGCTTTATAATACGTAATATTGTATTATAAACCTTTGATTGCAATATTACAACATGTAATGCATTCGTAACATATTTTTTCATAGTACTAGTAAAATATTATAGTATAAAAGTTAATATCCCTTTCATACAATAAAGTGTGAAGCGTAGTTCTAAAAAAATTATTATATTTACATCGGAATTTACAATGAAATCTTGGCATTATCTTATGATTTCTGCATGATCTCATCTGTCATACCTTGATTCACGTATGTAAAAGGTAGAATTCTCTAATCGAATTTTTTGTCCCTTTCTTATGTGTTTGAGTCGTATAAATCTAGCCCCTGTTTATATTTGTGTGTTCTCCATGATAAGACAGTATTTTAATATTTTCAGAAATTAGTTTTCAAATAAATTCAATTTAATTTAATTTAATTTTAATTATGTGGAGAATATAATTTAGAAAAATTAAATTATTTAAAGCATTTTTGGCAATTAATTCTTTGGAATTTATTAACAAATGACTCAACAAATATTTTTGTTAAATACAATACATAAAATAATATTTAAAGTAATTGAAAAATGTAATTTTTCTTGCCAGTTTCCCTATTTGCAAAAGAATAGGAACAAAAATTCATCTTTTTAATTAGAAAACCATTACTTTTGAAGCTTAAATCTACTTTCTTTTTCATTTCGAATATGAATTTATTGAAATTAGAAAATACGAATTTTAAAAACTTGGGGTATTTCGGAATTTAAGTACAATAATAATAAAAGTTTAGTTTAATCTTTCGATGTATTCCGTTTTTAAAGCTAGTAACTAAATGAATTGTAGTTAAAAATAAAACACATAACATAAGGAAACAAGAATTTTTTTTTTCCTGCGGAGTAATTGCTTTAAACATGCATACATAATTTAAAATGTAAAAAATATATTTTATAATTAAACAAACTGCCATCTTCAATCTTTTTATAATATATTTGGGGAAGTAAAAACTTTCAGAAAGAGCAATAAATATCAGGAAATTGTCATTCAAAAAAGTTCTTTAAAATTAAAATATATATATATATATATTTTTTTTTAAATCATTGTGATAATTTGTATAAACTTTTAAAATATTCAAAATTTTAAAGTAGTGTTTCTAAAATTTGCTTTTTAAATTCTAGTATTTCTGGGTAAGAATCCAATGTACACTTGTGTCCGTAAATTAAAAAATTAAAACAAAATTATAGTTTTTCAACATAAAAGGTATTTATGGGTAGTCAAGTATATCTGATATAAATTGCAGTATTAGCCTATACATACCATCCTAGTAGCACCGCCGATTGTGCGTAACGTCAGTGTTGCACCATAAATGATGCAAAGCTTCACAGTGACCACATTGAATGAAAATATATTTTTTTGCTGTAACAATATTAGATTCAAGTACCTGCCATTTAGTGAAATCATCATTATTGTTACTTTATGAGCCACCAGTTGTAGATACAATGATTTTACTTTGTATTTTTCGTGTGATATCATTTGAGAATCCGATGTGAAGATCACGATAGTCACTTTGTTGGAACCAAGCAGCATGTAAATTACGTTACATAGTAACTGATGGTCATGTTTACTCAAAACATACAATTTCCAAATTTTGTTCGCCTTACGTCATACTCAAAGAACTTGAAACATAACATGGAAAACCATCACGGTGACCTGATATTAAAATGTCCGAATATTGGGCATATCAGAGACCATGTTAACTTTATCGAATCATCGATTCATGTCTCGTTACAAAAATGCAGTCACGATAACTTTTTAGAGTAGTCACCCAACGAAGGTCACTTGAGTATAATGAGACGTATGATATGCCTTACATTTTGTTTCCCAGTAGATATACGGTATTCACGGGATGCTTTTTGAAGGTGACGTCACAGACTTTGCTATAAAAGTATCTATTTTCTACATCTACAATTTCTTTATCTACACCTACAGCTTTTTTTAACCCGTAATTCGAGACGGGAGTCAAAGAGACTCCAAGTTGTTCATTGTCTATGATTATCACGTGGTTTTTTGTCCTTGAATACAATTATCTCCTCAGTACCTTCAAGTAGATATTTTATCAGTATGTTGGCAGAAATCCAAGTTTGTACACGCGCCTATATCCGAGTTATTCTTTTTCAAAGTTTTCGTTGCTATTTATGGAGTCAGATTGACTCCACGTCTCTGAGACCGTGACTGAAAAAATATATAACGCACCAGTTAATTTCTACGCATTTAGCATTGCAATCAGCTTCCTTTTCTAGAATAATATGTTGTTGTTTAAAAGGAAATGGATAAAACTCAACCAGGACCTTCCAGAAAAAAATAATTCGGCCATGTGATCCAGATTTTGAAAAAACTGTAATGCAAAGGTTTGAATAATGCGAATTGTCGGAAGATGACTCTCATATTAGCGATGCAGAAACGATTATAAGTGATCATGAAGAAGAAAGCGAACAAGAAAGGAAATAAAATTCGGACGTAAATTCAGAAGAGGAAGAAGACATGGTTGACATGGAAAATTATTTCTATCGGAAAGGAAAAAATAGATTCGAGAGGTCCAAGAAGCCTTTAGTGAGTTCGCATTCTCGGACACCTCAGCACAATATTGCTTTGAATTTGCCCGGAATTCGTCCTAATTTCACTGTTTGCAGCAGATGGCACGGGTCGGGATATTTTCCGGTGTATCACGAACGTGAAACGCTTTGCAGTTCTACTCCAATGCTTGAGGTTTGATGACCCACATACGAGAGAAAAACGATTTAAGGAAAATCCAGTGGCATTAATATCAGAGATTTTCGAAAAAATAATAACAAACTCTCAGTCAGCTGGCAGTATTGGCACTTTAGCATGTATCGATGAGATGCTTCTTAGTTTTAGAGGAACAAGTAAATTCAATATGTACATGCCTAATAAGCCGCGTAAATATGGACTGAAAATAATGTCTTTAACTGATGCCAGAAACAATTGATTCTTCAATGGCTATATATATTGTGGTAAAAATTCTGATTGTATGACACTTTCAGAAAAAGATAAAATGTTGCATAAACCAACGCAGGCAGTTGTGCGCTTGTCTGCTTGTATTGCAGGCACAAACAGGAATATAACAGCAGACAATTGGTTTTCATCAGTTGAGCTTGTAAAAGTTTTGAAGGGAAAAAACTTAACCTATGCTGAAACATTAAAAAGAAAAAAAAACAGAAAAATCTAAAGAATTCCTTCCAAACAGAAGCAGAATAGTCGGGAGTTCAATATATGGCTTTTCGAAGGATTTAACCTTGGTATCACACGTTCCTAAAAAAGGCAAAGCTATGTTGCTAGTGTCGTCTATGCACTCATCAATATCCCAATATACAGGCATTAAAAAGCCGGAAATTATCGCTTTTTATAATAATACCAAATCTGGTGTTGATGCCTTAGATGAAAAATGCTCATAAATTGTACTGGTCGGAGAACCAAAAGGTGACTAATGGCTATATTTTTTCGTCTTACGGATATAAGTGCAGTTAACGCATTTATTATTTACTAGGCCACACGAGACTACAGAAAAGTGTCAAGGCTAGATTTTATAAAGAACCTCGCAAAGCAGCTTGTCAGTGAAGAGTTAGAAAGCAGGTTAACAAATACCCGTCTTTGATACGAAGTGAGATTTTCAATTGCGAATATACTTGGTAAAGAAGAGGGAAAAGTTCAAGCAGATAGCAGTGGGAAATTGCCTACAAGAAAATACTGTACCATTTGGCCAAAAAAGTTGAAAAGGAAAACATCTACCCTATGCCATTCTTATAAACACGCAGTATGTGGACAATGTTCCGTTGCCGTATGCCCCGACTGCATTTGAATGACGTAAAAAGCAAAAATAATAAAGAAATATTCTTAAGGTAATATTTTAAAATATTGTATTATTCATTTTTGTTTGTTTAATTCTAACAGTTATTAACATTAGTCTCATACCATGATATCTAAACCAAGATAAGTACTCATTAAAAGATTGTTTAGGTTTTTCTTATATAATATTTCCAACAATTGATATTATAACATTTAACAGTTTTAATGTAATTGTCTGAGCGAAGCGAAGGCTAATACTCAGCGCAATATTACTGTCTGGTCACATACCAACTACGATGGATATTAACGCCATGTCCTACTAAAAAAAAAAGCCTAATAAAAAACTTTCGTCAAGCATAACTCAACAAATATTTGTTGTATTTCATTTCTGATTAAATCAAAAGGTACCTATGAGAGTCCCCTACTGAATGCACCTACTATGAAAAATTTGTTCCAAATCGTTTAAAAATTATATATAAAAAAAACTGATAAAAAAGCACATTTTCCATGCATACGTCACAGATATTTGTTGTGCGTCACTTTCACCGGTAGATGTTTTCATATACAACTGGTTTGAATACATGGAGCAAATAATAATTAAAAAAAAAAACGCACGCAGTAATAATGAAGTGCAGTAAAACATAATTAAATTTAATCAAACAGGAAAAGAAATCTGTTTGTTTTTCCATTTAAAGGAAAAAAAGCATAAAAACTTTGATTTGAGATTTTGCGATATTTAATGAATAGCATTTTTTAATCGCCAAAAGCATATTTTATATTTTGCGTGTGAAAATTAAAAACAATTATATGATGTTTAATAAAATATTTTGCTTTATAGCATTATTTCTTCTTAGTTTCTTTATTTTTTAGGGTTTCGGTCATCTGACAAAACCCTATTCGTCTCGCTCCTCTGTCTGTCTGTCCGTCTGTCACAGAGCCCGTTCTCAGAAACTATACATGTTGGAGACTTGAAATTTTGCATATTTATAGCTCAACACCCCATATCATACGACAAATCATAAAATTTTGAAAAAGTTGTACGTTTAACCCTTTGGGCTCCTCATGTGTATTTTAAACAGTTCTTTCCAATTGAGTCCTAACTAGTAAATCTGCAGATCAGAAGCCTCAACGTCATCTTTGCAAGTCATTGTTTTTTAACACTCATTGCGTAATATTCAACTTCCTACAAATCGCTTTTTAAAGTTTTCAAATTACATAAATATTTATAAGCATACAAGATACTTCGTAAAGTTTCAGAAATTAAAAGTGTTAAACAAGTGGTTATACACTGATGTTCTGAAATTCTGATGAGCTACTTATTCTGGTAACTTTTTAAATCAAAAATTGCATTTCTTCAGGGGGGCTCTGCCCCCCTGAACCCCCCGTAGTCTATTTAAATTTACATTCGTAATTTTTTATTGATTGTGCGGATGGTTATAGTATATCTTAGATTTTTTTTACACTGTGATTTATAAGGATAAACATAACTTTTTTTTTTTATAAATTAATAAAATTTAAATTTAAAATAAAATATTCATGTTAATCGTACACAGACAATAAATCTTGAAGTGACGCCAAAAATGTAACCCTAAAATCCGCTACATTCGGAACAACACAACGACGTGCTTAAAAATACAATAATATTTTTAGTAATACAGTTTTTAATTCATAATACAATGAAATGCTACCTTAGAATGCTTATTGCTTAAATATAAGCAGAGCATTTTCATTTTACAGGAAAAATGCACGGATGAAGTCAAATAATTCGGTCCCTGTTCCACGTGCTTTTTTTTGTTTGGGCCGAATGAGGGGATTTAAATCTGGGCGAAAACGCACATCACATTGCAAACTGCTTTTACGGCATACTGCATCTCCATCTATCTCTTTCCTCCGTGAATAATAGTTAATTTTATTTTACCCAAGATCTTTTTATTCCAGCACCTTTTTTTTTCGATAAATGACGTCTAATTCACCTGCTATGCGTACTTACTCAAAACTTTTCATCTTGTTATATTAAGAAATACTCGAGAGTTTTCTTTTTATTTCCAATATGCCGCCATATTAATTTTTCTATTCTTAATTTTATTTTTTCTTTTCCTGTTTCACGACAAAACATTTCAATTGAAAATTGTTTAAAAGAAAATATTATTCCAGGTTTTGATTTTCTTGGCAACAACTAAAGAAATATTTGTAAATGTTATGGAAAAATGTTACTTTATTCTCTATGAAAATAATGAACTTTTGTATTTTTAAGCAAAATATTTGAATAAAATAAATAAAATAAATGAAATATTACCTATTCTTATTTCTGGGCTAAAATCCATCTATTTGCAAAGATACAAATGCATTAATTCATCCGTTTTGACGCTGGCTTTACTCAAACATTATACACGCAATTATACTAATATTATTAGGACCAAATATGTTGCTAGGCAACAGATGAAAGAAAAGGAAAAAAAATGAAATATGCATTATGTCAAATTGATAAAACAAAATCCTTTATATTATTGGAAAACATGCATAAAATTCCCCCCAATATTATAAACCCACTTTAAAAAAACTCGCAAATATATTGACAAAATTTCAAACTAATTGGAATAATTTAATAATCTTATTTAAAAATTTCAGCATCAAAAATTTACCATTTAAATCCATTTTTCATATGAGCCATTTCTTTCAACAAATGAAAATCTGAAAATCGTCTGACTTGCCATAGACAAGCATTATAGAAAAAAATAAAATGTTCCATATTTCCCGAACGAATGAACCAAATTTAACCAAAAACTATACAGCTAAGTCCGGGTACCTCATCAATATGCCCAGGGAATTTCAAGCCGATCGGATGCTTTTTGCGGCAGTTATCGCGGAACAGACAGACAGACTAACAGACAGACAGACTAACAGAAACCAAAACTTTTCGTGTCTCCACAGTAAGCCTTCACTGACGTTTCGGCAATTAGGCTGGAGGCGTGAAATTTTGCATACTTATAGCTGAACACCTCACATCAAATGACAAACTATAAAATTTTGATAAAGTCCTTCATTTGACCCTTTGGGCTCCCACATGTGTATTTTAAACAATTCTTTCTAACTGAGCCCTAATTAGGTTGGAGGCGTGAAATTTTGCATACTTGTAGCTGAACACCTCACATCAAATGACAAACTATAAAATTTTTAAAAAGTCGTTCAATTAAACCTTTGGGCTCCCACATGTATAATTTAAACAATTCTTTCTAAGTGAGCCCTAATTAGGTTGGAGGCGTGAAATTTTACATACTTATAGCTGAACACTTCACATCAAATGACAAACTATAAAATTTTGATAAAGTCGTTCATTTAACCCTTGGGCTCCCACATGTGTATTTTAAATTATTTCTAAGTGAGCCCTAATTAGGTTGGAGGCGGGAAATTTGTCATACTTATAACTAAACACCTCACATCAAATGACAAACCATAAAATTTTGAAATAGCCGTACATTTAACCCTTTGGGCTCCCACATGTGTATTTTAAACAATTCTTTCTAAATGAACCCCTAATTAGGTTGGAGGCGTGGAAATTTGCATACTTATAGCTGAACACCACACATCATACGACAAATCATAAAATTTTTAAAAAATCGTTCATTTAACCTTTTGGGCTCCCACATGCGTATTTTGAGCAATTTTTTCTAATTGATCCTGTTACGGCTTCTCTTAACCTTGACTGTCGCGCGCGCCTCCATGGCGCATTCTTCTGTAATTTAGGTTTGGCCGTTTGGCAACCTTTAAGAATAGTTCAGTCGTTTGGTTTTCTACGATCTCTGCGGACCTATGGTGCGTTCGCTGGATCCAATATTCTTCAAATAATGTATATAATTCTTCGAATAATGTATAAACTGTAAATAATATTCTTGTATATAAAGTAAATTAAATTAATAACTGTAGTTAATGAACCAGCGACTATGGGTATCACGTTACTCGCACCATTCGACATTCGACATTGGTCCGTCGAGCCGGAGGTGGTTTTGGTTTTAATTCTTCGTTTACATTAGGATTGTATTTTAGTTGTTGTGAAATTACCAATTGAAATGGTCACATTAGTGTCCTTAAACAGATCGAGGGGCTCGTTAAAAGCTCAGCTCACTAGGCTAGAAACTCTACTAAATGATGAGACAGCTACGTGGTCAAAAATCAAAATCGATACAAAACTCAAGACTCTTGAAAAGGTTTCCAATAACATCGATTCGTTACGTACCGATTATTACACAACAGCTCCTGGCGATCATGATATGACGGAAATCGACTCTTCATTAATGGAGTTGGAAGAACGAGTGGAACAGCTAGAGGTAAGTTTCAATCTATTATTAAATTCTGATAAAAATGAAACTAAAAGTCCTGAATTAAAATTTAGTAATTGTAAAATCAAATTGCCAGAAATTCCACTTCCTCAATTTAGTGGAAAGTATGAGGATTGGAATATGTTCAAAATCGAATTTAACAATATTGTTACGAATAATGAACAGCTATCTGAAATTCAGAAATTACATTATTTACATTCCGCATTAAAAAATGAAGCTAAACAATTAGAAACTCCAGAAGACACATTTGATTCATTGTTTAAAGCATTAGAAAATAGATTTGAGAATAAACGAATTATTGTGAATATACACTTAAAGGCTATATTAGATTTCGAAAGAATTGCACACGAGTCATCTAAAGAACTAAGGTGATTAGTAGATGTTATAAACAAAAATATCAGGGCTCTAACCAACTTAGGATTTGAGAGAAATAAACTCTCGGACATTTTGTTTACAACCATAATTTTAGACAAATTGGATAAGGAGTCTCGTAAACAATACGAATTGTCAATAAACACATCTGAAGTCCCAAGCTTTGACAGTTTAATGCAGTTTTTAGAAAAAAGAAGTCAATCGCTCGAAAGTATAAATAGAAACGTAACTAGATCAAAAATCAGTAGTGAAATAAAATCGAAATCTTTGTTAGTAAATTCGAGTTCTGAGAGGCAGTTATTATTTGTGATCAATTTCATCCTCTATATAAATGTAAGAAATTTCTTAATATGCAGTTTGGTGAACGATATGCTATCATTAAAAAGCATAAGCTTTGCCTGAAATGTTTTTCGGAATCTCATTTAGTTTCTAATTGTGTATCAAAACATATATGTAAACATTGTAAATCGCCTTCATCTCATAACACTCTATTACATAGAGATAAATCAATTGTTTCTAATAATGAATCTCGAAATAAAAAGGCAGAAAAAGAGCAGACAGTGGACCGGGGGGAAAGAAATGCGGCGCCTGATGTAGCAGTTTCGCAAAGTCTTTCAAATTGTTTTCCTTCTTCGAATAAAAGCGTCATTTTATCAACTGCAATAATTGAAATTAAAACGAGTAAAGGGAATTTTATTCAGGGAAGAAGTTTATTAGATTCTTGCAGTCAAATTAATTGTGTATCATTTGAGTTTGCAAAAAAATTGGGTTTAAAGAAAAAAAAGGTTTTTGCTCCTATATCTGGGCTGAATTGCACAGCTACGACACTGAATTATAAAATTGAAACTGTGATTTCAAATAAAAATAGAGATTTCACAAGGGAACTGGAATTTCTTTTAGTGCCAAAAATTACAGAAATAACCCCACTTTCGCCCATTCGTGTAGACATTTCTGATATACCCACAAATATCTCGTTAGCAGATGCTAAATTTAATATACTAGGAAAAATAGATTTATTATTGGGTTCTCAATGCTTTTTTAATTTATTGAAAGCCGGTCAAATTCGCTGCTCATCACAAAACTTGTTATTTCAAGACACCGTGTTTGGAAATGTAGCTAGCGGTGTTGTGAATAATTCCCCAAACGATTCTCAATATTGTGGTCTACTCACTCAAAATGAAAAAAATAGAACAATCCTTGCGACAATTTTGGGAAATCGAAAATATAAATGATTCCAGTTCGTTGCTTAATGAAGAAGAGAAATTTTGCGAAAATCATTTGAAAACTACGCATTATCGAACTGCCACTGGTCAGTACATTGTGAGCATGCCTATGGAGGATGCTACATTTTTAGGAGAATAAAAAAA
The DNA here is from genome assembly GCA_963932465.1 of Maratus speciosus. Classification (NCBI taxonomy): domain Eukaryota; kingdom Metazoa; phylum Arthropoda; class Arachnida; order Araneae; family Salticidae; genus Maratus; species Maratus speciosus. The sequence continues at coordinate 54,496,172 of OZ010795.1, forward strand.
AATAGCCGAAAAAAGACTCGATCAAGTTTGGCACCGATTAGATAGGGATTCGAACTTGCAACCTCTGTATTCGGAATTTATGGACGAGTATAAAAATTTAAATCATATGGAGTTAGTGGAGGAATCGGAACCCGTAAAGCACTGTTATTATATACCTCATCATGGAGTTTACAGACCAGAAAAAAGTACTACACGCTTGCGTGTTGTGTTTAACGCGTCAACGCCAACGACGTCTGGGTTGTCATTGAATGACCTCCTTTTAAAAGGTAAAATTCCACAACAAGAGTTATTCTTAATTATGATTCGTTTTCGAAAACATAGATATGCATTCACTGCGGATGTAGAGAAGATGTATCGAATGGTATTAATTAATCCTTCGCAAAGAGACTTTCTTCGAATTTTGTGGAAGAACAATATTGACGCGCCAGTACAAACTTATAAGCTCAATACAGTGACTTATGGGACATCTAACGCTCCTTATTTAGCTACTCGTGCTCTTAAACAATTAGCTCTAGATGAACAAAAAAACTCACCTCTAGCATCGTCAGTCGTCTTAAAGGACTTTTATGTAGACGATCTTCTTTCCGGGGAATCAACTCTCGAAAAGGCCTTAATCCTTAAATTACAATTAATTCAACTTTTGAATCGTGGAAACATGAAATTGCACAAATGGTGTGCTAATCATCGAGAATTAGTTGAATCTCATAATAGGGTTTCCACCGAATATAGTTTCGATGATCAGCCAGATTGTACTTCAGTAAAAACCTTGGGTGTTCTATGGGAACCACAGAGTGACTGTTTTCTGTATAAATTGAAAATTCCTAACAAAGAATTTTATAGTAAACGAGATGTCCTATCTTTAATTTCAAAATTATTTGACCGTTAGGATTAATTGGGCCTGTAGTAACAAGGGCTAAGATATTTATGCAGAAGCTCTGGTTAGCCAAAATCGATTGGAATGAGCCATTACCGGATTTTCTGGAGAGAGAATGGAATGACTTTCTATCCACCCTCTCAGAGTTAGAGAACTTAAAGATTTCTAGATTTGTTTTTCATGAAGATCGCATAAACATACATGGGTTTGCTGATGCCTCTTCGTTAGCCTATGGAGCTGCAATTTATGTTCACTCTTTACCAGTTGAAGGATCTCCTGCTGCTCAACTATTGTGCAGCAAATCCAGAGTCTCTCCTATAAAAACAGTGTCGATTCCTCGCTTAGAATTATGTTCTTGCCTCCTATTAGCGAAACTAATTAATAAAGTTCTACGTCACTGGACATTCGAATAGAAAATATCGTTCTCTGGAGTGACTCCACGATCTCGCTTGCTTGGATTAGAAAACCACCCCATTTATTAAAAACATTCGTGAGTAACCGAGTCGCTGCTATACAAGAACTTACATACTCTTACCAATGGCAGCATGTGACATCGGATAATAATCCAGCTGATGTAATATCTAGAGGACTGGACGCTAAGGAACTTTTAAATTGCAACCTTTGGTTTTGTGGTCCGAACTTTCTTCGTGACAAAATTCAGCATGCAGAAAATAATCCAGTAGATCTAGAAACAAATAATGACTATGCGTTAGAATTCAAATCAGTTCAGGACATTAACCTCGCAGTTAAGACTGAAAATTTACTGTATAATTGTTTGTTTATTTTGACTAATGATTTTTTGAAATTGATTCGTATTATTAGTTATATTTTTAGATTTATAGAAAATTGTAAAAATGATAAAGAAAAAAAAAGTGGTCCTTTAACAATTGATGAGTTGAAAAAAGCGGAAGTTGTCCTGATTAAACAGGTACAGTATTCTACATTTTCTGAAGAGATAAAACAACTGAAGAACGAGAAGAGCCTGTCAGGTAAAAGTCAATTAAAATTTTTGAATGCATATTTAGATTCTGCAGGAATTATCAGAGTTGGAGGTCGCCTAGACAACTCCAGTCTGACTTTTGAAAACAAACATCCTGTTGTTTTACCCCATAATAATAAATTAAGTGAAATTATTTTTGAATATTTTCATAACAAGTTTTTCCATCTAGGGCCACAATCCTTATTACATCATGTCAGGCAAAAATATTGGGTAATAAATGGGCGATCTTTAGCGCGTAAAATAGTTCATAAATGCATAACCTGTTTCAGAAACAAGCCAATAAGTGCGAATCAAATAATGGGAAATTTGCCTTCAGAACGAGTAAACCCTAGCCCACCATTTAAAAAATGTGCGATTGATTTCTGTGGACCCTTTATGATTAAGTATAAAAATCAGAGAAAGGGCAATTATAATAAAATTTATGTTGCAATTTTTGTTTGTCTCGCCACAAAGGCAATTCATTTGGATATAGTAACAGATTTAAAATCTGAATCCTTTATTGCCACCCTGAAACGATTTTTCGCTAGAAGAGGTAAAAGCACAACTATAATGTCAGATAATGGAACTACATTTGTAGGTGCAAATAAAGAGTTGAAGAAATTACATGCCTGGTATGTAAACCCGATGATGCTTTGTCTAATTATTTGGCCTCTGAGGCTGTTAACTGGAAATTCATCCCTCCTCGTTCACCCAATTTTGGTGGATTATGGGAGGCTGGGGTGAAATCCTTTAAATATCATCTCAAAAGAGTCTTAGGCAATTCTCGAGTCACACTCGAAGAATTTTGGACATTAACCACATAAATTGAAGCAATTTTAAATTCTCGACCTTTAGTCCCTTTGTCGTCAGATCCAAATGAAATTGAAGTCTTGACCCCTGCCCATTTTTTAATAGGGCAACCAATTACTTCAATTCCTGAACCGGATTTGACCAAAATTAATGATAATAGGTTGTCTAACTGGCAAAAATTAACCCAAATGACCCAACTTTTATGGAAAAAATGGAACACGGAATATTTGGCTAATTTACAGCAACGCACAAAATGGTACATTGAAAAATAAAATCTAAAAGAAGGATGTATGGTCATCCTAAAGGAGGATAATTTACCTCCTGGCAAATGGGTATTAGGTCGTGTCCTTAAAGTAATACACGGCTCTGATAAAAAAGTCAGAGTTTTACACATCAAAACAGCAACAGGTATAGTTACGAGGTCCGTCTCAAAAGTGTGTCCTCTTCCATTAGATGATTGCTGATTTCTATTATCTTAAAACATTTAACTCATTGCATTATTATCATCACTATTGTATATTTTTATTTTGAACATTTTATTATGTATGTCAAGTTAAAATTGGGATAACAGAACGCAATTCTTTGCTTCAGTTTTCACATAGAATCTAAATCTAACTGTTACCGTATCTATATTTTCTTTAATTAAATATTATAAACTTTGTTAATTTTATTAGTTTGCTATGTGTATTGCGTGCTAATTTTGATAATAGTCTTTATGATATTCAAGTGTAACCACTGTTTGCATTATAATTTATCTAATTCTCATCTTTGAAAAACTTAAGTGTATATTATTGGAAGTAGCATATTTGTAATTTTTTTGGAAACTAGTGTATATTGTTTTTAGAAATTTAATTCCTATTGTTTATTGTTATATTTAGTATTATTATGTTGAAGGTTGACACATGTCAACGGGGGCCGGTATGTTACGGCTTCTCTTAACCTTGACTGACGCGTGCGCCTCCATGGCGCATTCTTCTGTAATTTAGGTTTGGCCGTTTGGCAACCTTTAAGAATAGTTCAGTTGTTTGGTTTTCGACGATCTCTGCGGACCTATGGTGCGTTCGCTGGATCCAATATTCTTCAAATAATGTATATAATTCTTCGAATAATGTATAAACTGTAAATAATATTCTTGTATATAAAGTAAATTAAATTAATAAGTGTAGTTAATGAACCAGCGACTATGGGTATCTCGTTACTCGCACCATTCGACATTCGACAGAGCCCCTTATTAAATTGGAGATTTGAAATTTTGCATACTTATAGGAGAACACCTGAGGCCGGGCGAGAAATCACAAAATCTTGAATAAGTTTTACGTTTAACCCTTTGAGCTACCACATATGTATTTTAAGCAATTCTTTCTAAGAGAACCCCTAATTAAGTTGGAGACATGAATTTTTGTATACGTATAGCTGAATACCTCAAACCACACGACAAATCTTATATTATTTACTCCTCCGGGATCTAACTTGTGTATTTTAAGCAATGTTTCTAACCTCCGCTCTTTTCACCAGGGGAGCACTTTTCCAACTTTTGCCGACACCCATTTGACCATTCTTTCATATTATAAATAATAGCCTTACATATTTTAGTTCCACTTTTTACCGCCAGAGGCGCCTACTTATCTCGTGTGCTATCGGCCCAATCCCCTCGATTAATATATCTACGGATGGTATATAAAACGGAGTTTCGTTCAGATAGAGGTTTATTTAGAATAGAGTGCGCCCCTGGTTGCAAAATGTGGAATTAACAGATTTTTCAAAAGGATAAAGTGTTTTGAAAGGAATATTAAACGAAACCTTCTGTGAGATCTGTGATCACACTTATTCACTTGTTTTATACATGCTTTCTTTTAACTCACAATTATATTTGTCTGTGGCACTCAAATTTTGTGATTCATTTTTCACTCACTTCCTGTTGACATAGAGTTTTGAAATTTGGAATATCTATGCATTCCTGAGGCCAATACATGAATTGGACATTGATTTTTTAAAATTCGATCCCTAAGGGGACAACGTTAGGGGGGGGGGATTAATGGTTACGTTTGATTTTCTGTAGAGAAATCAGCATTAGCTTCAACAATGAGTATTTGTTGAAAAGTACTAATGACAGGGTTACCACGATATCGCCAAACTTTGACCAACGTGGCGAAATATCGCGAAATTTGGCAACAAGAAAGTTTTTATATATGAATCCAACTTGGAGATAACTGGCTAATTTGGCAAAATTCCCATTTAAACCCTTTTATCTTCCATAATTGAACTTACCGAATTAAATTTAAACTCCGTACATTTAAGGGTTTTTTACAAGACTTTTCTACTATTTAGTGCATTTCAAAACATATATATTTTCTATATTTTTGTGAATTTTAATGAAAGTATGATTAAAAAAAAAATTCCTTTTGTATTAATTTCTTTTTAGTCTTTAAAAATGAAATTGGTACTTCTCCTGTATAAGGGCCTTTGCAAGGTAGAGAAAATGAGTTTCGCGAGTTAAATAAGCTTTTTATACGTATTTTCGTGCAACTAATTCTTTGTTTCAGATACTCAAGCAATTTTTTAAAGATTTATAAAATTTATGTTGTGTAAACAAGCCACTTAACTATTTTTATATGCAAACAAAAATAAATTATATATAAAAAGCAATAATATTATATATATAAATAAAATGTTTATATTTATGTCACAGATGCCATATACGCACCGGGTTTGGCGTGGTTTTTTATGCCGGTTTGGCGAATACGTCATTTTTGAATACCAGTTACATATAACGTGTTATAATTGCACGTTATTTTTTATTTCAATATGAAAACAAAATAAAGTGATAAACAAGACATTTTCTATTATTTTTAAAAGGAAATAACAATCAATAAATGATATAATTATAGAAAAAAAAAATTATAATAACGTTATATATGGCTACATCAGTGGTGGCTCGTGACTGGCATTTTGGGGGGCACTAAATCCATAGCTGCCAAACTTATTCTTCTCTTACCACTATTGCTTTTTTAAAAGAAATCTTTGCCATATTTGTCGGCGGAATATTCGACCATTAAACAAGGTAATGATTTCTTTCAAAAAATGATGGTAAGAAAAGAATAATACTGCCCGCCATGCATTTAATGCCCCAAAATATGACAATTACGACCCGCCCCTGGTTACCATGTCAGGCAAAGTAACGCCACTTTGACGCCAATTAGGTATCTCTGTGCGTTTATGACATCTGTGCCATATTTACTTGTAAAAATAAGCACAAAGGTTCATCAAGTTTGTTTTCATAGCTATTTATATATTTTTGCAACAAATCCCCCTTTTTGAGGCCGAAATTGCACAAAATTGGAAAAAAAAAATAGAAAACGTGAAGTCTGTTTTTTCAGAATTTAGTGTCACCCCCGATGACAAACAAAATATATAAATATAGATAGTACAAAACATATTTCAGTTTTAAGACTTAAAACACACGCTTTTATTTTGTACAGAATGACGTCATCCGTATCCGCTGAAGAATTCTTCATTTACGATCCAATCTTAAAGAACTTCTACAGTAAAGTACGCATAGGACTATTTCTGAGGATATCGCTGAATAATACACAAATCCAAAAAAAGAGATGTCGCCTATAATAGCTCCACATTTTATCAGAAATCATTTATTTATATTTTTTTCAAAATAGCACGTATTTTAATTATATATTTTTAAAGTTGTTAAGGGAAAAAATTTAAAAAAGGTATAATTACTATTTTCCAACTATTCCCCCCTACTTTCTACAGAAATGGAGTACTTGAGTTGCTAAAATTAAACAAATGGGGCTAAAAACTACAGAAAATTAATGTTTCAAAAATAAATTGAGATGCAGTTTTCAATCAAATTGCATTTAAAAGTACCTTTTCTCCCCAATACGACGGTATAAAATTGAAAATGTGCGATGTTTAGATTTAAAAATATTTAAATAATTGAATAGAGAGGATTAAGTTAAATTGCAGTACAGTATTTGGCACTACATAATTATACCGTCGACCAAAAATCTATCTCCAAGCTATAAGATTGAATGCCAATAATGGTTGATCGTAAATGTCGCATTCTAAATACCTTATTACCATGCATTAAATGCTTTTCATGGTACTTTGCTGTTATATGGACTTTGGCATTTTTGTAAAAAAGCACGACATTCGGTGTTAAGAAAGTGAGATTTTTTGTCAAATCATATAAATGACTATGAAAATAAAACAGAATAAGTATTATACTGGTTTACATATATATATATATATTTTAAAATGCATCTGCTAACACGTATTAGATAAGTTATTTATGTTTGTATATAATCTAATATATAAAAATGAAAATTTGTCTATCTGTTTGAAATTCTATACAAATCCACAGTTTGGAAGCCAGAATTGTGAAAAGATACGTACATGTGTATTAAAACACGGCCGAGGCAACTAAAGTAATCCGGAATCTAAATAATTTTTAGTTAATTTTTAATTAATAAAAAACCATCATTTTGACAGCAATTTCTTATCAAATTTAAACATTTTTCGTTATAGCAGTTGCCAACAATTAAAATACACAATACAATTCTTACTACAACAATTGGTTTTCTACTGCAAGATTTCCAAGTGAAAAAATGAAAATGAAATAAATAGTTTGCCGAATTTAAAAAAAGGTGAATATTAACGTCACAACTTTTCTATTGCAAGATATTCGCGTGAAAAATGAAAATGAAATAAATAGTTTGACGAATTTAAATGAAAGTGAATATAACTTCATAACTTTTCTATTTCAAGGTTCCCACGTGAAAAGGAAAATATTACGTCGTACTGGAAATATAAAGGATGTGGTGGAGTATAAAGTCCTATGAGTGTGAAAAAAACGTATTGAAGCATGATAAAAACCCGATTATGGAAATATTGGCGTATTTTAACATTATTGCTCCAATGATATATTGAAAAAAGCTCATTTATAGCTGTATTCTTTTGCGTCTGTTATGTACATTTATACGTTTTTATATTGTGTTTCCATTTGATTCATGTGTACAACACTTCGACTGCTTTTTTATGTTTGTTTTATGTTGTATGTTAAATTTTAAAATGGATTTTTCAGAACAAACATTCTTCAAATTCTAGGCAACGTCGGGAACTTTAGTTTGTAACAGATAAATGGCTTCTGTATCTGTACATCTATGCTAAAAATATAAAGCGTTATGATATTATAAAATGTATAATATTATTAATGTTTGTGCGTTTGTGAGGTGTTATCTCTCAAACTACATAGCCACTTTAAAAAATGTTCGTGGCCATATCTGCTCCGAAAAAAGACTATATTTTATTTCAGTGCAACAACCTACATTGCTTCAGGAGCAAAAAAGTTCTAAAATTGCGATTTCTGTGATATTTATTGGGGTTAAAAATTTTAATTCGGTGTGGTGGTTACTTTTAAGATGTAAATACTCGTTGTGAAAAGGTTCGAAAATTCAATTTGACAGATAAACGTAAAAATTTCTAGAATGGTTCTAAATTATGACTTATTTGTAATACTGAAAATTCTGGGATACTGTTGGGATTAAAAACTAGAACTTTGGCATGACAGTAATTTCTAAGATGTAAATGCTCGTTGTAGAACGAATTCTAAAAAAATGAATGACTAAACAAAACGGAAAAAGATCTAAAGATAATGTAAGTAACGAAGTACATGGAATTGTTAGGAATATAAACATGAATATTGACATGGCTGTATTTATCATGACGTAAATTCTCGCAATAGAACAATTTCTAAAAATGTCGCTACATAAACACTGCAAAAACAAAGAAAAGTTTCGAATTTTTTCTATTCCTGTGTTACTGCTGAGCCCAAAAACTTGAAATTCTGCTTCGGGTTAGTTCTAAAATATAATTTTTTAATGAATATTTTCTAAAAAATTTAAAATTTAAAAAGATAAAATGAACGGAAAGCGTTCTCAGTTACCATTAATTTGGAATTATTAGGTATAGAAACTTTAAATATTTCATAATGCTGCCGCTTTATATTTGATATGAATTTTTTTTTGGATTCATTTTTTTAGGCATTTTATCATAAGTTCATATTCTCAATTGTCATTAGTAGATTTTTTATATATTAACTTATTCTGGTAAAATTTCATAATCGGATTCATATTGGCGTATTTTAGCTTGCATAATTTGCTTAAAAAATATGTATGGATGTGTAAATTTCTTCAAATGACACTTTGACAGCTCAAAGGTTATGCAGGCGATATATTCAGATATTGTGTCATACTTTATGCTGCAATCATTGCCGATTTCTTTTATTTAATCCGTGCTAAATACAGCTCAACTTGTGCAGAATATGTTTGAAAACAAAACAATACAGCTTATGTAGTGGACAACATACACTTATCATTTAAATCCAATCGAGCATATCTAAAACACAATCTATCGACGTATTGCATGCCACTGTTCATGTGTTCGGTACTTTGATACTATATCAGACTTTGAAGAGAGAATTCCTTAATTCTTATCGACAACCTCATTGCATCCGTGAAAAACAAATATTGTGCAATATTAACTATACCGGGGGAGCACACACTAATTAAAGTATAGTCCATTATTTTCAAACTTCATATACTTGTCATTTAAAGTTACTCAAATTGGTGCGAAGCATCTGATTATGCCCTTGACTGCATTTTATACAGTTGAAATTCCGATATAAGATAATTTAGTGTTTCATTTTCAATTTTACTTTTAACATATTGCGTACTTTCAATTTTATATCCATGCATGGCTGCCTTGCATGGTTTGCTTTCTCAGTTTTTTAAACAGAGTATACGAATTTATATATAAGATTTTGTAATTCTACGATTCGTTTATTTTCATAATTTCAATTTATCGCAGTATATGGACAATTAAAGATAACATCTCATTTTCTTTGCTTTCGCACGTTATAATTAAATCTATGTTCTTTGCAATATCGCTCAGACTAATCCCTCCGAGGGAAGTCCTAGTTATTTTTAGTATTTTTGTAAATGCATGATTTCCAGACTATATTCCGTTCCCAAAATAAATACTAATTCTGTTTACAAAAGACAAAAAAGAAAAATAACATTGGAGTTATTTTGACTCTGTGTCTCTGACCACGTAACGAAATTCATGTCCCCAGTTACGGGTTAAGATACTGTAACACAAATTTAACGATGTGAAATTAAACGTTTTTCTTTATTTTTTAAATATACATTTTAATGACATTTATACTATACTTCCCAAACAACTAAAAAATTCTTGCCATTGGCCATACTTACGCAAAAAATAAAGCAATTATAAATATTTTTTATAATTAAAATTATATATTTAACATTTTAAAAAGATAAATATAATTAAATACTACAGCAGGTAAAATATTAATGACAAACTTTTATTCAGTTTTAGTTTGTTTGATGTGTTCTCGAATTAACGATAACATATATTATTTCAGAGGCTCTTTGAAATCATTGAATAGACTGGAAAAACTTATAAAAAATTATAATTTTGAACTTGTAAATTATTTTATGGACACCATTATTTTATATATATATAGTTATATGTATAAGTTTGGGTTTATTACTCAAAAAAGTTTTTTAAAAATACACTGTGATGAAAAAATAAATTAATAAAAGAATTATAAATATAATATTGTATAAAATTATATGAGTTTTTAGACAGCAGTATATAAATACTTTCATTTATGTGCGTTACCGCACCTTTATATTTACTCACATAATTTTATATATTTATTTAGCCTTTAGAATTCTCAGATATGCAGACTTCATATTTCAGACAGAAGAATTTGACATGTTTTGAAAAACATTTCTGTTTATTTTGTATTTCCAAGTACAAAAATAGAAGATTTTCAGGAAAAACCGATTGACGACAAGACATTATGTTAAGAAAATATTTTCTAAACAGAATTGAAAATGTCTGTAAAGAATGCATGATATTTCCATATGTATCTTTGTAGAATATCTGATTTCTAAGATAATAAATTCCTCTGTAATCTTATTTATCTCAGGTAAAGGAATATTTTTTATAGTTTTCATGGCGTTATTAAATTCCATATATATATATTTACATTATTGCTCGTTACAGTGTGTTCAACCAAATTCTAAAATTGTATAGCTGCTACTGAGAACTATTTATATCGTTTCCAAGTTGCTAATATCTGGAATAATCTTAATGTTATATTTTCTTGAGACAGGATTATAAAATATCGTTTATCATTGTCAGAGTTTCCTCTTAGTCCGTACAACTTTGAAGAAATTCCGTTCTATTTATATGATGCCACCACCGATATGATTACGTGATATCGGTCACGCACTGAGAGGGATGTTTAAATGAAAACCAACGCTTTCAATTAACTAATTTAACAATTTATTTACACACTAATTACACAACTCAAAACACTATTTACACTTAAAACTCGGATGTAGGTGATCCGGTTCAACATTAAATTAAATATAAATGCTGGTTGTGTACTGTTAAAACTACGTTATCTCACTCTCAATCTATACGCGTTAAATAAGCTTTACCAGAGATCAAACTCAATCTCCCAACACATGGGCTCTAAGCCTAAGCTCTCCGAGCCTCACTCAACCTTACGCTCTCTCTCTCAGAGCTATCCAAGGAACTACCCTTGCGCTTGGCACTTCAGCCTTCAACTGAACCCTACGCTCTTATCTAAGAGCTATACGCAGGAACTACTGTCCACCCTGCGCTCTCGACTCCAACTGACTGTCTCAAGAGAACCCCTAGCAACCCTCTGCCTTTTCTCAACGTAACCCCCTCGGTGTTTTCTACCTGATTCGCATTCCAAACTCTTTTCTTCGTTCGTGGAATGCCTTTGTCTCCCCATCTTCCACATACATCTCAAAAGTTTGGGCAAACCCCTCTCCAACTATCTTTTTTTCCCTTCATTCCATCTATACATTTTCACCGGCTTAGATCCAGTTTTAGACAATGAAAGAATGTTATTGTGAAATTGTAGTACACAGACCATACAGTATATAATATATTAAGACAAAATAATATAGAGCCCCAGTTCTAATAGCAGATGTTTCTCAGAACTTGGCAATCACCTATACTATAAGCTTGGGGATTCAAAATATGTTGCTTAAGTAAATTTTATTTATTTTGCTTTTTAACTTGACATTCATGCATTGTATTAAATGCTAGTAAGTTTTTTTTTTAATTGTTAATATAAAGTTTTAACCTTCCTACATAATTAGGTTACGGTATTTTGTTTTATTTATTACTTCATTATTTAACTGTATTTTGATTATTTTAGTAGAAGTAGTAGAGATTTGTAGAAGTACAGTCGTGGAAAAAAAAAAGTAAACACCCCCTTCTAATTCCTCAATAAATTATATTAGAAGAAAGTTACTGGTACCAAACGTTAGGAAATAAAGTCTACTTTTAAATGATGTATATAAAATTTGCTTAGGGGGCCATCTACATATTAAAACGAATCCAAACTTCATTTTTTTCAAAGACAGTACCCAATTTTAACGAGATATTTCAAATCTTCGGTTCAAACTATGCCTAGACACCGAATTTCAAGTCATTTTAATGATAAGTTTTTGAATTATAAACATTAAAAATTTAGTGCTTCTAATGTTAAATTACATTTTCATATTTTTATTTATATCTCCAGAAATTATGCTCCTAATGTGCTAATTTTTTCTGTAGCAATAATACTAATATACCCAAACACAAACACGCTGAATTTACAATTTTTATAACTTTATGATATGAATTATGATTTATGAAATTAATACTTGAAAAAATTATGAATTGCGACCAACTTCTTTTTTTTTTTTTTGATGGAATTAGATTTATTAAGTCCTGCTTTATGGAAATCCGAAATTTCACATTTTTCTTCAAAGTAGTTTTCAAATTATGCTTAAAAAATGGCAAAATGATGCTTTAAGGGGCCGTCTATAATAGGAGTGACTAGATATTTTGAAATTTCTTCTGCTGTCGTGTAATCTAGTAGGCTGCATTGACTTCTTAAGGTGCCTTGATCAAGATGAGCGCTCTCTCGGTTAACAATCGAGTTCTGAACTTCAATTTGGATACAGCCCTTAAAATACGCTCGTTTTAAAATAATTAATTTATCAGAAACTAATGGTACGAATTGCATAAAAATTTGATTTTAGGCTAATTGAAGGATATAGAGTTCATTTATGCTGTCAGAATTGTGTACTGCTATTGAAAAAAACAAAGTTACTTTTCGTTTTAATATGTAGATGCCCCCCTAAGGAAATTTTATCTATATCATTTAAAAGTAGTCTTTATTTTCAATCGTTAGGTACCAGTAAGTTTCTTCTACGATAATTTGTTGAGGAGTTAGTAGGGGGGGGGGGGGGTTTACTTTTTTTTCCACGACTGTACATTTAAACTGATTCAAAACACAGTATATAAGTAATATCATTTTTTAAAAAATCATTTGCATTTTTTAAAACTTACCATTGCGAAACTACATTACAAAAACTTTAACTACTCTGAAGTTAATAAAAAATTTAATCATAAAACTTAGCTAAGAAATTACACATAATTTATTTATCTACACACCCTCCCTTCACAGCCTTGTCATGATCGATAAGAAATTTAGAAAGACGAATATCTTATTCATTGAGTGCAATTATTATTAGGGCTATATCTCTTAAACTCATTTTTTCTCTCCAATAAACAATTAATCTCATTACTCCCGTTTTGCCTCCAATTACCACTAAATTTACTATCCTACCTCGGTTTCACTTTTTAACTGTTTACATACCTATCTTTACCCTTAAAACTTTTATCTGTAACGGCATAAGACTTATGTTTAGCGTCAATATAATTGTCACATTCTTTAGCAATTTTAGAAGCTTCTAACTATTTACTCTGCTGAGTTAACCCAATGTATGATCCGGTTTCTTCATCTAACGTGTTTAATAACTTATTCGTAATTATTAACTGGTTGACCTTTTTATATGAGTCTGAACCTCTAATCTTACAATAATTTTCCCTGTTGCTATTAAACGCGATACATATAATACATGAGTTTCATTCTGGTTTCTCCCTGCCTTCTTAAAATTTTCCAAACACGCCTTCGGTGTCGTATCATTTTTCCTTAGAACTAACTCCTTTAATTCCCCATAACTCTCAATTTGTTCCCTAGTGGTATAAATTAACAAATTATCTGCCTTATCTCCTAACATATTTAGTAGAATTTCGGCCTGCTGGTTTTCCGGTACATTTTTAGTTTTGAATGCCCTTTCTAAACTGTTGAAAAATAAAATCCATCCCTCAGTCCTTTCTGATACTTTGATAGACAGAGTTTTAACACTTTTGATCAATTTTTCTAGGTTACTTTCATTATTAGATTCCCTAGATCCATTTGTGTTATTTGTCGAACCTTATACCCTTATCCTCTCCAGTTCTAATTCATGTTCCATCCTTAATTTTTCAACCCTATCTTCTCTTTCTAACTTTACGCGCTCTAATTTTTCCTGTTTTTCTAACTTTTCCCGCACCAATCGTTCCGCGTAGCCCCACCAGTGGCCGAGAGGTTCTGTTCTCGAAGCTGGTAGACGGGAGGTGCTGGGCTCGAACCCAATCGCGCCCGTCGGCCTAATCGTTGGGAGTTTTTGTGGTTTTCTGCGGACCGTGGATTTTCCATGCGTTAATACGGATTAGGTTCCCTTAGAAAGATCCCCACGGAGGGCACTTCCCCCCGACCCTATATCCCTCGTGTAGATAATTGGCCGTCAAAAATCAACCCTCAAGCAACCCAATCGTTCCGCAACAATAGTGTTAGATAATTCCATAACAGCCTCCTCGTCATATTCATCGCTCTCCATTATCTTTTTCTTACGCTGAAATCTGATATCATCTTCCGTGAATTCAACCCCCAATTCTTCGGCTATCATCTGAAGATCCACCCTTTATAGTTTCAATAATAAAGTCATACCTTCACCAATTACAATTACCACTCTACAATAATATTTAAACCTACCAAATTAATATTTCCTAAATTTCTATCTTAGTACAGTTACCTCCACTTATTATACTAATTAATACATTTGGGATAATCGATGTATTATATTTCTAATTTAACCTACTGTATAATCTGATTTTCCTCAACCATTGATATCACACAATTTACTTCCAATAAAACAAAATGTGAAACAATAATTTCGATTTGATTACTATGCAATACAGATTCCAGTTTATACATTAGATTATAACATACAATTTACATAATAATACTGATACGTTGCAAATTGAATAAAAGTATTGATGCCAATAGAAATATCCACATAAAGAAAAATTGTATAACATACACCTATAAATTTCTACAATTATCCTCAATAAAATATTTCCAAATTCAATACTGGTTCTCACACTTAAAACAAATACAATCAAAACCTTCACTTTTTTTCCACTGTGAGCCATTTTTTTTTCGAAATTTACTTCTAGCCAATTAAAATTCTAAGTAAATGTTCATTACGCGTTTGTTATAAACTATTCAAGCTTAAAACAGTATTGCTTCATTTAAATATTACTTTAACAATAATTTATATTTAAGTAAATTCAATTATCCCTTCCAACTATTATTAACACAATGCATCAATTTTGTTCACTATCATTATTAGTAAAAAAAATAGAAAATCAATATTAGTATAAATTATCATGACCTTTTCTTAAAACAATAGTAAATATAGCTATTAATATCTCCTACCTATCTGAACACAATTACTTTATTGCACATAAATTATCTTAAATTACTATTAATTATACAACAACAAATACATTTAGTTCGAGAATGTCAGCAGACAGAAATGATCAAAACACCTTACCTTATACTTTATCTGCTGGGATACTCCGCTGCTCACACGTAGTTTCACGATGAATTCGATATTTCGCACTTTAAAGTCACTTTGATGATATTCGACACTCAGGCTGTAATACACTGTAATTTGGTTCACTGTAGCGATGATAGGGCACAAAAACTATTTCGGTTCGCCGTAACAACGATAGGGCACAACACTTTAGTTCGGTTCGCTGAAACGATGATAGGGCACAACACTTTAGTTCGGTTCGCTGTATCGATTATAGGGCACAACACTTTAGTTCGGTTTGCTGTAACGATGAAAGGGCACACCCACTCTCTATTTCTGCTCGACTCTTGGTCTTTATCTCTCTAAAATTCCGCTCGACGATCCGGCATTTCCACGCTGGGTGCTCCGGCACTAACACATTGCAACACGCCTCGATGGTCACTATTCTGAGAATATTCTATCCCGTCGCTGCCATCAATTTGTCGGAGTTTCCTCTTAGTCCGCACAACATTGAAAAAATTCCGTTCTATTTATATGCTGCCACCAACGATATGATTGATTACGTGATATCGTTCACGCACTGAGAGGGTTGTTTAAATGAAAACCAACGCTTTCAATTAACTAATTTAACAATTTGTTTACACACTAATTACACAACACAAAACACTATTTACACTTAAAACTCGGATGTAGGTGATCCGGTTCAACATTAAATTAAATTCAGTAAATGCTGGCTGTGTACTGTTAAAACTACGTTATCTCACTCTCACTCTATACGCGTTAAATTAGCTTTACCGGAGATCAATCTCAATCTCCCAACACATGGGATCTAAGCCTAAGCTCTCCGAGCCTCACTCAACCTTACGCTCTCTCTCTCAGCGCTATCCAAGGAACTACCCTTGCGCTTGGCACTTCAGCCTTCAACTCAACCCTACGCTCTTATCTAAGAGCTATACGCAGGAACTACTGTCCACCCTGCGCTCTCGGCTCCAACTGACTGTCTCAACAGAAGAGCCTGCCCCTAGCAACATTCTGCCTTTTCTCAACGTAACCCCCTCGGGGTTTTCTACCTGGCTCGCATTCCAAACTCTTTTCTTCGTTCGTGGAATGCCTTTGTCTCCCCATCTTCCACAGACATCTCAAAAGTTTGGGCTTCTCCAACTCCCCTCCAACCCCTCTCCAACTATCTTTTCCCCCTTCATTCCATCTATACATTTTCACCGGCTTAGATCCAGTTTTAGACAATGAAAGAATGTTATTTTGAAATTCCAGTACACAGACCATAGGATATATAATATATTAAGACAAAATAATATAGAACCCCAGTTTTAATAGCAGATGTTTCTCAGAACCTGACAATCATCTATACTATAAGCTTGGGGATTCAAAATATGTTGCTTAAGTAAATTTTATTTATTTTGCTTTTTAACTTGACATTTATGCATTATATTAAATGCTTGTAAGATTTTTTTTTAAATTGTTAATATAAAGTTTTAACCTGCCTACATCATTAGGTTACGGTATTTTATTTTATTTATTACTTCATTATTTAACTGTATTTGGATTTTTTTTTTGTTTATCAGAAGTACATTTAAACTGATTCAAAACACAGTATATAAGTAATAACATTTAAAAAAAAATCATTTGCTTTTTTAAAAACTTACCATTGCGACACTAAATTACAAAAACTTTAACTACTCTGAAGTTAATAAAAAAATTTAATCATAAAACTTAGCTAAGAATTTACACAATTTATTTATCTACACACCCTCTCTTCACAGCCTTCTCATGATCGATAAGAAATTTAGTAAGACGAATATCTTATTCATTGAGTGCAATTATTATTATTATTATTTATTTGTAATTAACAGTAATATTTTTTAATATCCAGCTATTTTAAAATTACCCAATCAAATTCGCATTTAAAACGTGCGTGGAGATGCGATCAAATACATGTGTTTTAATTGGAATGTTACTATTATAAAAAATACATTAAGTTAAATTAAAGTAATGAAAATTATATCGTCAATTACATTGCCTCTGAATATATATTTCAAATGTTTTCAGTCTAATTTAAAAGTTTATAATAAATAAAATAATTTGCAAATTGGAATTATTATTAGATAAAGTGCTTTTTAAAATGGAGAGTAATTTAACCGTATAGTCTATTGGAAATGTTTGAATATAAAATAATTTATGTGTATTGTTTATTACTTGTTCTATCTTCAATAGAAGAAAGTGTTGAAATCCATTTTTTTTTCTATTTCCTGTTTTCGACGTATTTACACGTTTTAGCGGTCAGAAATCCTAAAAAACATGTTTATAGAAAAGGTCTGTCTGTCCGTGTGTCCGCATGTCCGTCTGTCCGTATTTCGCCATTGCACCATCAAAAATTGTATGAAGTTATGCATAGAATTGAACCAATTTCTTTTTTAAGTTTTTGGTCATAGGAAAAAGGTCCTACCTGAATTTGGAAAAATTCCGCCAGTAGAAGGCGCTGTAATAGCGAGTTTTGTGCGATTTGTTTGCATTTTGAATATTGTATCATCGAAAAGTGTATGATGTTATACATAGAATTGAACCAAATTTTTTGTGTATGTTTTTAACCCTGGCAAGAAGGTCCTCCCTGAATTTGGAAAAATTCCGACGGTAGAGGGCTCTCCAATAGCGATTTTTGTGCCATTTTAAATATTGTACCATCGAAAAGTGTATGAAGTTATTCATAATTCTAATAAAAATACCAATAAAACTAATAAAAATGAATTATTGTTATTTGTAACCACATTTTGAAATATTTATATATATGAGATAGAAGAAAGTTTTGGGATCGGCACATCCAACTAGTATATGATATTAAATTCTACCACTTATTAAAAGTTTTAAATATTGTGTTTTTATTCTATGTTTTAGCATATTTCTTCTACTGTGCTTTTTTAAGTTTACTCATAGTGATGTTACAATTTGGTAGAAACCCTGCATGCAATAAACACAAAATATACGTAAACCTCTTTAATGTTTTAAATAAATATTTATACATTGCGTTAAGAAATTATAAGACCACTAACAAATTTATGCACTTCTGAAGCAGAAGGTACAATATGCAAAATTTTAGCGTGTGTATTTAAAGTTGATCGTAAAAAGTTTTATGTTATAATTGCTACATTATAATTTAAGCTACATTTAAAGATGCCGAGGGGTAAAGAGTTGTCTGCGACTGGAGTAAGAAAAAATTGTTTTTATAAGATTGATTGTTAACCTGAATGAGAAATAGCTCGGTTAATGAAGTGCTCTAAAACTGCCATTCACAATAAAATAATTAGAAAAAAGTAGTCAAACAAAGTTAAATGATCTGGGAGAAAACGTATTTTGACAGCACTGGATGATCAACAAATATTTAGATTATCAACGCAAAAAGGTATTTTAAGTCGGGAATTTTCGAACAGTTTCAGCAAAAGAACCTCACACGTAACCGTTTGGAAGAGTCGGAAATCAAAATGTAATGCAAAATGTATCTGTTAAAACAAATCGAGGGTAATGAAACATCATAAAGAAGAAAGATTGAAATGGGCAAAAAAATGCCATGTCATGCAAAAAGAAATGGAAACAAGTGATATTTTCAAATGAAAAAAAAATAATCTTGACGGTCCGGATGGTTATAAACACTATTGGCATGATTTGAGGAATGAACCAAAATATTGGTTCAGTCGACAAATGGGATGAGGATAAGTAATGTTTTTTTTTTTTTTTTTTTTTTTTTTTTTGTGGGGGTGGGGGGGGGGGGTTAGTCATATTAAATTATGCGATTTAAACCAAATTATGGGACGTAAGAACTCTGCGCAATATCCTGCTATATTATATGATCATTTGATGTCGCTTGGACGTTTTTAGGTGGTACTAACTGGATATTTCAGTAGGCCAATGCTTCTTGAAATGTGTCTAAATTCGCTCAGCAATGGTTTTAAAAAGAAAGAAAAAATCTCGAATTTGTCACGGTCAAATCGAAGTCCAGAATTGAACTCTATGGAAAATCTTTGGGGAGTGTGAATTCGCAAAGTTTATGCTAATAATAAACAGTTTTTATCTGCCAATGAACTAGAAGTAGCCATTGTAAAACAATAGCAGAATATTTCTGAATCTGTACTCAATCACCTTGTCACTTCTATGAAAGAGAGGTTTTGGGGTATAAGAAGAAATGGAGGACCAATATCGTATTAATGCACATATTATTTTTGTTTTTACACAAGTGTTCTTAAATTTGTTAACAGTGAATTTTTCAATCATTTCATATATTTTTGTTAACATACTTATTTATTGCATTATTCAAAATCATTGTAAACTAATTTTAATAAATATGTTGTATTTTGATATCTCATGCGTTTAAACTATAATTGGAATCTTTATTTACTTCATAATTTTCAAAATCAAAGTTGTCTTATAATTTTTAACTCACTGTATACGCATGGACATACGTGCAATTCTTACTAAACTAGTTGTATAGGACCAACTTAGGCATGTGTTACTGCAACAGATTATCTCAAGCATTTTCATTTACAAGGTGATAGCAAATATTATTTTCTCATTGATTTTGTTGTCGGTACACTGCTTGTCTGGTACAATGTTGTTATACTAGTATACTTTTAATGCACAGGTTCATATTTTGTACACATGTACATTTTCCATACACTATTGTATTTCTCCAGATATTTGAAAAATCGTCTAAAATCGGACGCGCCCAATGACTTTTTACTATTTAAAATATATATAGCCAGCACATACTTGTTTGACTGTATACATTACATATGCATTTATGCTTTTAATCGCATGAATCAAAAATTGTTATTACTTACTAATAACTCATTACTTACTATTGTTACTACTAACTAGCCAACAATGAAACCCTTTTTGCTTTCTTCCATTTGATGAGAATAGTCAATTTTACTGATTTGACGTCAAAAAAAACGAAAAAGACGTCTTTTTTTTTAATTAGGTCTGGTACGTAAAATGCTGTTGCTGTATGAACTCATATAGTAAAAATATATACGGTATTATTATGATATCTTTAAATAGCTTTTTCCTGTCTGTAGTCTATAGTCTATCTTTGCTAAATTTCTGTAGATAAAATCGAATACGACCTTAGAATTTTTTTATTAGATTTAATTTTCTAAAATATAGCACTATTGGCATACGAACTTAAGTAGTAAAAACCTATACGGTATAAATCTAATATACAGTCAAAAATTAGGCTTAATTTAATCAACTAAATGTACTGGTTGATTATAATTCAGTTAAAAAATATGTAATATAAAACTTTCCAAAAATAAGTAAAATTAATTAGTTTTTCATTGAAATTTCAACATATATCATGAAGCTTAGCTAATTCAGCATTTTAAATGTCATATTCGTATTTGCGAATAAGAATGATATAGAAACAACTACTTTCATGCAAGAAGCATTTTCACTGTTATCCATTTATATCACTGGAAAAAAAAAAATTAGTAATGTGATAGACTGTTTATGGTACAGTATCGTCTCTATCCTTTCATAAAAAGAATTGCAGAAGATTTATACATTACATAATAACATAACAAGTGTTTTTATACATTATTCATATTTATTTTATGGAAAACATTTAAACATGTGACGGCAAACAGTTTTTACTTTATTTTAGCGTGGTTTTTTTCAGTCATGAAAATTGCTTTTGATTTCAAATCCAAATGTTCCAATTATTATTTTACCGATGAAATCGATTCTCATTCTAAACAAAGCGGACATTTCTGTAGTATATATTAATTATACACATTTTTCTATAATCGCTAACTTTTGTTCACTTCTCCGTATTTATAATGAAGCCATTTTTTTATGCTTCATTCCACTGATAATGAGATAAATATGTTGACAAATCTTTAAAAAATCTCTTATGATTGAATGAAAGTAATGGAAATTGATTGTTTTCCGCTTATTTTTTTTATATTTTGTAATAATATTATGTTTAAAATTGAAATGTTTTTCTCGTAAAATATATTATAATTCAGTGAAAATACGTCTTTTATATTGACTTTTAATGCCGTATTCTCCAATATTAAAATCCCTGTAATGAAAGAAATGTTTATCTGAAAGGAACGAAATTTTATTATTATGTCTTAAGTCCTCAAATTCTGTATCAAATCCTTATTTATTTTATAAACTGCGTTTCAAAATTGATTAATTTGAAAATTACATTAAATGCAATGAAGAAGTTATCCTAGTTGTAGCAATGCACAAATAACTTAATTTTTTATAAAATAATATATATCGTATATATCTTACATATATTATATATACGCGCAATTTTCATAAAAAATATATGTTGAAATCTCGTGTTCATCATATTAAATAATAAATAGAATTTAGTTTTTACGTTTGGATAAATTATCATGAATGAAACATTTTGCACATAGCTTTTTCTTTTTTTTTTTTTTTGAAGATATAACAATGAATAAAGCAAAGTTTAAAATATATGGTTGCAGAAATCAAATAAAAAATAATTTCGTATGATTTATATTTAATTCAGTTTGATTCAGATAAAAGTAATAAAGTTAAAAAATAATATTCTATAAAATGTAAATGAGCCCAGAAAATAAATTTATTCATTAAAAATATAGTGCACACATCTATTCTATCCTTACCTATCATATATTATTTAAATTAATATATTTAAAGAGATAAATTTAAACAAATATTAATATATTATAACCCCTTAATAATGTTATATATGGTTGTGAGTATAAAAAATTATATCTTTTTGAAAAATCTTATGTTTTTTAAATAATTTTCATTATATTTATTATTTATTCGGTAGATTTTAGAGGCATACACTGTAAAAAAAAAAAATAATAATAAAAAAATAAATAAAAATAAAAAAAAATAAAAAAAAACGCCCAGTTCTCCTGTAGGAATCGGAAAAATAGTTGCCTTTATCGTACCGGAAAAATTTTCGACCCAGCTCGATATAAAATCCGTATAGAAAAGAAAATAGTCAATAAAACGGTATTTTACGGATTTTATTACGAGCTGGGTCGGAAATTTTTCTGGTACGATAAGGGCAACTATTTTTCCGATTATTACAGAAAAACTGGTCTTTTATTTTCTTTTTTTTTTTTACAGTGTATTTATTGACTCGTTTTGAAATACATTCACATGTGTTTATCCAGTGTTTATTAAGGTTTAAGTAATGTCAAATATATTTACAAAGCATTGCACTTATTCGTTTTCTTTTCTACTCAATCTAAACATTCATATCAAAACAAATGTAGCATCAAGGTAGTTCAGTGTAACTTATTTCTACGAATAATCAACATTCTTTAAGGCACAAAACAAACATTTAAACCTTTGTAGATAAACCTAGGTAGCAGCCAGAAGAAAGAGACTCCATTTCACACCGAATAGCACTCTCTTTAGTCTGAATATTTTAAATTCCTTACCTGGATCATAAATCCATGGTTCATTGTCCCAAAAAAATCTGGTGAATTCCCTATCTGGTTCATCAATCTCGATCTGCAAAAAAGCTTGTGGAATGTCTGCAGTAATTGCTATGGGAAGTTTCTGAATTTGATTAAAAGGCTGAACAATTCGGGAATGAGATTAAATCCGGTATATAAGCAATCATTAAGTGACAGTTCACCCTTAGCATGGGCACTTCCGTCAAAGACAATACGAACTTTAGTGGTGGACTTATTTTCACGAATTATTGCTCTATGTGGTAAGTAAAATGAGTTTACATCAGATGTATTGTCAACAGGTTCGATAATATTGTCTGCTAAATAACTATCTAAAATACCCTTATATTCTGAGAATAACAAAGGTTGTCCTCAATTTCAAAAATCTTCTGTATGCGACTTCGCGATTGTTATTAAGAGACATTTTCAAATTTGCATTCCATGGAAATTTTACTTTATACCGGTTATCCTTAAAAACAATATTAGACTGAAAATCAGCCATAATGTCATCGTCCACATTACTAACATCTTGAGTTTCGGATTCAATTCCTAGACTTTCCAATTGCCAAAAATTTCTGATTTGATCGGATATATCCTTTTCTTCAACGATAATTTTCATACTGAACTACTCATTGGCTGACCCCGTATAACCCTGTAAGCACCAGCCAAAAAGGGTTTCGGTAGCTACGAGATTATTCTTTAGTCTTTTGATTCTGCCAGTTACAATATTATAATAATTATCAGTGCCGATTAAAACTGCAATTTGTTTACTAGTACATTCATAACTATCAGCAAATTGTAAACATTTTAATTTATTATAAGTTTTCCTAATGTATTTATCAGGAGTGGGTAAGCAAGCAGCGGAAATTTGATCTGTTTCCAGAGCTTTAACTTCAATGTGTAAAGAGGGATGTTCTCTTTTTACAAGTTTTACCTTTACTACATTATAAGATTTCTCAGTTGCCTTTTCGGCTCCAAAAGCATAAACAGACAAAGTTTCTTTTCTGATAACCGGCAATTGTAATTTTTGTGAAATGTCACGAATTATAAACGTTCTCATACTACCATTATCTAATAAGACACGGACTGGTTCATTATTATCATTTTTAGGATCTTTTATTGTAACAGAGCAAGTCTGCAAAAATATGTTGCAATGCGTGTTTTAATTCTGTACATTACTAGTGGAATTGTTGCCACAATGGGAAATAGATACAGCACTTTTAACAACGTTTATTTTGGAATCATTTCCAAATTGAAAACAAATAGCCCTATTATGTTTATTACCGCAAATATCTTACATTTTGGTATTCTCACAGTCTTTAATTCGGTGCTTACACTGTAAACATAAAAAGCATCTTCCCTGCTTTTTTAGTATTTCTTTCTTCTGATCAATGGTTAAAGACTTACACATTTCACTATTATGATCAACACTATTACAAAACAAACACGAATTCTTATTTACTGAAGCCATTAATTCAGTAGCTGGAACACTATTTTGTTTATATTATTTAGTATTAAATCGATATCGCGGCTTACATTTCAACTGTTTATCTGTAAATTTTGGTCTATATTCAAATTTATTATCATTAGAAAATGATTTCTTACCATCTAAGTCATAGATAGTTGATACAAGCTCTCTAATTTCAACTTCATTTTTAAGAAAACTCATAAGTTTATCTATATCCCACATTTTTCCGTCTTTTAGATTTCTATTAAACTCCAAGGTCAATTCTGTGGGTATTAACTTCAGTAAAATTGGGCAAAGTAACCCACTGTATGTATCAGGTTTTACACCTAACGACTCTAAATTTCGAATTTGCACTAGACATTTATCGTATAAATTTCTTAATCCACCAATGTCAGAAGAAATTTTCAAACCTTTCATATTTAATAAATTGTTTAAGTGAGCATGTAAGAGCATGTCATGTCTACCATACCTTTGCTTCAAAAGCGATACGGCCGCTGCATAATTATTTTCAGTTAATCCAAAACCATTAATCGTGTTTGCAGCCGCTCCTGCAACGAAACTTTTCAAATACGTAAATTTTTCGATTTCTGTTAGATTTGGGTTTTTATCTATCGCTAACTCAAACTGGTTCCAAAATTCTAAAAATTTGTCTTGTTCCCCAAAAATCGGTTTATTTGTAGCTTTGGTAATTTTACTCTTTTTAGCTCAGTAGCAGCATGACATGTTCGCACGGAATCAGTGTTATTACTGTGTGTAATATCTGCATTAGAAGATAAACTTTTAATTTTAATGTTTAATTTATTTCTGTAACTTATTATTTTTTGGTCCTATTCATCAATATTCAATATTTCATTTTAGATAATTTTCGCATTTATTAGGTTTAAAATGTTTTTATCATGATCTTTAATAGTCTTACATTTAACGTTTAACTTATCGACTAATTCTTGTAAATTTTCTAAAGAATATTCATTACTAGCTAAATACTGTTCAATTTCTACAAATAAGTTATTTAATAAATTTCGATGCGTATCACGCATTTTTCGTTGTTTATTTTCGTTCATTTTCAAGAAATAAAATATAATAACAAAAATCAGCACTCACCAGTTCCAAATCGAAACAAAACAAAAATATTTCGCAGTAATTCTTTCCACATCTAGACTTCCCGGCCGATGCAGCACAAATATTCGTTTTCTTTTCTACTCAATCTCAACATTCATTTCAAAACAAATCTAGCATTAAGGGGGTTCAGTGTAACTTATTTATACGAATAATGAACACTCTTTTTTCAAACATTTAATTACAAAACGGAACATAAAAATATATGAAGTTACATTGGGCACGTCACATCTAAAGAATTCTAACATCAACAAAAAGATTAATTCGTTTCAGTTCAAAAGTAGACAGTTCTAATAGAGCATGCGCTGGCTAATTAGCTGTTAGAAAATTAGCCGGAACATCACTTATTTTAGTATTTTTTAAATTATGTGCTAGTGATTTCTCATTTAAATTTAACTGCAACTTTTGTTGTAAAATAAAGAAAATGAAAGTTCCAATTCAAATTATACATATACAATTCGAAATCTATATCTGTAATTATTTAATGAAATGAATGATATTGTCGCATTTTAAATAATTTAAAAATCATCTATACAGTTTCATTATAGTTTTATTAAAGAGATGAATTTCCGGCAACAGAATTACAATCTTGCAAAAAATTAAAAAAAGTTAATTAATTGTGATCCATAGAAATGTAAGCGGATAAATAAACTATATGTTTAGTGAAGATATTAGGGTGTTGCCCTCATGTGCATATTTAAAAATGTTTAAATTTTTTAATATGAAGGATTAAAATTTACACCACGTGGATGTTTCGGTAAATTTTGCATTCGAATACAAAACGGGAAGTTACTCTGCACTCTGATTTCCAAAGTTACAATTTATCAAACGAGTTTACGAAACCAAAGCTGGTGTAAAATAAAACATACTGGATATCTATCTTGTGTATTCAAAATCAAGAAAATAACAAATGTTCCATTGCAAAACATTGCTGGCCGGTGAAACCCACCTTTGAAGTAAATTCAGTAAAAACTCATCTCTAAGCCCATTTCTATACATGAACTTAACTTTCTTGAAGCATTTCAAATCTATAAAAAGCATAAAAATATTGTTAATTGTGACTTCGCTATTATCCAAATATTTAATTGTTTCAAATGTTATACAACAACAAATTTTAATATCTACAAATATTTTCTTCATTTTGCCAGTTCCTTACATTACTTTTCAATCGGCTGTCTTTTGCAATTTCCTGTAATTATATTGGGCGATAAATCTTGCCCTTCAATCCGATTCTCTTCCGTATATATAAAAAAATCCCACAATCCTTTGCAATGATGACGGTATATTGAATGCTACTGAAACTATTCTACTAAGTTTATAAGTTCTGGTGCTAATAACGATGATTTTCTACTTATATAGTGTGTATGTCTGTGTTGAAGATTAAAGTATTATTACAATTGTAATATTAAGACAAAAACCTGTTTATACTTTTTTAACACAAATTCAATGAAGACATTTTATTAAATCAAATTGAATTTTTGTCTTTCTGTGTGTCTAGTTGGTGATACTTTTTGGCTCTATTTTATAAATCAAAAAAATAATTCAGCCTGTCGGTAACGTATATACTTTAACTTGATTTAATAAAACATTTCGGAAACTTGTAAAATTCCAAAATGAAAAGAATATACTTTCAAAGAAATTCAACAAATTGTTTCAAAGAAATGCTACTGACATATTACCAATAATGAAAATCGATATCTTTATTTCATCATTTGAAAAAACGACTACAATAACAGATAAAAAAGAATCATGTTTGAAATCTGTTCTTCGAGAAAAAAAATGGATTTTTCTTCGAATAAAACCTAGCACTTGTGTCATCAATGAACACAAATTTGTTTTTTATATTAACTAGAAAATGACATGAGGTAATAAGTAGTTAAATTCAAAATGTAATACTGCAGGTTCTAATGTACTTTTATTGAACTCAAGTGAATTAGAAAACAAAATATATTTTCTGTTATACAATGTGTATATAGATAATAAGAATACGATATAGATAAAAAAAATGAAAAATTTAATATTTCCTTAGATGAATTTCTTTTTATTGAAAACATTGCTTTAAATTGTTTACAGCTTATCTATACATGTATATATGTTATATATAATAATTTTATAATTTTCAGAAATGTGAAATTTCTCTGATATTATCAAAAAAGGAAATCCAATTTTAAATAAATTTAGCAGCAGATTTCTAGAAAATTTTGAGAGAAACAAAATCACTCAAAATTGTCAATATATCTTTCATCAATTTATAAGAATAAAATAGAAAATGATCAAATCAGAAGTCTATTTTTTTAATTAAAAAAGTACTTTTTTTTCCCGTACAAAACCCAGTGTTTGTGAATGGAAAATAATTCAGTCAGAAAGATTTCAATTTTAATTCATACTATAGTAACAATGTAAGTTAAATTTCTTTAAATTAACATCTAAACATGCATTGAATTTCTGATAAGTATGAATAACAAATAAATTAAATATGGAATTCTTAATCACTATATTCTGAATCTGTAAATCACACACGCTAACATTAATATAAAAAGTATTTTTTTCCAAAATAGTGACTGTGTGTTTTTTTTTTTTTAATACCGTAAAATACCGGCTATGCGACAACCACGAAAGTAGACACCCTACTCACTTTTAAGCAATTGTGATATTTTTTACCTTAATATTACCACACCCACTCTATTTATGATTACCAAAGTTGTTTTCAAGAAGTCAGAGACGACAGATTATCACAATTTAGAGGATTTTCACTTTTTAATTGTTGCATCGAAATCATCTCTCCTCCCCCAAAATCCTAGTTCCAAAAATTTAAATCTTGAGAATCTTAAAACTTTTCTGTCCTAGATTTTGCTCTGTAGTAATAATAAATAAATAACCAACAACCTAAGTTTCAATCCTCCTTTCTAAAATTTACTCTTTCCTCTTCACTCTTCCTACCTTTCAGCATACAAAGTTTAAAATATTTAAAGCGTTTTATATAAAATATATGCTTTATTTCTTTGTCATTAGTTACAATAAATAAATAAGCATGCAAATTATCATTCTACGCATAAAATGTCTTCATACGCAGTAAAAAGAAAATATTTCTATAACCATATTCGAAGAGATTTATGTTCTGAGTCTTCTTCTAAAGTAACAGTAAATAAATAATCAATTATTAATATTATGAACTTCCCTCCTCTCAAATCTATGATTGCTTCCTCCCTTACAATATAGAGAGTAATTTTGTTTAAATTATTTAAAAAATATATTTTGTCTGTTGATTGCCTTCTCGTAACAAAGATTAGATAATCTGCATCTAAATTATCTCAGTACACTCAAAATGCCTGCTTCTTTCTCACTCCCCACAAGTATTTAATGTTCAAAAACCAAATATGCTTTTTGTGTTGCATTATAGTAACAATAAATAAATAACTAGTCAATCAAACTACTTTTCTACCCCAGAAATGTATGTTTCTGCATTTCTAGGGAAATTTTCTTTTAAATTGGTAAAATTTAAAAAACCTTCCCCGACTTACAATAATTAAGATTTAAAAAAATACTAAATACAAATCTGTAATCTTATACAAGGTGTTTACCCGCGGTTCCGTTCACGTAGAATATGGGGTTTTAAAATCTTGGTGCAAATTTGGCATATAATTTATGCATTTGTTTATTAATATACCTTAACGGTGCAATTATTATCAAAATCCGTTCAGTAGAACTTTTTAATGAAGCTAATATTTCAAAATCGAGATCACCTAAATATAGGCTAAATAAGTGGATAATTTGATATTTCATAAATAGGTATTCTTCACATGAAGGACTGGGACCTAAAAGAGTGTAACTTTAAAATTGCAAATATTATATATATTCGGTATTGAAGATTTATAAAAAATATATATCTACTATCAAACTTATTATAATTGCTTTCTGTAGTGTGTTTGAGTTGCTAAGACTAAATATTTTGTTAGATATCCGCGACATTTTTTCCCTGATAGATATTTTTGAAACATATTCAAATATAATAAGAAAACTCAATTGTTTTAACCATTTTAAAAAGTTGGTTTAGCACCAAATTGCACTTACTAACATACACCAACTGCCCGTAGAGCAGATTATGGTGATGTCTAATTTCAAAACGTAGAATACGACAACCTTTCGTTTAAGTTTATTATGCGCCAATTGTCTTTAGTTCAATTATATATTATGGAATTTTCCTCTTTAATGAACGCATACATTAAAAACCTTTCTATTTTCGCGATTTTAGTATCAGTAGTTACAGCTCAATATAAATATGTTTGTCATTAAAGTATTATTTAAACAAAATCAAATTGATTGTGTAAAGATATCATACGAATTTAACCCTTCACTGCACGATTGTTTCTATTTGTATAGAAAAATTATTTGAATTCTATATATCGTTCTAATAACGGGAAAAATAGTAAAAAAAAAATTAGATTTCAAATGTTCAGCTAAAATTTGACATTTTCTGTCGTGTACCCTATGTACACAATTAGAGTTTTTAAAATATTGTATTGCTATATTTTGCAACTGAATGAGCTTAAATTAATTAATTTTATCTGCTTAACACTCTGCAACTTTGTTTATATTAGTATTTTTAAGTATTTAGTAAAAATAATGAAAGTAAATTTTACCTTAATAGCTTAATCGATTTTTTTTTCCAAAGAACAAAGTCTAATTTTTTGTCGAATGCAGCCATCTGACATGGATAAAATAAGTGTTATCCCATTCTTTGGACTGTATTTGCCATATTCATGGCACATAATAAGAATTACATTGTTTTTAGGTATGTGCCAGATGTGGCACGTCGTGCAGTGAAGGGTAAGTATTTCCAACTGAGCGAAAAAATGCCCAGGACGGGAATCGAACCAAGATCCTTGGCTTACAGGGCCAATGCTCTAGCGTTTAAGCTAACTGGGCCGACAACCGGTCATAATATTATGCTCATATATCCTAATAGGTAATAACATATGGCCGGTCATGTAGACAGCTTAAGAGAATACACCGCAGGTAACGGAACTCGATAGAAACGATGGGTACTTAGATAAACGATTATTTAAACACAATCAAACATGTTAGTAAAGTTAACATAAGAACTGATATTTCCAACTGGGAGCCAAGAATCTGGGTTAATTTCCTGGATTGGGCATTTTTTCGCTCAGTTGGAAATATACAATTCGTATGATAACTTTACCAATCAGTTTGATGGTGTTTAAATAATAGTTTATCTGAGTACACTACGTTTATATGCAGTTCCTTTACCTGCGGTTTATTCTGTTGAGCTTTCTACATGACAGACCAGATATTATTACCGATTAGGTTATCTGAGCGAAATATGCTCACCGGTTGTCAGCCAAGTTAATTTAAACTGTAATGCATTGACCCTGTAAGCGAAGGATCTGGGTTCAATTCCCGGCCAGGGCATTATTTCACGAAGGTGTAACTATTCAATGCGCATGTTTGACATCGTTGTGTGTATTTAAATTAACCCACGATTCATTTACATAATCACTAATAAATTAAAAAAAAAAAAAATCCAAGATTATGAGCGAATTAGGAGAGTCTGATTTTGGCTCCAAATATTTTTTTTTTTTTCTAAATTAGTTTCTTCGTAGTTTACTACAAAAATTTGATGAAAGACCTCATCACGAAGCAAAATAAATCTAAAAGGAAAACGTTGTGTGGAAATAATTATGCTCAAAACAGAGGCAAATCCGCCTCTTATACACTATATGGCCAAAGGTGACCGGTCACTTGTGATTTTTAACCTTTTGTTAAATATTTAGAAAAATACATGAGGAATTAACCTGAAATTGCAGGTGTGTAAACAACATAGTATATGTAATATATTTCTGCGAAGATTTTTTTTTTCCCGAAACCCTATAGGGGACCGTCAAAAAATTGAAAAGGAACGAATATCTTTTGGATACCCTGTAAAAACTAATGGAACAAAAGAGTTTAATCTCGAGATTATTAAAAAATGGCTTATTGTAAAATACTGTGTTCATTTTTATGAGGATAGCATGTATAATCGTAGAGAAATTAAGGTTTTTATAAAAACAGTCCCAAATTTCTTCAAGTTTTTTACTTATAATTTGCAGAGTTCTTAATATAAAAAAAAAAAAGTTCTTTTTAGAAAATATGACAAACAACATTGTACATAATACACCACAATCAGAATGAAAAAATAAGAAAAAATAGAAGAAAAATGAGCAGGTTTACTAAAAAATGATCCAATGCGCATGCGCGAATGCAATCAAAATATAATGTGCATAATGTGTTAGCTAAATGTATAGAGCAACTTTTGTAAAAGTCTCAAAAACATAGTTTGAAAAGTCTGATAATAATTGTTTATAGAATAAGCTGAAAATCCGTTGTTCCCAAAATGAAGCAAAAAGATGGGGATTGTAATACAGTATTACGTGCAATATCGTGTATGCTAAATTGACACTAATCAATGGATATATAGATACAACACCTTATGTTTTTGGTTCATTTTGGGAACAACAGATTTTGAGCTTATTCTATAAACGATTATTATGAGACTTTTCAAACTATGTTTTTGAGAATTTTACAAAAGTTGCTCTATACACTTAGCTAACACATTATGCACATTATATTTGGATTGCATTCGCGCATACGCAGTGAAACATATTTTAGTAAACCTGCTCATTTTTCATCCAATTTTTATTATTTTTCCATTCTGATTGAGGGGTATTGTGTGCAATGTTGTTCGTCATATTTTCTGAAAAGAACTTTTTTATATATATAGATTAAGAACTCTGCAAATTATAAGCAAAAAACTTGGCGAAATTTGGGACTGTTTTTATAGAAGCCTTAATTTGTCTACGAGTATACATGCTATCCTCATAAAAATGAACACAGTATATTACAAAAAGGCCACTTATTAATAATCTCGAGTTTAAACGCTTTTGCTCCATTAATTTTTAAAGGGTTATCCAAAAGATGTTCTTTTTTTTAATTTTTTGACGGTCCCCTATAGGGTTTCGGGAAAGAATATTCGTGGAAATATATAACCTATTCTATACTGTTTACGCACCGGAAATTTCAAGTTAATTCCTCATGTATTTTTCTAGATATTTAACAAAACGTCAAAAATCGCAAGTGACCGGTCACCTTTGGCCATATAGTGTATTAGTGAGCCGCAGTCAAGTTTATCGTCAAGTGTTAGCCACGAATGTATTGGACCAATTTATGAAAATTTCTCCGAAAATTTGCAATAGCTTGTCAAAAATTGAAGCTATAATCCAAAATTTTTTCATTTTCTATTACCTGATAAATACATTTTTTCAGTCCGATCACTAATAGTCTTGCTTTTTTGATTTCTGATTCTCTCCATAATTATATAAGCAACGTAGAACGACGAGTTACTTACATCTCTGACAAAACATGAAAAACTCAAGTTATAAGCGGTCATAAAATATATTCATATTTCCTTTATATACATGTATATAGTACCAGGCTTCGCTCGCTATGGTGGTTGGTTTCTCAAAACAAATCTTGGATCAAACGAAATATCTCGGTGAATATGACTTTTTGTTTTAAATTTTTGCGTATATTTAAAGAGAATGTCCTTTTGAATTGCTGCAACAGATATGAAGCCTTTAGGGTATTATGTTTTTAAACGTGTCAGAGAAAATTTGGGAAATTACAAACCAGCTTTTAAAGTTGCTCGTTCAAAGTAAGATTTGATAAAGAACGATAGAATGATATTCAATATACTAAAATGATCAATGAAAAATTATCGCACGCTGCAATTCCCATCAGTATTCCTCCAGTGGAACTTTTTAAAAGACTGTTTTTTTTATTTTTTTATTTTTTTTTATTTATTTATTTTTTTTTTTATTTATTTAATTTTTTTTTTTTTTTTTTTTTTTGTAATCGAGTTCACGTACTTATTCAACTTACTCCCATAATTTTATAAATAAGCAGTGTAGAGCAATATGTTAGATGATAAAACTTTTCCTGCTAAATTATCTAATTAACAGAGCAAGTCCCATCAGAATAAATCCAACGGACCTCAATTTTATAGAACCTGGAACGGAATTCCAATTTACGTTAGATACATATATATAAAGGATGTGTATTTTCTGTTTAAATGATCTGATCTAGTAGCAGTATTCATATCTTATAGTAACTGGCTCAAAAATTATCATTGTAGATATCCCCAAAAGTCCTTTCCCTCGAGTCCACTCCTATCTCCCAGCAGATAAACTTTAAAATCTTTATATCTCTTTTTTTAAAATAAAACTTCTGCTGTCATATTTGCTCTCTAAAACTACATAGTATTAATCAGCTATCTAAATTACCCCCTTTCTCTTCAAAAGTTCGATGCTCCCTCTGCTCACACCCAGCGATACCAAAAATCATATTAATATTAAAAATTGCAATAATGCATTGAAATAAATTTGTAAAACGCATGTGCAGAACGTTAAAAATATTTTCATATTGGCCTGGCATAAAGAGTTAACAGCCAAAGAAATCGCAATTATTGATATTACAAATCAACTTTTTTATCCTTTTCTTTTCTGTGGTTTAAGCAATAACATATCCCAAATTTGAGTTTTATATATAGTTTTTTTTTTTTTTTTTTTTTTTTTTTTTTTTTTTTTTTTTTATCAATGAATGTTTTTATTTCTTTATCGAATATAATCTGGAGAGATATGATTAGATATTTATATTATTTTAAGTGCAAGTGGAGTTAGACATATATTTGATAAACATTCATGCTTAACAATTATTTTAAAAAGAATAAAAATTGCTTAAATTGCCATACGGTTTTAAAACAATTTGAGATATAATTTTCAAACAAATACAGTTTGAAAATACATTTTTTTCACTGTTCGAATGTGAAAAAGTTAAAAAATGTGCGGTATGTAAATCTTTTAAAAATTGGATTTAAAGTTAATAAATGTTACATTGTCTCTGTTTACATCGTCAAAATAGCGTCAGCTATACGCACAGACACCTTTCTCCTTTATAATATAATTAGAGGACATAATTGAGTAGAAAATATATTACAAAATTGTATCTTTATTCACATGAACAAAGTTCCGTTAAACAAAAATCTTGAAAATACACATGTACTACAAATGCAAGTGATGTTATGTCGGGTATTTCATCACAGTTGTTACAAAATTTCAGGAGAGTTAAAGTACTAGTCAAAAAGAAATTCCATAGCAATGCATTGTCGAGAATGCTTTCGGCGGTAGTAACGACACAAAACACAAGAAAAAAGGGCACGAAAAAGGGGAGGAAACATGTTTATTTGTCTTAGCACAGCAAAAATGCTGGTACAATACTGGAAAATGTTGGGGAACTTGTTGCATGCATCGTGGTAGCTGCTGCACTGTAAGAAAAAAAAACCCTTCAGATCTATAGATATAAAGTTAAATGTTTAACCCATAAATTCTCGCTCCCGTCACATTCACGGGCTGTGTCTTTTATTCCGATTTTTCTGATTTGTTTGATTCTCATCACTTTTATAGAATAGTGTAATTGGCTTTATTATGGTATCATTTTACCTGTCATTAAATAAGGTGAACATTTCTTTTTCGAAAAAGTGGTGTCAATAATCAATTTGAATTTTTAAACAGTAATTTAATACGATCGTTAAGGGGTGAATAAACTTTCATCTGTAACGGTACAGAAAAAACTGCAAATCTACAAAAACTAGTTTTTGTGAAGCTACAGAATTCTGTAACTTTATAAATGTGTCTGATAAAAATACAGTAATCTTACTCAAATTTTATCTGTAAACCTGGTTGCAGTTACATGGAAAGTTCTAGGCATCCCAGTTTCCTAAATAATTCTTAGTAACCTTACAGATTTTTCGATTTTTGGCGCAAAAGTGTGTCTGTTACATGAATTTTTGTTGTTGTCGTCACATAAAAAGTTCTAGGAATCCCAGTTTCATAGAAAAACTTTAGTAACTTTACAGATTTTTTTTTTTTACATTGTGGGGAAGTCCAGGATACACCTGGTATTTTCGTGAAGAATAGAACTTCCATCCGTCAGCGATGTATCGCGGCCATTGGTCTTTATTTCGAACACCTTCTTTGCTGACAATTGTTGTCTCTCTCTTTGGTATCATTTCTTAGGTTTTTGTTGTACAAAGAAAAATAAACATGTTTTCAAATCCTTTTCTTGTCCATCCTTCCTTGTGTTTAGTGTCTTCACTACCGCACCAGGAAAAATTTTCCGACAATTGGCATTTCCTATCGTCTAGGTGTATTCTATCTCTCCTAAAACTTTGTAACCGCTGTGTGGAAACACCCTGTATCGGCAATTTATATAAAATTTCCTATAAATGATGGATTTTTTTGTTCATTTCTAAGATGGTGTTTTTTATAGAAATGCACTTGCCGCAAAACATCTATATTTTATTTGAGAATTTTTGATTTATCAAATACTAATTTCTTTATGATATTTAAAATTTAATTATAATGTATGTAGTTATTTTGATAAATGAAGCAATGGGCATTATTTAAACGTTAGATTTTTCTGAGATATAAAATGATGCCACATTTTTGAAACATTCTTTTAAAGTTCTATTTCGTCGTTTCGAAAAGTAATGTATAAAGTTAAGTAAAATACATTCTGCTTATATAAAAGCTAATGTGAGTAAATAATAAATCAAAGAAGCCTTTTCAAATATTTTCTTTAATTTCTCAAATCGAATGTCTAATGTAACAGAAAGGAAAGTGAATTCCATGTTTTTTTACTTAAATTTTATTTTTTTTAAATATCCGTAGAACTTGTGATGTTAGTTATTTTTTATTATTTAACATTTAGTTTAACAATTATACATATTAGGATATCTAACATGAGTTTTTCAGATTTTAAAAGCATATGTTAAAACAGGGTTGGTGCCATGTCGTCAGCTTTTTAATTCTGAAAATTATTTAAGAATGTCATGTCATTTTTTTAGCTTAAAATTTTAAAATAGATATACTAGATATAAAATAGATATAAAATAGATATACTAGATAGTTTCTAAATGAATATCGGTGTTTTAACGCTGGGTAGTATTTATTACACAAGACTTAATATTATAATTAATACATAAAATGAAAGATCAACTCAAACAGTTTTACCTACAAGCTTACAAGTGTTTATTGTAAGCACTTTTCGTCACACGGCACACATCAAGTTGATAGCTCAGTTCTTCCGAAACGTTGATTAGTGTTTGTGTGGCTTTGGTGCAACAGCTGCAATGGTCAGCTGGTAGTGGAGGCACATACACACGATTCTTTATGAACCCCACAGGTAGAAATCACTTGGCGTTAGGTGGGATGAGCGTCTGATCAGAACTTCTTTCCTAAGCAAAGTTGGGGAAGAACTGCGCTATCGACTTGATGTGTGCCGTGTGACGAATGTGCTCACATTGAACAGTTGTAAGCTTGTAGGTAAAACTGTTTGAGTTGCTCTTTCATTTTATATATTAATTATAATTTTAAATTTTATGTAATAAATGCTACCAAGCGTTAAAACCCCGATATTAATTTAGAAACACCTTGTATAAAAAAATATTCAAGAAAATAAAAACAGTGAAAACAACTGAAGCATAATGATGAATTCAACTCTTATAGTTCTGGATAAAACACTAAATTAAATTTAAGGTATTATATTTTTCAGGGGTTTTTTTTACATTTAAATGTTTTTTTTAAAAAATTAGTTTCAGTTTATATCTTACTTTTTAGCTCTTACTCGGACTACATGACCACTACTCAGTAAAAAAAAAAGTTATAATATTTAAGTTCTTATAGTAATTGATGTAATAAGTAATAATATAGGGTTCTTGCTATAAACATGTATGTTTTGCTATCGTTTATTTTTTTGTCTTTGCTTTCTATGTTATTCACTTATCGTAAAGAAATAAAAAAAAAAAAAAAAAACAACTGAAACCTCAAAATAAATAAAAGAAATGATTTTTAAACACCAAAATGTCCATTTCAGAAACAAACAAATAAATCTTTATAAATAAACTTTTAGCACAGGGATATATATATGTTTTATTGATGTCTTTATACAAAAATCCCTCGAATATAATATATCGTTATAAAATTAAATATCCATTCAAGAATTAACGCAACTGAGTTATTTCAATCATAATAGTAGATCTGAAAGAATTACAATTTACAAGATTTACAACAAATTGCATTCGATAGGAAACATAATATAAAACATTTTATTAGTAGTTTTAACTTTATCTATTACAAAAAGAAACACTAACAAATAAAATAAAATAAATTTAATAAAAGGAACTATATGATTTTTTTCCCTTTAGTTTTCTTTTTATAAAAGAAAGTTT
This sequence comes from Maratus speciosus, assembly GCA_963932465.1. Taxonomy (NCBI): domain Eukaryota; kingdom Metazoa; phylum Arthropoda; class Arachnida; order Araneae; family Salticidae; genus Maratus; species Maratus speciosus. Next base: position 54,534,076 of record OZ010795.1, read on the forward strand.
ATATTATATAACATTACAACTATTCATTAGTATCGAAAACAATACATGAAAAAAATAATTATTAAAATTAAGAAAAAAATAATTATTGAAATAAAAAAAAAATCAAGATATTAGAACGAGTGAACAACTCTTTAATTTGGAGACACTATTTTTCCTAATGCTAATATGCTGTTTCTTTGGGAAACAGAAAAAGATTATTTACATACATAAGTAACATTGTAATACATGCAATTTTGGGAACAATCTGAAATGAATATTTTTATAAATTAGAAATACTACAGATTCTATTTAATTCCCCTCTTCAACCTAGAAAAAATACTTCAAGTTACAGGTAGAAATATAAAAAATTCTCTTAATAAGTTACCTTTGAATATCCGAACGCATTTAATTAATTCTATTTAAATCATCGCCATATATTTTTTAGAAAATGCGTTCATTATCAGTAAAAAAAATCGTAAGAAGTAAATTAGTATTCTAAGAACTGTTATTGTTTTTTTAACGTTAATGTTGGATAAAGTGTTAGTTTGTATGTGATTAAATTTTCATTAGAAAACAAGAAAATATTTTTCGTATACAAATGTAAAATTACATTTTATGCATTTTGAAAGCAATCTCGAAATACTAACTTTTTCTACAAAGAAGATTTAATGATTTGATAACTTAATGTAGTTAAAAGTATATGTATTTAATTTTTTTGTTGTTGTTTATAGTGCAAAATTTATAGAAATGATTCAAAATGAATAATATTTAATAACACAATTGAAGATTTTTTTTTACTCACAGGAAGAAGATTTCACATGAAACTGTCAACTCTAAATTTTCTTCAAAAGTGAAATCCAAGTAAAAACCTAAAGTCAAACCAAAAAATAAATAAATTTTAAATCTACTGATAAAGAATCACTTTCAAATTTCTTTCAGATTTTCCTCTACGAAATGCGCCCATCGAACGCGTTTTTCTGATGGGAGATACTTGTATATTCGCCTCTATTTACCTGTCAAATTAATTTAAACATATTTTTTCTCTTATAGAATATGGAATATTGTAACAGAAAATTTTTCTTTATATTTTTAAATATACTTGAGTCATCAGAAGATGTAAATGGATTTCAGTAAAAAAAAAAAATAAATAAATAAATAAATAAATAAATAAAATAAAATAAAATAAAAAACTAATACACATAAAACACAACTTTCGCACCCTGCGCCCAAAGTACTGCGTAATTACAAAAGAATAATAAATTTTCATAAAAATTTTAAAACGAACTTCTTGCCAAAAACATCACGATTTTACCTCGGAATGCGTCATTTTCGGTTACGTTCTGGAGCCGATTGTGTGTGCGTACTTCTCTTCAGAGCGTTACACGCTTGTAATATGGTTGCATGGCAAGTATAGACCTATCCGTGAATATAACGTTACCCCAATCAGACACACACTGTAAAAAAACCACTGTAGATTTGCCAGAAAAAACTCGATCACAGTGAATGTGCTGTATCTTTCTATGGTTTCCTGACTATATTAACGTGGAAAATACAGTAGTTGCGTAAAATTAACACCACAATGCGCTGGCAATTTGGACGCAATTTTTTACAGCACACACTGCTGGCGTCCAAATTCCCAGCACATTGTGCTGTTAATTTTACGCAACTACTGTATTTTCAATGTTAATATAGTCAGGAATCCAAAGAAAGATACAGCACATTCACTGTGATCGAGTTTGTGCGCGAGAAGAACAATACTTTGTACTGTAAAAATGTTGTTTTTTTACAGTGCACTTCAATTGATATTTTTCCGGCACAAATTTAATCCTTCCAGTCTGGACTAGCACGGATATAGTAACACAAAATAAGGGTGGCTGGGCGTACAGTCCTTTCATGTGTAGCCTTTTGCGCACAGTAATAGTCTATATCGTCTTAACAATAGGATCTGCAACCATTCAGTTACATGTGTAAAAGTCGCCCTTTGATTTCGCTTGGCTACAACAGCAATATATCGATCATCGGCGAGGGTCGTAACCCTTTGAAGACCGACCACTGGTCTTCAGACAGTTGTTTGGTTAGTTAAGAATTTTTTCTATGATCTTAAAATTACGGAATGATGAATGTCAGAGAAAAGAACAACACTTGTGATTGATTGTCTCGCTTCAATGCATTCGACGGCATGCCAATGCACAGAATTTTTATTGATCTTCTGGAAGCAGTAGAAACAGGACTATCTTGAAAACAAAACGTACGAAATTTCCAAAAACTTTTTACCAACATTTACTTGTATCTCCTATAACAAATCACAAGGCAGGTTTCTTCTATTTCTGTCTTTTTCACGCGTTTCTCTACAGAAAACCGTGAGTAGCTGTTACATAACATATTTGCATACTTCCATATAATTCGGCAGATAATTACAGCGTCTTCTATTTAGACTGGCTTCCGAAATTCTTTGCGTACTGATTTTTGGAAATTAGTGAATAATATTCACGGATACATTTATTTACACTCTTTATAATTTAAATTATTCGTGCACTTCCATTAGCTGTATTACAACTACCATGTTTGTGTTGTCTACTAAAGGTCTGAGATAATTAAAATTATACAGCAAGTCTATGACATATATTATTGCTTTTACCAACATCCCTTTTTCTGAACTAATATGTAGTCTAAAATAATGAATGAGGTATGAATGTATAGGAGTCTTCCATCTTTTGATTTCACATATTGAATTTAAGTAATATGTAGCGTGCAACGATGAATAATATGTCACTGGAATTTTTTTCTTTTTTTACACCTTACATTGCCTTCTCAATTATCGTTATACGTTTATGTTACGCATCGTCATACATATTACACTGGACTCCAAAAATTAAGGTACAGGGACTGGGTACTTTCGATTGCACACGTTTTGTCGAATATCTACAAAAATTATTGGCGAATTGTTCTTGAACTTGTGGGATGAAAAGAACATGTTTGATTTCATATTTCTTGGTGAAAATTTAGTCGGGCCGAGTATCAGGGGAGTAATTATAAATTTAATAATAAAATAATATTTGCGATCAGCTATGCAACAAAAAATGCTGGAAATTGTTTGTCACTGCTTTAAATGACTATTTGGGACCTGTTCAACGTTTGTGTGAATTTGTGTAAGCATAGCACTCATATTCGGGAAGATGTTATTGTATCTGTAAAAAATTCAAAAGTTTTTTGCTTATAGCATATAGACATTTCAACCAAATTTAACACAACTTTCCGAAAACTTGCCAAAGAATAGTAGCAACAGTATACTGCAATTAAAACATGAATGTATGGAATATTTGATGAGATATGGGCATTTTTATGAGATAAATTTTAATTGCGCATGAGCGGAAGATTTCAAAATATTTATTTTATAATTTGGTATTCAGTATTTTGAGGGACTTCTATAAAAAAGTCTAGTCAAATGTTGTGAAAACGTAGAAAGATTTAGTGAGCTGATTAAAAAGTTGCGGAAAATCCCTTATAATAAAGCTATTTTTAGGAAGCAAACCACTATATCGACCCTATCTTTGTGAATTTTCGCGATATTTGACAGGAATTTTTATATAAGTTGCCCAAAATACTGACTACCAAATTATAAAATAAAAATTTTGAAATATTCCGCGCATGCGCAGTTTAAAATTATCTCATAAAAATGATCATATCTAATGAAATATTCAATACATTCATGTTTTAATTACTGTATACTGTTGCTACTATTTTTTTTTTTTGGTAAGTTTTCGGAAAGTTGTGTTAAATTTCGTTGAAAACTCTGTAGTATGCTATAAGCAAAAAACTTTTGACGCAATAACATCTTCACGAATATGAGTGCTATGCTTACACAAATGCGCACAAACGTTGAACAGGATCCAAATAGTCATTTAACGCAGTGACAAACTATTTCCAGCATTTTCTGCTGCATAGCTGATCGCAAATACTATTTTATTATTAAATTTATTATTAGCTCCCTAATTGTCGGCCCGACTAAATCTTCGCCAAGAAATATGAAATCAAACATGTTCTTTTCATCCCACAAGTTCAAGAACGATTTGCCAATAATTTTTTGTAGATATTCGACAAAACGTGTGCAATCGATAGCATCCAGTTCCTGTACCTTACGTTTTGGAGGCCAGTGTATATCTGACGCCAGCGTCCCTTTTACTATGCATATACAAGTGTTAACGGTGAATGAGGTATTATACAAACGGTTTTCGAACAAGTATTTGACTTAGTACACTGTTATTTCGTTAAAACCATACACTTCCAGCCTATAGAACATCATTATGGGGAAACTTCATGAAATATGAAGTGATCATAAAATTTGTCACCATATAAGATGTCGTCACAACGACATAAATTTTTCATATCTTAGAAGCTACGCAAAGGGAAGTGAGTTGGATTCGATTCGCTTTGACTTCCCATGTTAACCAAGTAAGTTATTGTTTCACATATAATGTCACTGTTCTTTGGTAATATATATTACTGAGTTGTAAAGGAATATGTTTGTCAGATGTACAACCTAATCTCGAAATAAAATGATTGCAAAGATAAATGATTTTAGAAATTTCTTTTTAAATTTAAATTTATACACTTAAGTTTCCAACCCCACCCCCCACCCCCCACCCCCCTGATATCATAATTCGCAAAGTGAATATATATGTAAGTGCATTTACGAGTTTACATTCATTAACTAAATAAAAACATCTAACCAGTTAATTATGCATTAATATTGCATTAATATACAGAGTGTCCACATATAACCCGACCGACCTATATTTTCTCAACCGTTGGACATAGATGTTTACTTCCAATTACAAAAATAGTTTAAATAAGGTAAATAATTATTTTTAAAGCGCTTTGACATGAAAAGAGAAGAAAAACATGTATTGAAACGTTAGGAAATTTAAACATTTATACGGTCCCCCGGTCCTATAAGTGGTATTTAGTAAAAAATTACTGTGACACTAACAAGTAAGAGAAAAAAAAGTCCCATTCATCTAACATTAAAATTGGCCGTGTTATGAAACTTTGAAATGCATGACTTCCACCACACTTTTGCATCTCAAAACAGATGATTCCGGCCAGACTTTCAGGAGTCGTATATAAAGTACTTAAACTTATTTCAAGGTATCTGCGCTTTGAAATAAATCGTTCAACTATTAAGACTGAGTTAACTTTTATTAGTTAAGTTTCAAATTACTTAAAATAATTGTATTTTAACATATGTTTTATTTTGTAAGGATTTGAGGCTATGATTTATTTTTAAAAAAATTATGTTATATTCATGAGGTTTTATTTAACTTGCAACGATCGTCTTTCCAATTCAATATTTGTACTTGAACTTTAACTCACTTTTTAATGTCCGATCGAAGTTAAATTTTACATACTGAATTATATTTGATGACAATGCAATATCATTATAATTTTCGACGCTTACCATCTTATACATACTTATATTAGAGAAAAACACAAGCAATTCGGATCGATTGCAGTCAGTAATTTTAAGAAGAGTTTTAGATTAGATAAGCTAAACTTGCAATGGCTGTGTTTTTTTTAACTTTTATAATTGCGTTTTATGTAGTATTTAACGCTGAATAATAAAAAAAAAAATACTTTTAATCTAACCAGCGTGTCAGGTTCTTTCACAAATTGTAAATTTCAAGGTTAAAAAATAGCGAAAAATCTTATACTATAAAACAGATGTAAGACTTTTTTATTCAGCTTGATTTCATTTAATTCAATAATTTATTCCATTTTTGTCTTATACTCGGTTTCTTACAAGTAAACAGCTCATGGATCCGATAAGGATGGGCGTGGAGGGGGGTCAATATTCACTTTGAAATTTGCGATTTGAGAAAATTCCTGACGTTATGGTTTAAATCGAGGTCATTTTCGGATCTAACGCTAAAAAATACACAAGAATCAATTTTCTAAAGCTAAAAAACATGGCATAACCCAAAATTTGAAAGACAGTGTAATCTAACAGCATTTTAAAATATGTATCATTTTCTAAAGAATTGAGGCTGTGGTTTTTCATCATTTTATTTAACAAAAATTCTGTTAATTTTAACCTCTTATATGTTCAGTATAAATTGCATAATTTACAGTAATATGCCAGAACAATTATAGATTTCAAATTTGTATTAGATTGCAATGTTAATTTTGCTCTCAACTATTTTTTTGTTATATCCCACGATTATTTATATTTCTACTACATTTGTGAATGATCCCTATTTCAGGGCAAAAAAATACGCCAAATTTAAACAGCTATTACTGGGTCAGTTTTAATCGTAGAGGAAATCTGTCGAGTATGCATGATTATATCCCTTAGAAAATCACTCAAGGCTGGGCAAATTTACGCTGTTATGTTGTGTTTTCTGGAGTTAGTTGTAAGCCAAAACGCAATCCTACAACTTTGGGCAGTCCATTTAACTGCTCTAACACGGAAAGTGGGCTTTCCTGGAGTTTTGCAAAACTGAATTTGAACTAAGATTAGTCAAATTTACTTCGCATTAACGATCTAACTACTGCTCAAAGAGTGATCATTTGATTTAACCCAACAAACACAATTATTTGAAGACGAAATCGCGTTTTGAATTTAATCTATCCTTATTATGTCAAAGCAGCACGCAGTACTGTGGGACTTGTATGTTCCTATGCAAATTTCACTCATTGCATACCGATTGTTAGACAAAAAATGACGTAAGTCATTAATTGCTGAATAAAAATGACTTACACCAGATGAATTTAGTTGATTCGTCAATGCTTGTAGTTCAAATGTACGTCAAGGAACACTACATAGAAATGATTTTATTTTACTGCCAGCATAATTGGAATGGACGAGATACTGCAAGGCAATACGCAATTAAATTTCCAAATGATCGCCATCCGTCTAAAAACACGATTTTATATATTGTAAAGCACTTACAAGAAACTGATAGCGTTAAAAAATATCCTTGATATGGAAGCTCAAGTATGCATGTCTCTTAACAGGAGATGTTTGGATATGCTCTTGCGTATGCACAGTGTAGTGTTAGAGATATTAGTGAAGCTTGTGGCTGCAAAAATCCTATACATGGATCGTTTTGTATATACACGGAGCACATCCTTATCGACCGCAATTGCTACAAGCGTTTTTGTCAGGAGATGAAGAGGGATGGTTCGATTTTAGCAATTTCATTATGAAAAAGCTACAGACTCGTCGTTTCTGAATCACATTCATTGGACAGATGATTTCACGTTTTTAAGAACCGGTGTTGTAAATAGGCAGATTACACACTTCTGATATGTGCAAAATCCGCATGTCACACGGTCCAACAAGCATTAACCAAAAAATTAATGATCCAACAAATTTGGTGTGGCATCTGGAAGGAAGCGTTAGTGGAGTCCTTCTTCTCTGATGACACTTTAACAGGTATAGAGTATGTAGATCTGTTACGTGGACCATTATATGACTTCTTTGATTATAAAGTTTTGTTAGCAGACCTCACCCGGATGTAGTTTCAACATGTTGGGGCACCAGCCCACAAAACAGCCACCTCCCGAACAATTCTACGCAGCATGTTTCAAGATAACATCATAGGTTATGGACGCTTGTTAGAATGGCCTCCTCGAACGCCGGATCTAAATCCCCTAGATCTCTTTCTTTGGGGTTATTTAAAATGCAAGATTTACGAAGTAGAATCAGTAAGCCGAGTAGATTTGCAGAATCGTATTTTATCCGCCAACAGATGTGTCACGCCTGTAATGCTAAAAATGTTCAAGACGAATTTCTGTCATGTGTCCGTCTATGTATTGCAGTCCAGGGCTGACAATTGGAACACATGTAGTGAGACAGTATGAAAGACGATATTTATCGACATTGTTTATTTCTATTTCGTTTTTACTTTAGTTTATCGGGGAGAAAGCACTAATTACTATGTTATTATTTCAAATTACTTTATTAAATTTGTATGATGTTGTCCACTGTCATTTTATGTATTATACAAAATATACATTTTTATTTTCAATACCAGTGATTAGAAAAATGTTATACTGTTTTTTGACTTGAACTACAACCCTTTTGTCATGATCATATCTAACTCTAAAATCTCCTTGTCTTTCTGATAGGGGATATAATCTCATCTCCATTTGTATACGGCATCCATACTATGCATGATAACTTCGAACTCAAAATTTTCAGTGAATATTAGTTGTACAGATACGGAACTTTTTGTGCTTGCAATACATTTGTATAGACAAAACGTCCTTAAATATAAGTTTAGGGACCAAGGAACTGTATACAAATTTTGATTTTATAATTCTTCACAATTTTTTTTTTTCGCTTCAAACATTTTTTTTATCTTAACTCTGCACCTAATTTTGACCACTTTTTTAAAAGGAAGTATGCATCTAGGACCAACGGTTGCGAAAATAATGGTAGGTCAGGTTATATGGACAACCTGTATATTGAATTTCCTTAAAAATAATATAAAAAAAAAATATGCACATATATAGCACATAAAATTATATTGTATTTTTTCGAGTATACTGAGGGGTTTCTTCACCTAAACAAAGTTTAAAAAATCAGGGAATGGGTTATGAATTCGTATATGTTATTTAAACAGACGTATGATATAATATCATTAGTAGTATAGCAAAACAGCATCGTAAGACGCTGATTTTATTTTTGAAATCATGAAGCAATGCAAAGTAAACACTGTAGGGCATTACTATTAATTATAATAATTTAAGATATTAAAATATGTTTCCAATACTATCTACTTTTACTTTAATATATTTGTTTTTTCTAAAATAAAATATATTATTAAATCATGTTGCACGTGATAGAAGAGATTGGGTCATGAAGAAAAATATGTAGATAATGGAATAACATGTAGTACGCTTTCGTCTGCATTACGTTAGTAACAAATAACGAAGTTAAACATTTCAGACTAAAAAAATGGATAATTGTTTCCATTTATATAAGTGTTATTTTTGATAAATATTTGTTAAGTACAATGTTGTTTCATCGCTTTAACTCTTTTACTTGACGTTATTCATGTACATCATACCTTGTTAGTGTTTTATGTTATAACTAGCTATTACCCTTAACTGCGTTTACGTAACATTTAAAGAAGAAAAAAATTATCAATTAAGCAAAACATTTCGATAATTAAAAGCATATATAATTAATATTTTATCACATTGTATAGTAGAAACTCTTCCGATGATATCAATTTCCTTATTTTTGTTTATGTAAATAGGATCATTTAAATTTCTTCCGTGAGCATGAAATTTCATATACATTTTTTAAGGTTAAATGCGGAATAAAGTTACATCTCTGTTATTCTGTTTTATTTTATTATTTATATTTATTCTATTTTATATTTATTCCGTTCAAGTATATTGATTTACGTTATGATTTCGAGACAATGGTTATTAGCAGGTCACTTCAGACGTGACTTTAATATCGTTAGAATAATCGGAAAAACAATATGCAACATTATGTTTATATTCCAAAAAATCCACATCTTAAAGAAAAAAAAGATAAATTGTATTAAAAAAATAATAATCAAACTTGGTGAAGCATCAAAGTTCAAAGATAAATAATAAGAGTACGAGAAATATCTTTAACTTTCAAATATTTGTTACATTTTAATTTCACGGTACCACTATTTTATCAGCTCTAGATCTACCAATAATATCAAAATGTTTATCACGCTCCGAAGTCTCTTGAGCATAAATACTTATTATTAAAGCAATAGAGTTGCTTATTGTTTTCGCGGAATAAACTATTTACGGAAAAGCACCCCAATTATGAATAAATATTTTCATATCTATTGTTGTGCTGTAATTTTGGCTTATGAATGCTTTGAAATTTGCAGGAATATCTTCCGATGGGGAACAGAGATTGTGTTTCAGAGGGGTTTTTAACTATAGATTTCGATAATTTAAAATCGAAAGAAAATTTCCCTCCTTCCTTTGCGCTTTTCGATAAACACGGTGCCTTTCAAAATCAGAGGGATGTGATGTGAAAGGCAAATTTATTGCTTAATTAGTGATTTTGGCTCTTGTTTACAAGTAAATGATGTCACATGTAAAGGCTAATCTCAAATTGAAAGTACTTGACTAAACTTTTTTAAGTCGAATTTCCTGAGCCATTTATTAAATTTTATTGAAACCAATGTTCTGGGAGATTCTATGATAAAAGGATGTTGAACTTATATATTTGTGATTGTTAAATTCTGTGCAAATTACGTCATTTTGTATAACAGCTGTAAAATGCTAATATTTTCTGAAAGAAAAACAGCTAATGATTTAAAATATGACGACGCTTTCATTAGGTTAGTTTTTCCTGCGGAATGACACTTGTCGATATATATATATATTCTTTCACTTCATGAATCATTTAAAACTATGCATTTTAATTTATTCAAAACTGAAATCGATTAATGAAATCCAATATTGTTGTACATTTAGAAAAACATTGAAACATTATTTTTATTAAATATACTAAATATCAAGTAAGAAAATGCATTTAAAATGTAAGCAAAAATTTCATTTTAAAAGAAAACTTTTGAAGCAAAATTTTATTTCTAAAAAGTATATTGCTATTTAGAGATTTCGTTTTAACTTTCGAAGCTGGTGTAATGAAACCGAAATCACTTTCACGAAATTTAAATAAATATATGTTAATGTTTTCGCATTAAAATGAATGTTTTCCATGAAAAAATATTACATCATTTTTCACCGATAAAAGCTTTTAATAAAAACGCCTTTGTGACATTCTTTAACTGTCATCTTTTAAAATTAATTAATTAAAATAGTATATGATTTTTTTTTAATTTTAATTCATATGAATAGTGGGAAATAACTATCCACTTAAATGTACATAAGTTATATTTACATCCTTGATTGTGTCAATTTGTCGACAGACGATTTTCGGTTCTGTGGAATACATTCATTCATGAAGATTCGATCTAGGTAAATATGTTTTCAATTTTGGAAAATTTACTTTAATCATGTTTTTGCACCATTTATAATAATTGAAATTCATTTTTTAATGAGGAAATAGAGTAAAAAATATATATATATATACTAATCCGTTTTAATTCCCTTTTTTTTCACCAAAAATATCTTCTCCTGATAATAATAACGTGAATTTTGAAAGAAAGCTCTCATTTTTATGTAACTTATATTCAAAATTTTTAATCAGTATGGACAGTATTCCTGTGAAGTCACAATTGGTTCAATTGCTGTTTTTATAGCCTGGAACCGAAAGCGAAAATAGGGTCCATTTGTAAAAAATATTTCTGTTATTCTTTTTAGTGTGACGTCATTATTTATCTATTTTCATTAATTACTGATATTCATGCCCCTTGTATTTTTAACAAATAATTGGAAACGCCTGTTTTATTTAAAATTTGACGTCATATTTTCCCAAGCGAATAACTTTATTAATAATATGATTTTTTTTCATTCTTTTTCCTTCTAATTATAACTTCATTTTTGGCAGAAAACCCCTTAATAACGTAATCGATATTCATCCTTCATGTATAATAAAATATACCCCATTTTTCGTTTCAAATATGACGTCATATTTATTTTCTTTTGAATTATTTTTATTTAAATTTTTAATTAATTGTAGAGGAGAAATTATTATTCCAGATTTAGATTTTCTTGGCAACAAGAAAGGAAAATGGTTGAATTTATCCGGAAAATGTCAATTGGAACTCTGAATTATTAAGGAAATTCTGAATTATTAAGAAAATTATTTGAATAAATAAAATAAATTATAGCCTATTTTCATTTCCGTTTTATAATACAACTATATGCAAAGATGCAAAAAGATTAATTCATGAATTTTAGAAGTTGACTTCATTTAAACTTTCGGACACACATTTACATTTATAATATTATAAGGATATATTATTTAAAAAATTGACATTCTTCAAAACATAACTAAAAATAAAATATAAAAGTAAATACAAATTTTATATAAAAAGAATTGGATTCTAGAAAAATAATGTAAATACCTTCTATGGAGAAATATTGGTTATTAAGAACATCAGTAGGATTGACGAAAACTATTTAACCCTGTATGTACTGAATTATGAATTCATAAAAAAAATATTTTCTAAAGCATTTTTTATATTTAAGAATTTACATTAGAAGATTTACATAATCATTTAATAAATTTTAGAAGGATTTTAGAAGGACTGAAGGATTTAGAATGATTAATTAAATATGAATATATAGGGATTTTGTACAATGTTTATAACTCTACTCAAATCTTTTAATTTACATATTTTCTTAGTATTTTGAAGAATTAGGAAATGTACAAATATAATGTTCTTACATTAGAAATATAGAAATATTTCCAAGTTGACAAATTTCGCCTCCCCCCTCCCCCCAATGCCAAAGAAGCTAAAATGTTGCAAAGTCAAAATAAACCATCCTTTTAAACATATTTTTGTTTTGTATAATAATGCTTGTGGAACAATCTGGGTATATCCATAACTCATTACAAATAATTGATGTATTAAATGTATTTTATAACAAGTTATTTTAATGGTATTTATAAGTACCGTCAGTAGATAAATGGTTAATATTTACCTTACAGCGTGAAAAATACTTTAAAATCACATTCTTATATGTAATATTATATATAAACTAGGCTATATTTTTACTCACGACTTCGTAAAATTTAGAGAGCTATTTTGATGTTGAATACTTAAACATTAAAAATAAAAAAAACATACCTATACATATATCTACTATAAAGCATGCGTTTGAGCTAAGAAAATGACATCATTACACGCGTGACTGGAATTATACATGAACATTTTTGACGTTCCACATTCGTAGAATTCCAAATATCTGGTGGGATAAAAAGGAAATAGAATCGGATATTTTTCTAAAGGAATAAAAAAACTTATTCAGTATAAAGTATATATATATTCATTTATTTATAACATTTATGAAAGACATCTGCTAATGCATTATATATTAGTAATTAAATTATATCGAAATTTATAGTCTTGTGTATCGTGCTATTAAATCATATGCAATGATTACTACTAAAACTAGCCTGCATGTTTTGTACAAACTTCAAACGATTTGCATTGAAAAATTATTTAAAATAAACCACTTATCGGTACAATTTCTGGTTTTAAGTACATTTTTTGTCAGTATTATATACTTATTTACTAAGTTTAGGAAACTGAAAAAAATATTAATCATCTCTTTCAAGTTTCAAAATTAAGGAAAAACATTCTAAAAGTTATCAAATATTGTTAGATGGCACATAGTTATTATATCTAATCAATTACTGTCAAATAGTGTTAAAATATTTTATTTATAATAGAATACACAGCAGTTTAAAAAATCTTCGAATAATGTAATAGTCGGCTACAACATGTCTTATTTATATAACAAATGTATAAACAACACTCATCTATATAAATGTTTTCCTATTCACTTTTTTTAAAAAACAAGTACTTTTTTTGCAAAATATTGAACATCATCTGTTTTAAAATAATCGCTTTATAAAATGTATGCTACATCTAAAATATCTTTTACAGCTAGAATACAAAGTCTTTTTTCGTAATTGAGTAAGTTTAAATTCGCGAATATTTTTTTTTATTATTATTTCAGTATAAGCGAGAAATAGCGAACTGTCAAATGCATCTGTATCTTGAAGTAAAATATAAAAATGTGAGATCAATCTTGAGTAAACAGTTTGTGTAGACCATATGATTTTGCGGTACACACGAAACTAAAAGCATGTACTTAGTGAAAGGATGCGTTGCGTTAATAATCAGAAATGAATTTCTTAGCCTGCTGTAAAAACAGCTATTTTTTTTAACGCAGAACATATTTGGAACTGTTAGGAAATAAGTACTTTTTCTTCTCTAACTTTTTGAAGCATTAGTTTTAGAATAACTAACTTTCATACAACACAATATTTCTAAAGTTCTTGTAACTGATGGAATACAATCTAAATGTGTATTTCGCTATTTAGTCAATTTTTTGTTTGCTATTAATTTGTTACTTATCTCAAGGATTTTAAATGAATAAATTTAAATGCATCTTCATCTCTGCAAACTTATAGTCTTGAGTAAAGGGAACATGTTGGGTAATAACATTTTTCAAATACCGACATTTGTACATACATGCGAGAAGAGACACATTCCTGGGTACCAGTCCCAATGGATTTAAAGCAAGGAATATCCCTAAATGTCATGTGCATGTCTTACAAATATGCACACAAATTCTTCACTGGCAAATTCTGTAAACCCAACGAGATTAGACTTGAGCTGCCCTTGCACGAATCTTCACGTCAAGCAAACCTTGAGCACCTTACCAAAGAACTTTTCGGACCTTCGGTTTATCCAGCGGTTTAGACAACTCAGACATCCAGTTTAACGCAACTCTTGACCTCTTCTTCACAAAAGCAGAGCTATCATCAGCCCTACACAGACTGGACGACTCAAAAGTTCCGGGTCCAGACTGCATAGATTTTAGAATTCTTTAACAAACATTCAGTGTCATACCTAATACTTTCTCCCACTGGGCAAACCTTTGCCTATCTCGCAACTACTTCCAGCTCACTCTGAGGCAATGGGAAGTCGTATATATCCAGAAACAAGAGTAAGGATTCCTCGGAAGCAACCTCATACAGACCAATCTGCCAGCTTCCTACTCTAGGCAAATTATTACAAAAACTCATTGTTATTATTCTTGTACACTTCTTCGAATCAAATTGCATACTACATCATAGGCAATATGGGTTCGGAGAGGGCAGATCCTGCGGAAAAGCTTGGTGAGATATTTTATCCTCCTGCATCTCCTACATAGCTGCTGGAATCTACACTTCCCTTGTCTCACTCGACATCATATATGCATTTGACAACGTCGAGTGGCGGGATATTCTCCTACAACTGATATAAATTGGCTGCCCGGGAAGCCTGGCTGGGACCATCAGCTCTTATCTCTCTCAACGCAGCATATTAATTAACTGGACCTCCGGCTCCTCGAGCCATAACCTCCAGAAGGGCTACCCACAGGTGTCCTGTTTAGGCCCAATCCTATGACTCCTAATCGCAAATGCAATCCCAAAGGAACTAGAAAATCTCGTTTTCCTTCTGTACGCATTAGCTGATGATTTCAGCTTCATCCTCTCGGGTCGCCGGCACGATGCATCAAAGATCAGGCAGTTCGAGCCTTTCCCTTCTTCCTCCAGCTGCTTACTCGCCTACAACTACAGCTATCTATAGGCAAATCTAAAGAGGTAGCATTTGCCAAACCTCACGACATAAAACGACCTGCCACGATGAGGATCGATGGGCAGGTGGTGAAACAAGAAGGAAAATTAGCTCTCCTAGGTCTAACAGTTTACAATAACATGTGCTGGATGGCTCACATCAACAACATTAGGGAAAAGTTAACTAAATTTTATAATAACTCTCACAGACTCACAGGAAAAACTTGGGTCATAAATCACAAAATGCTTAAGGTCTGATACCACACCATAGTGGAACGGATCGTCTTTTACTGCGCGGGTGTCTGAGTAGGCAACCAACCAAAACAGGTGCAGGACAAGCTAATCTCTACTCAAAGGATGATTTTACTCTAAATGAGTAGAGGATACAAAATGATTTCCTCACAGGCTCTCGCAGTGATATCGGGAATTCCCCCAATTACTATCATGCTAGAATATGAACACCGCATAAATGAAATACTCCACTTACAGCACGACAGAATAACAAACACATTTTTCCCAAACACACACATGCAGATGAAAGTTAGCAGCTGGATCCTGCATCCTGTGAAGGAGTCATCTCAACTTCATGTATATCCAATAAAGCACTCCTACAAATCATCCAAAGATCCAACTGTCTACACTGGTGGATACCGAGACGAATCAGCCGTGCCAACAGTTTTCTGTGTCATGAGCAATGGTGAGGTGGCCCATCAGTGGGGCAGCAGGAATGGAAATCTTAATACCGTATACCAAGCGTCGCTTCTCGCAATCCTGCGGACACTGGAATGGATATCCGATCAGTCTCTACCATTCGTTAGGGTCTTAGTCTATTCAGTATATAGGCAATATTCGCACATCGCACCAAGCACCCATTATTCTTAAAAATAAAGCAACAACTCCTATTACGAATCCTTAAAACCTCCCTTTGTCACGTATCGGCCCTCGTTGCCATTGAGGGCAATGAACGAACCGATGCTCAGGCCAAAGCAGCGACAGAAAAACAGGCAATAGATTTTGAACTCCCAGTTCCCTCGTCCCATGTCAGACGAGTCCTAAAACCACAAATCCTACCAGCCTGGCAGGCTAGGTGGGACGACTCTGATAAGGGACTCTACACACACAACCTCATACCTAAAATCTCTAGGAACCTATATCATCTCTCAATACCCACCACCGTATTCCCGACGGACCACGGCCCTTTCAAAACTTACCTAAAAAAATTCCACTGCACCTCTTCGTCTCTGTGCGAGTGTAGAGAATTAGGCACACCATATCATAGCTACTATCACTGTATCCCAACGGAAACCTGGCATATCAAATGTCTCACCCCCCACCCTTCCCATATCCTGGGTATTAAACATACTCTCAAGGCCGGCACTGCTGGCAAAATTAAAGCATATCTATCAATTTCAAAAATAAATTTGTGTTCTCACTTCCTAGCGATCATGCGTCGGAAGCAAACAATTTATCCGCCCAACACTCCAAATCTGGACTTACAGTGTGTTCCAGCACACGCAGCATTGCCATATCAGCAGAAACCCCTCTTTTTCCACCTGCTGCCTGTCGCGTGGTGTCACTTCGCCCCAGTGGGTGACGCTTAAATCAACGTTTTCTCCCGCTCTCTATCGCGTAGGTGCAGTCTGTGTCCCAGCATGCAGAGTTTATGTAATTTTTATCATCACGGAATTTATGGATATACCGCCCATTTTCGTGATTTTGGCGTATTGATTTCTGGCTGAATACTGTATTTTTTAGACCTTAATAAAGGCGACCGGTAGGGACCCTATGCTCTACAGACTTGGTTATTTTGTCTGAGCAGTCCCTCTTAGGCAATCAAATATGGGCTCCGTGAAAGAATGCATTGCTGCAATAGTGCAAAAAGAAATTCTTAGCCTTACGCAACAATTCCAATGTTTTGCGTTAAATGCCTAAGATGTTTTCAGTCGAATTGCGAAGTCACTATCTTTGATGGCGTGACTAATTAGTGAAGCAGAACATTACGACAGTTAATAAAAAAACAGGACGACTATCGTTTTCTTTAAACTACGTTACATTCTGTCAATTTCCGGTTTTGGTTTCGTAATTGTTTGCACTAAGACATCTGCCATCTTCATTTCAGTGCCAAACTTGTAAACTGTGTTTTGTTAAAGATTTTATACAAATTTGTTATTTTGCCGACGATTAAATCATACCACATATCTGCTGAAAATTATATAATAATCGCTGTCATTTTTTGTATATTGATGTATCAGGATGCTTTTCTTTGTCAAGGCTGAAGTTCTATAGTTGCGAGATAAATCATCTGCTTATATCACTTACTGTGAGAAAGAATTAAACCAAAATCTTAATTTTAAGTTCCATGTATTAATTTGGAAATAAAACTTATGAAATTTTTCAACGTATAAAAATTGTTAATACCTTTCTTAAAATTGTGCACTAGAAATTTATTTATAATATGAAATGTTTATTATAATTCTTGAAATACAACACTACAAAATGTAATACATTCGTAGTATATTTGTTCATAGTTTTAGCAAAATATTACGTTATGAAAGTTAATATCCCTCTTAGACAATAAAGGTGAAGTGTAGTTCTACGAATATTGCTATATTTCTGTTGGAATTTACAATGAAATCTTGATTTTATCTTATGATTTTTACATAATCTTAACTTGATTCATGTATGTAAATGCGGAATTTTATAATCGAATTTTCAATACCTTACCTATGTATTTGAGTCCTAAAAATTGAGTGGTTTCCCTACGATAACACTGTGTTTTCATTTTTTCAGAACTTAGTTATCAATTAGTAATTTAATTTTTATTAAATTGTAATTACGTTGAAAATATAACTTAGAAAATTTTAATTGTTTAACACGTTCACGCCGGCGCGGTGGGTCACACTCGACTATTTCAGAGCTGCCAAGTCTTCGGCTTTTTGGATACCAGTATTTTAATACAGAAAATGTTGTTTCATTTAATTAGAACAATTGGGCGATTTAAAGTAGCAACATTTTCTCTAACATAACAGTGGTGTGCAAAAAGCCGGATACTTGGCAACTCTGAGACAGTCGGGCGTCACCCACCGCGCCGGCGTGAACGTGTTAAAGAATTTTGGTTAATTAATTCTTAGGAACTTATTACTAAGTGACTCAGCAGAAAATGTTTGTTTGATACAATGAATAAAATAACATGTAAAGTAATAGACAAATGTAATATTTCTATTTACACTGGACAAAATAAAAATGTAATTTTTTTGTCCCGTTTCCATGTATGCAAAAGAATAGGAGCAAAAATTATCATTTTTTTTTTTTTTTTTTTTTTTAGAAATCTATTACTAAACTAAAACACGAATATTTAACATGAATTTTTTCTGTATTTGAGGAAATTATAATAAACGCGTTGTTTAATCTTTAGATTAATTCCTTTTATCTAGATAAACACATAACTAAATTAAAGGTATTTAAAAATAAAATAAAAATGTGTAACTTTTAAAATAGTATTTCTAAAATTTGTTTTTCGAATTTTTATATTTCTAGGTAAGAATTTCACTTTTGCGCATTAATTAAATGAAAAAATCAAAATGACAGTTCTTCTACATAAAAGTTGTTCATGAGTATTCAAGAACATATCATAGAAATAGCTTTTTAAGTCTATACTTACTATCCTATTAGCGCAACTATTTGGGTGTCACGTGACTCTGAGGCATTAGGGATAAAAGCTTCACAGTGACTGTAGTGAATGAAAATATCATTTTTATGTATCACTATTACTTCATGCGTCCATCATGTAGTGAAATCACCGTGATTGTTATTTTATACTGAGCCACCAGTTGACAATACAATGAATTCCCGTTGTAACTCTCGACTGGTATCATTTGAGACTCTGACTCTGTGAAGACCATGATAGTTTTGTGTGGGTTCAAATGTCATGAAAATTAGGTAACCTGGTAACTGAGGCTCCAAGTTACTTCACAATAAAATTTCAAAATGCTGGTCGCTTTACGTCACGCTGAAAATCATTTTGACATAACTTGGCAATTCATAACGATGAATTGGCGTCTTGGCATTAAGGGTTCCAAATAAAGGGCACACGAGAGTTAATTGTTGCTTTATTAAATCGTCAATTCATGACGCGTCACAACACAACATTCATCATAATGTGTCAAAGGAGTCACCAAATGATGGTCACTTAAGTGTAATGAGACCTATTTTATGTGTAATACCTTTTTTTTCGCAATAGTAACTGTGACACGTGTGAGTCTTTTTTGAAGGTGACGTCTTATCGTCAGGCTGTGTAGCAAAAGTACCTATTTCCCACATCTTCAATTTAATTAAATCTTCTTCAAATGCACTACAGTACCGATTTATCCATAAGAAATTTAATGATTTTTTAAATTTAAACATATATTTTAATGACATTTATACACTGTTAAAACACTATTCTTAAAAATAAGTAAATTTTACTAATTATTGAGCACTTCCCGATCTTAAAATAGCTCCGAGTACTTAACTCTTAAATTTGAAAAACGCATGTGCTCATTTTTTGAGTACATACAGGGACTCGAATATAAGTATGTATAGAAACACACATACACTATAAGGAAAAAAAAGAAGCGAAATTACAGAGAACCGAGAAATCACCATTTTTAATAGCGAAGAACTACAATCTTTGGAGTAAAGGAAAACGAATTTACTATTTTAATTCTTGGAATTTTGCGTATGAGACGCCCCCTGATTTGAACCAGAGTCCTCCAGGTGGGAGATCAGTATTGTACTGACTGTGCTATAAGAGCAGTTACCAGATGGTTCCAAAAGACACCTTTTATGAATCAGCGACGGAAGATCGCTAACAGGAGAGATGAATTTTTCCTTTCTTAAATATTCTAATTTCTAATAAAACAATTTTTAAACTAAATTTTCTTCTTTAAAATTTCTAATAAAATATAATAAATTTGAAAACTGTGTATTATAAATTAAAAATTATAACAAATATAGACATATATTTAAATAAAATCTTGGAAATCCCTACTGTCAATTCGTTATGGGTCATTCCATGCAAAATGAGCAAATCAGCTGTGGCACACATGTCACAGATTATAATCAAAATCAGTCTATAAGTAGATCATATCTATTTATGAGTAAATGTAAAATAATAGATTTCTGGATTTTTAATTTAAGTATTAAAATTTTCATTAAAAGTGAATGTAAAATCGAGGTATTGTCTATGTGCTTAAAATTTCAATTTCGATTATTAGCCTTAGGAATGGAAAGAATATATTAAAAATTATTTATAATTAGGAATGAATGATAATTAACAGACTGGCATAAGTTAGTAATTGTATTTTTATTTCGTATCGAGAAAAAAAAATATTTTTGAAAATTTTTGAGGGAAAAAAGCAATATTTCTATTAATCCTTTACACAGGAAGGACAGCCTTGACAAGCTGCAAATTGCTACACCTTATAGCTAAAAGTATATATTTGAAATATCGAAACTTTCATTCATGCCTTTTTTATTCCTTAATGAGAAAAAAAAATAAATAGTAAAAAATGTTGAGGGTAAAATGCAATATTTCAATCACTTTTTTTTTAAGTCAAGGAAAGCTTTATTAAACTTTTAAAATATTTGATATTACAAATAAATGTATATACTTTAAATACAGAAACTTTTATTCTTGCTTTCAGTTTATTTTTGCCTCAAAAGAATTTTAAATTAGAGTAGAAAGAACTGGCTAAGCTAAACGAAAAACTATATATCAATTCTAAATTCAAATAAAACAACTAGATGGCAGCACTAAATATGTTTTCCCATGAAATCGTGCAATATTTTAAGATACGCGGGCGAATTCAAAGAGGTATAGCGAATGGAATCCAGAAAACATTACTATTTTGAACCCATTTTTCTTATGTTAGGAATCAAAAGGCAATTTTGAAATTTTTTTAACGTATTATGGAGTTATTAATCTTTATGTCTGTGCAATATTGTTACTGTCGAGCCTGTCCTTTTTTTATTTTTGACTTATACAGAAGAGGAAAAATCATGATTTTGTAATATTTTTTTTTAAGTTTCTAAGTTTTTTTGAAGATGAGGGAAATAAATGGCATCTTTAAAACTTGGGGAATTCGATCAACATATGACATACTACATCAGGCATTAATTTCACAGAGGTTTTTTAATTCCTTTGATTTTTATAACGATTCTAATTTTCTCAAAATTCACAAATTTTCAATTTTTGCAACCAATTTATAAATAATTATTGTGTTACTAGATTATTATTACTCAGTAAATAAGAAGATAATTTTTCAGAGTTTACAAAATTACAAAAAAAATTCCTTTCTGTTAAACAGCTTTCAAGATACAGAACTTCAAACTTGCAACTTTGGACGATTGCTCACATGCCATTCTATATAACAAGTTTTTTAAATGTCCAAAACTGCTAAAAAAATTTATTTTTTGTCAAGATATTTTGCAGAGCATTACTTGAATATGAATTGAACCTGTCCATCGAATTTTATTAAAATTGGTTAGTATGTGGCCACGACATTTTTTTAATTTTTGTTCATTTTACGTGGAATGACCCTTATAAGAAAAGGGTTTATCAGAAAATTCATATTTTTGAGCACATAGGGTTTAAACATGAATATTAAGACTTTAAAATACAAAATATATGTATTCGTTTCTGCATACATTTATAAATCAAGTATATGTATACACAACTTCAAAATATCATGTACTCGTTTCTGAATTAATTGTACTTAAAAAAATTGAGTACAAAGAAATTTTAATTTTTAAGTAGATTAATGCTCCTTTTTGAATCAATTGTACTTAAAAAATATGAGTATATAGAAATGCTCATTTTTAAATAGATTATTTTTAACAATGTACTTCTTTTTGAATCAATTGTACTTAAAAAATACAAGTACATGGAAGTTCTCATTTTTAAGTAAATTATTTTTAAGAGTGTACAATGCCTTCCGAATGACTAAAAAATTCATGGCATTGGCTAAATTTAAATTAAAAAAATCAATTATAAATATTTTTTAATTATTAAAAATATATATTTAAAGTGATAAAATGAAAAAAAAATTAAATACAACAGATAAGTAAAACATTAATAAACAGATTTATGAAGTTTTAATTTATATACTGTGTTATAGATTTAATGATAATCTATTTGGCGTTTTTTTTTTATAGCGACTCTTTTTTTTATCGTTGAAGCAATTGCATTCAAAATAAAATTTTGTGTTCGAGCATTAGCATTGTGAAATTGTCACTCATTTTATTGACATCATTAATTTTCTATCATAAGCATTTTTTTGTGTTTATACCATAAAAAAGTTTTAAAACAATAATACACTTTAACAAAAGTAAATAAATATATAAAAGTATTGTAAATATAAAATTATATAAAATTATCACAGTTTTGATACACCATAGCATAACCACTTTCATTTATGTGCCACACCACATCTTTTAATTTATACCTACCCGCATAATTTTGTATGTCTATCTATCCTACAGAATTCTCAGATATGCAGTTCATATTTCCTGAGTTTATGTTTCACAAATGAAAATTCTGACATGTTTTGAAAATTTTTTCTGTTTATTTTGTATTTCCAAGTATAAAAATAGAAGATTTTCAGGCAAAACCGATTGACGAAAATACATTATGTTAAGAAAATATTTTCTAAACAGAATTGAAAATGTCTCTAAAGAATGCATGTTATTTCCCAGTGTATCTTTATAGAATATCTGATTTTCCGGAAAATAATATTCAGTATCTTATATATATATATATATATATATATATATATATATATATATATATATATATATATATATATATATAAGATAAAAAGTATAAATTTGGATACGTTTTTTGGCTTTTAAAAATAGCACATTTATATACAGCATTGTTTGTTGCAGTGCATTCAACCAACTTCTAAAATTAATATTGCTGCTACTGATTATCTATGCAAATCTTTTACAAGTTGATAATATCTGCAATAAAATTAACGTTATATTTTGTTGAGACACTCTTATAAATTGCATGTCTTAGTTTTTTGTACATACATTCACAACTTATGGGTCCAGCGAACCCATAAGTTTTATTTCATTTATTTAAGCGCCGATATATTATTATACATACTCAAAATGCAAGAATTTTGAGAATAGTAATGTCTAGAATTAAGTAAATAAAAATTAAGTACATACATAAAGTGATACATATAAATCAGGAAGTAAGTAATAGAAATGTCATATTCGTTATTCAAAATAAAGAGCGAACCTTATATAGTCCATTTACAGAGGCACTCCAAAGTATTCCATTTCATTAAGGTCTGTGGGGGGAAAAGCATTTGCGATGGATTTACTAGAGTTAATTTATATACATTAATGAAGTACGTAAGAAGATTATTACTATAGAATGTGTTATGTGTACTTGTATTGCGCATACAAGAAACTCAGAACTTTTCTGTTATATTACAGTCTATGAAGCAAATTAAGTTATGTTACTATTAAAACATGTTTTAAATGATGTTACTATTTTTAAAACATAATGAAATTGATATGAATTTCTAAGAATCACTAAAACATGCTTTCTGTAGAATATGGGGTGCAAACCATTTATTGTTTATTTACAGGGTCAGAAAAAAGAGTTTAGCTACATAATGGTCTACTGAAAAAAATGATTGCAGCGGATTTAAATTATGTGGCAATTTTTCAAATAGGATGAATTTCTTTTACATTAATGAGCATTTCTAGAAGATGTATGGTATTGGACATGATGTGCATTTTATTTATGGTTCATTTGTAGTGACACATAAAATATTTCCGATACAGTAGGGGAGACCGGGGCAAGTTTTTCAACATTTTATAATTTTTTTTTTATTTTTGCGTTTTTTTAATTTTTATCTATTTTGATATCCACATGATATAATTGTATTCTCTAGATCTTTCTGTACAAAATGGCACAATTATTATTCAAAAAACTAAATATACTTTTTCACAAAAATGGTTAAGTCTAAAGATGTTACGTTTGAAAATGTGCACCGTGTGCGGGGCAAGTTTTTCAGCCTACTAAAAATGGTCAGGGGTACGTTTCCAACTACATTTTAAATAGTTAAACACAGGTAATAAATTTTGCTTGTAAATTATTATGTATTTTTTATTGTGAACTAAATGCACAGTAACATAACAGTAAGATAAATAACAGTTTTAATCCATTTTACATTTCTCTGGACATTTCCCTTTTCACAGCTGCCTGGACGGGATTGGATTTTGTTTTTTCTCGCCCCATTTATCTGACTCTTTTTGCAATTTCCCCCTTTTTTTATGAATCATTTCTTCCATTTTCAGTTGATTTTTAACAGGAGAAACAGTCAATACAATACTTTTTTTTCACGTCGTGTTTGCTTCTTTAGTGCAGCCTTCGTAAAAGCCATAACTTCTTCTGGTGCAGGCGAAGTTTGTTTGGATGTATAGGAATGCCTTTTTCATAAGCAATAGAGAAAGTTTGAATAGAACTTAAAGAACAGCGTCTTTGGAAAAGCTAGCCTGCGTTGGTGTAGAAGGATGTCATGCTTTCGGAGCTTTCATGCTCTTTTTTTTGGTGGGGGAGGGGGGGGTGAGCACTCAATTATTAAGGAAAATTTTTAATTTTTACAGGATTGTTAGTGCTTTCAAGTTTTGGTGCGACAGGAGCTAGCCTGTCATAATTGTAGGATGGCATAAAAGCAGAGCCTGTAAATATTTCAGGATTCAGTGGGAAAATTCTCGAACGTTTAAAACCCGCCATAATATTGACTGTGGATTAACACAAGTAGAGCAACTATAAGCACTGTTAATTTGCTTTTTGAGGGATCCATACAGACTGCGATCTCCGTGTTGTAACTTATGAATATAAAGGTATAATTAATATAAAATGGATTCATTAAATGAACCTATTTTAGATTTTTTTATTACATTTTTAATTTACCTTGTTCTTTATATTGATAGTTTTACTGAAATGACTAAATGATGATCGGGTTCGTAGTTTATATTGTTATTTCGCAGATTTTACTACACAATAAATACATTTATGATACAATAAGACTAGATGATTTAGGAGGGGGGGGGGGACGTTTTCGAACGAGAAACATGTTGGAAAACGTGCACCGTATGTTGTTGGAAAACCTGCCATATCTGAACTTTGACACTACCTGGACGAATATCGGTGTAAAGTATTTGCGAAACAACGCATAGTTACCTGAAGAAAGAAAATTTTTTAGTGCATGCAATTTTAAGACAGTAAGTTTAACGCTAAATAATTAAAAAAAAATCTCTCCTCACGAAGTGACAGCAGCTACTAAACTATAACTTTTGTAGATGATGTGTAAGATGTTCCCACTTCACTCAGTTCACTCACTAGCGTCACCTAGCGTCTCATTTAAAAATTAAAGTGAGTTGTAAAACTTGCACCTATGGAAAATGTGACCCGGTCTCCCCTACTTTATCCGAATTGTTTGCTGTTAGGTATGAATGCTAAAAGTAAGGTATACAGGGTTAGAAAAAAGAATAGAATTCGTAGGCTTTATTGTGAATGATCGTAAATTGCTTAAATGTGTTTTTTAATTTGAGTTGTGCTTTTTCAAGCTTAACTTAATTTAGTATATTAAGAGAAGTTTATAGCATATAAATAAATTTATATACAGAACTATGTTAAGACCTGGATACATGTCTGCCTTTGGATAGTAAATTCAGAAAGTGCGATTTCAGTAGTTTTAAACATGACTTTCCTGAATTTAATTACATCTCAATATGCGGAGTGTACAAAAACGCGCATGGATTATATAGATAGTGCAGAAGAATCCATGTACATTTTGTCTATTGGTAGAAATTGCTGAAGGTGAATTTTCAACTGCGTAATGTGTTTTCTTAGTAAATTAAATTCAGTATACTATGTATAATCTGTATAAATCTATAGATCATATACAGAGCTACACAGAAGACTTGGAATTCCTTTCCGGCTATATGCTGTAATTATTAAAATTTGTTATCAAATGAGATGTACGTTTTCTAAAATGTACACTTATGTATGTTCTTTACCTTATTAAACGAATAAATGTTGATGACGTATTGTGAAATTGTTTTATTAGGTCGTCAAGGATGAAATTTGTAGAAAAAAGGAAATGTTAGTTGATCACGTACAAATATAAGAATTTATGTATTCAAACGTAAGGAGTTATTTTATCCACACATCAACGATAAATCGTAAGTACCCTAAGATAGGTCAAACACGACGGTGACTTTAGTTCATTATTATTCACCCTTGATTCTTGGTGACCGCATGACTCAGTTGCGAAGTCAAAGTTACATGTACCAAATGAGTGCGGTATAAAAAATTTATATGTTTATTGAAGAAAATATTATTATATTAGTATGTAGCTCTCACGTACAAGTTGTAAAAATAGTTTCAAATTTTAAAACGAAAAAATTATTTTTACACTATACATGGATGCTTTGGTAAATTTTACATTCTAATACAAAACGGGGAACAGTAGTTATATGTTCCCACAGCCGCCATATTGAATTTTGTATTCCCGTGAATACCCCCTTTTCGCCAAGTAAATGTCGCCAAGCAGATTTATGCATATGTTAGACTTAAGGGTGTATTCCGATCCAAGCTGCTAATTTTCTGATTCATTTTAAAATTCATTTTTGCTCTCAAACGCATCAAACTTGGAAATTCTCTTATTTAGAAACTATATAATGTGTGATGCTTCTTAATTTTTTGATAAATGCAGAAAATACTGTAAAAAAACGCTGTCAAAGTTGGCATTTTGAACCGAATCTTTCGAAGCGGGCGATCTGGGAATGAAAAAAATGGTCATACTGAGAAAATAATTGTTTAAAAATCAAATTCTAATTAATTGAGCTGAAAATTAAATCACACGGAATGTTAAACATGTCTTCAGAAATCACCCCAGCAAGTTTCATGTTTTTACTTTTAAAAATGAGTCTGAAAATGTCTCAGAAAATTTTGAGCTGTTGAGGGTGGAAAAATATTTTTTCGAATACACCCTTAACGGGGTTACTAGACCACGTCACTCGTCGGGGTTGCCTTATCGATAATCGCCAACAAAACATTGCCGAGAAATGTGAGATGGCGGCCGCGGAAATACATAACATCTTAGCGCAAAAGGGGAAGTTATGATGATCTCTAATTTCCGTAGTTACGGTTTAAAAAAAATTCAAATACGCAAAACTTATTGTTTATATATCTATGTTGTACATAAAAAATTTAGAAACTAAAAATGCAGAATTGTGAAAATGTGCTTGGAGTTGAATAACACGTTTGTCTTTAATTCGCCTAAACTCATCTCTAGCACGTTTCTATACATGAAGATAACTTTTTCAAGCACTTCATATCTATGAAAATCATAAAAAAAATATTTTATTGTGTCTGCGCTATTCTTCAATTAAAATATTGTTGGAAATATTATACAAAAACATCTTTATTAATATCTACTTACATTTTCGTCAAAAAACCACTTAAATCCCTTATGCTATTTACCAACTGCATGTGTACAGTAATTTCATGTAATCAGACGCCCTTGGCGACCAGTTTAGTGTCCCTTAAAATTTATGTTTGGAAAAGCATGCTAAACATTGTATTATGTTACCTTTATTCATAATTTAATTTACTTGGACTCCCTTAAATATAATTCATATAATCTTTTAAGTTAATATTAGTTTTTGTTTCATTCAAATACCTTAATTTCTTGATTTTCTGTAAACAAGTAAACCTTATTAGTTTACAATGGAGGTCTATGGGAATTTGGCGAAATATTAGAGATATCGCTAAGTTGGCGGAAATCTCGGCGGTATTTGGCGACCGAACAGGGTCCCTCCTATCGAAATTCCCCTTACAGGTATGGAGATGCATTAAAACTACAACTTAGGATCAAGGGGTAGCGGGATCTGCCTCGGAAAATGCGTGCGGTGCAGCGTGGACTATGTTGCTGAATTCCACTGAACCACTCACACGTTTACATTCGCCTTACCATCTCCCCTCCGAACTTTCTTTATAAGGTTTACTTGAAGTTTTTTGGGTCGCTGAATCCGAATTTTTAACTTACCCCCCAAATCCCCCCCCCAAAAAAAATAGTTGTTATTAACATAACTTTTTTATTGTTTTACGGGAAAAGCATTACGAAATTCAGAAAATAGAGAAACTTTTCAACAAATAGAATATATGACATTATGACGTAGGATAAACGGGGAGAGAGGGGGCTGCCTCGGAACATTTCCCGCGTGCTTTTCTCAAAAACCATTTGTTTTCGAAAAATCAATTTTTTGGGAGGTTGCCGGGTGAAATTTAGGTGGGAAGTTACAAATTCGGATTCAGCCACCCAAAAAACATAAAGTGAGTCGAAATCCAGAACTAGTATTAATTTTTACAGGTAAAATCCCCTTTTGCCTGGAATTCATAACTTATTGCACTCAGCGCCGCAGTGTCAAAGAATACATTATTTTTATTCAAATTACAGTTTTTCCTTTCTAGTTGGTGATATATTTTGGATCTATTTTATATGTTGAAAGATAAATTCAACACGTCAGTAGCCTACATATTTAAACATGATTCCACAAAAAAACCATTCTTGAAACACAAAAAATTCAACAATGAAAACCACCTACTTTCAAATAAATTCAACAACAAATTGTTTTAAAGAAATGTTAGTGACATATTACCAATAACGAAAATCTATATATTTCTTTCATAATTAAAAAGAAACTACTACAAAAAGCTAAAAAAGAATCGTGTTTGAAATCTGTTCTTCTAAGAAAAAAAAGGAGAACCTTTTTTCTTTGGAAAAAAAGTACCATTTATAACATCAATGAACTCGATAGATTTTATTTCTTTTTAAATAAACGACAAAATGGCATAAGATAATAAGTAGTTCCAACAAAAAAATAATATTACAAATTCCAATGTACTTTTATTAAAATTTAATCAATTCGAAAACTAATTATATTTTCTATTAGATAAAATGTATGCAGCTAATAACAGTATAAAATAGAAAATCTCAAAGAATAGGAAAATTAAATACTTCGTTACATATTTTTCTTTTTATTGAAAACATTGCTTTAATATGTATACAGCGTATCAATACATGTTGATGTAAAACATCAATATGAGTAGATATTAACATGACAATATGAGTATTAATATATTTGAATATAACCCATAGATATGTTACATTATACGTATGATTTTATATTTTTCTAAAAATGAAATTGCTCTTATATCAGCATAAATTAAAGTCCAATGTTATATTAATTTCGCAGAATATTTCGTGAAATGTTTCAGACAAAAATCATCATTAAAGATAGCAGGAATGAGAGGGCTCCGAACCAAATGGCCGATTACTACCACTAAATTTTAATTGTATTTCAAGCATTATTTAATGTCAGAATTTTTGAGATTTAATAAAGCAAAGAATGCTATTCAAATTTAGTGGTAATAATCGATCATTTAGGTCAAAACGCACTCATGCCTGAGATAGTCAATATCTCTTTCATAATGTTTTAAGAATAAAAAGAAATTATCACATCGGAAAAAAATCTTTTAAAAATGAAAAAAAATACTTTTTCTTCGTATAAAACACAATATTTATGACATCAAAAATAATTAAGTCAGAGCCTTCTCCAATTTTATTTTTACTATAGTAACAACCTGAGTCAAATTCGTTTCAATTATTGTGTAATTATCCATCCATTGACTTTACGATAATTAGAAATAACAACGAAAACAAATTATGCACTATTCTCTGTGTCAGTAAATTAGAATAAGACACAACTTTTTTTTCAAAGTAAAATGAGATTTCAAGTTGTCAGCGACGGCAATTTATCGCATTTTAGGGAATTTGCTCTTTTTTAATAATTGCATGGAAATACCCCCCCCCCCCCCCCCCTCCAATCCTCGTTCAAAACATTTAAATCTAGTGACTCTTAAAAACGTTTCTAAACTGAACTATGTTTTCTCTATACTAACATTAAATAAATAATCAAACATATCCTCTTCGGATCAGGAGTATCCTATAGCATACACATCTATACAATTTTTTTTCCTGTATATAAATAATGATTAAAAAAATGAAAATGGTGTGAATGGAAATTAAAAGATAGCCAAACTTAAGCAAAATAGCAATTTTTTCTTATAGTGATTTTTTCGGCCATAAAATAGGATTTGAAAATCACTTGCTGCAAAAATGAGGGAAATATACAAAAACGAAAGGTAAACAAGTTTTTTATACGTTAAAATACCACATGGAGATTCCATTAAAAATAAAAATTTCTTAAATGCATAATTATTTAATATTTTTCATTATTTTTTCCATGCAAAACAAAAGAAAATATCCTAACAAATTGTCAAAAAATGTACTTATTGAGTCCCACGTGTCATATATGATATATCAAATTTTATGTACAGAAAATAAATTGATTTTTTTTTTCAATCTTTCTTCAATCTTTCAATCTTCCCTTTACTAATATAAATTCATAACTGAAGTAAAAAAAAATGAAAATAAACCCTGGGGTCTGAAGAGGATATACATTACAAACTGCTTTTTTAAAATGCACTCTTCCCTCTTCCAACCTTTCAAAATACAATTTTAACAATTTTAAAACACTTTAAAAATATATGTTCTATTTTTTTTTCTCATTAGTGAGAAAACTAAAAAAAAAGTTTTTAAAATTATTCATCTACCTCTGAAATTTCTTCATTCTCTAGCAAAAAATTAAAATTTCTTAACACCTATTTTAGAAATTTCTTGTTTGTTTGTTTATCTCCAGTAACAATAGATAAATAGCTAATAATATAAAGTTTAACCTCACTCCTTCTGAAATCTGTGATTACACTCTCTCCTAGAATATATATATTAACTTTCTTTATTTAAATATATATATATATATATATATTCCGCCCCATTTCTTGCATTCTAATAACGATCAATTGCAATCTGTATCTAAATTATCCCCGTATACACAAAATATACACCTCTCTCTCATTCTCCCCTGGCGTACAATGTTTAAAATCTTCAAACAAAGCATGCTACACTTATTGCTCTCTAGAAACAATAAATAAATAACTACTCAATAAAATTACGTTTCGAGCTACTAAATATTTTTCCCGCCCACCCAATGAGCTTTCTTTTAAATCTTCTATGTTATATTTAAAGAAAATTCTTCTTTCATATTTTTTCTTCTCCAGTAACAACAAATAAATAATCAATCATCTAAAATTCAAAATTCTTTCCTCTGTAATTTATGATTACTCCTGTTCCACTTACAATGTTTTAAAAATATTTTACTAAACTTTGAAAACTATTCTTATACTACCTATTAGCCAGTTTCTCCACTCACGTACAATGTAATATTTGAAATCCTATATGTAAATTTTGCATATAACTTTTACTTTTTGGTATAAGTTACCTAACTGTGAAACTCTCATTAAAATATGTACAGTCGTGGGGAAAAAAAAGTAAACACCCCCTACTAACTTTTAAACAAATTATCGTAGAAAAAAGTTACTGGTACCGAACGATTGGAAATAAAGTCTATTTTTAAATGATGTATATAAAATTTGCTTAGGGGGCCATCTACATATTAAAACGAGCCATAATGTTAACAAACCAATTACGAACCATAACGAACCAATTCGTATGATAAGTTTTCGAGAAATTAATTATATTATAAACAGCGTATTTTAAGGTCTGTATCCAAATTGAAGTTCAGTACTCGATTGTTAAGACGAGAGAGCCCCCTTCTTGATCAAGTCACCTTAAGCTGTCAATGAAGCCTGCTAGATTACAGAAATTTCAAAATATTTAGTCCCTCCTGTCATAGACGGCCCCTTAAACCATCATTTTGCCGTTTTTTAAGCATAATTTGAAAACTACTTTGAATAAAAATGTGAAATTTTGGATTTTCATAAATCAGGACATAATAAATCTAAATCCATCAAAAAAACTGTAGGTTGCAATTCATAATTTTTTCGAATATTAATTTCATAATTCATATCATAAAATTATAAAAATTGCAAATTCAACGTATTTATGTTTGGTTATATTAGTATTATTGCTACACAAAACATTAGCGCACAAGAAGCATAATTTCACGAGATATAAATAAAAATATGAAAATGTAATTTAACATTAGAAGCACTAAATTTTGAATGTTTATAATTCAAAAACTTATCATTCAAATGACTTGGCATTTCGTGTCAAAGCATAGTTTGAACCAAAGATTTGAAATATCTCGTTAAAATTGGGTATTGCCATTGAAAAAAAAATGAAGTTTGGTTTCGTTTTAATATGTAGATGGCCCCCTAAGCAAATTTTCTATACATCATTTGAAAGTAGACATTATTTCTAATCGTTCGGTACCAGTAACGTTTGTCTACGATAATTTGGTAAAGAGTTAGTAGGGGGTGTTTACTTTTTTTTTTCCACGACTGTACATTAGAACTTATTAAGAAGGATAGTCTATCATAATCGGGATCACTTAAATATACGCAATATAAACTGTTACATTAATTTGAAATTTAAAAAATACTCGTTCTTCCTATGTAGGTCTGAGGTGCAAAACAGAGAAACTATGAAAATCCAAATAGACAGATATTTCAGAATTCAATTTGTTTGAAAAATAACAGAAATCAAAGTCATTGTTATTGTTTTCGATAGTGCACCTGTTTTGTTAAAACATAGCCTTTAATTAGCTATGACTTTATTTCTGTTTCACACATTACTTTGGACATTGAATTTTAAAAACAAAAATACAGCTTACTTAACGTTTTTTAAAAGTTAATTTAGCTGAAAAGCACACTCACAAGCATACACCGGTTGTCTGTAGTCCCCTTTATAGAGTAGACCTCTTTAAAAATATAAAATGAACGTAACATTTTAAAAGTTAATTGTTTGCCACGCCAAGCCAAGCTATTAGAAGAATTCCGTCGTCGATAAGAAATCGCCCACTAGTTAAGCGCGATGTGGTCTGGCATTATCATCCAACGACAATGAGTTCATCCCCGGTTGCTGCAGCGTAAGGAACCACAATAGGTATAAGGATCTCAGGTATTTGTCGCTAAGCCGTCATTTCTCCATTTCTGATAATGTACTTGTACAGGTCGGTGCGGCCACTGATAGACATACCGCCCCAGACCATCACTCCACCTCCGTCAAATCGTACCCTTTCGTACACAAATGCAGGCTTCTTAAAAGTGCCATGTTCGCTCCATTTAGTAATCATCCTATTGTCAGGTTGTGCACTAAACCCTCTGAGATGCTCTTGTGCCCACGTCTGCGGGCAGCTTAGTCATCCGCTGTTAAAGAAGCACAAACCGTTGACCAGCGAGCAACAAACAAACAACATGGAGAGAACAATTCGAGCAACACATTCGAGAAGTTTGACTCAAAACTCTGGTACCAGTAGCCTTCAGAAGGTGTTATTGCAATAGAGTGTCATTCTTGCTGCGGTTTCTTATGGTATTTAATGTTAAATAACAATCCCACTTTGCGTTCTTGCAGGCGTACAATCTTGTCTTGTTCTTTTGCTAACATCTCCAGATTCCAAAAATGTATCCCATGGTCTGGGAATGACACTTTGCAGAGCTCCGGACACTTCCACCACAACAGATTGCAATTGGCCCACCTCTAAAGGACAGGCGCCCCACCCCCACCCTTTCCCCAAGGCTACCAATTCAGCTGAGTCATCTTCTTGAGACATCGCATTTACTATTACAAACATTCTACACCTGTCAATTGTTTTTAATGTTATCCTTATGAGGAATGCTGCGAGGTTTCTTTTAACTCCTTATCTAGAACGCGTCGTTTTCTACGTCACACACAAAATTTGCATAGTTCTAACTTTTAAAAAGTTATAATTTTCGTTTTAACATTTTTGCTTTTTAAAAAGGGTGATTATAAAGAAACTCTTTCTGTAAACTGTGAATTAAAGATATATTTTCGTTCGTCACTCTCTTTTTTTGTGAGTAAACTAGGGGGCTTGGCCCCCTACGAGCTACGCTCGCCAACCCCCGTCCAGACACCGCAGATTCTAAATGCACGCTAATTTGATCGGCTTTAAAAAGATTTCGAAAGATTATAAACTCTCCCTATATAAAGATCTCCCTATAAACAAATTTCTATTCATTTCTCTTTGATTGGGGAATTTTAACGCCAAATCCGCTGCGGTACTACTTGATTATCCTGTCGACCAATTTTGCCAAATTATATAAATCGCCAAACCACTCGCCAAATTATACAAATTGATATAATTTTTATTTTAAATAACGAAAGAACAAATAAATTCGTACAACATTAATAAAAACACAAATAAAACGTCGAAATAAAAATAACTTGATGACGTATACACGTGTAACAACATTTCAAAATAAGCTAATATAAAAGGAATTAAGTAAAGAGAGTCTTTGTCTCCTGGTATTTTTTAACAAAGCGAAAAGAAAGTTCTTTTAAATGAGACATTTTAAATTAATTCTCAAAATATCAAATAAATGTCTAGCGCAATTTCTAAATTTAAACTTTTTTGCAATATTATTTTGTGTTCATTTTATGTAATAACTATAGTGTGACGTAAATATGACGTAATTTCTCCTAAGACTTCTAACGCATGTTAATGAATTTATTATTTTACAATATCCTTTCTCTTTTAAAATTCACGTGTATACTTTTTATGACGTAATTTTTAATAAGTTCCTGCTTTTT
Source organism: Maratus speciosus (assembly GCA_963932465.1). Taxonomy (NCBI): domain Eukaryota; kingdom Metazoa; phylum Arthropoda; class Arachnida; order Araneae; family Salticidae; genus Maratus; species Maratus speciosus. Next base: position 54,569,086 of record OZ010795.1, read on the forward strand.
ATACGTAATTATTTAATTCTAATTTGAAAGTTTTTTTTCCTGTTTATAATAGTCACGTGTAAATAAATTTTTAATTTGAAGCAAACATTATTGCTTGCGCTTTTTAGACAGTTGGCAACAATTTAAATTAGTACAATTTTCTGAAATCTGTAAAAAATATCTCTAGAAATGCTGAAAATTTGAATGTAAAATAGAAATAAAACCTGAAAAAGTGAGTCAAAATAAAAAAATTAATGCAATCTGCACTCCGGCAAATTCTAACGCATAAAATGATCTAAAAATGATTACACTGCCATGCTTTTTGCTGCTATAAAACTTTTTTACTGGAACGATTTTGTCCAACTTTAGCATTAAATAACTCTTAAAATAATTCTTCGATTTGAAAACTGTCTGCATCAGCGTGTTTATCAAACATTTCTGTATAAAACCACCGATTTTCAAATTTTTGTATGCATTATTTTTGTTAATATTAACGAAGAAAGGCCTCCGGTCACAAAAAAATCAAAACCGGCGGCGGCGGCGGCGGCGGCGGCGGTGACAGCGGTAGTTACTTTTTTTTAGAATAGAGAGATTCATATCCGTTAAAATAATATTCCAATTTGAGTTAGTGACCTGCATTAAATTTCGGAAATATTTGTATTCCTCATTTTTCTATTAAGAAAATGTATTATTTCTTAAACAAAATTCAAGTAGAAAGTTATACGTTCATGAAACTTTACTCAACTAGGGGGCTCGGTCCCCTACGAGCTACTCTCGCCAACCCCCGTCCTGACACCGTAGACTGTAAATGCACGCTAATTTGATCGCTTTAAAAAGATTTTGAAAGATTGAATTATAATTTAAAAAACAGTGGCAATCTCTCTATAAACGGATTTGTATTCATTTCTCTTTGATTGGGGAATTTTAACGCCAAATCCGTTGCGGTACTACTTGATTATCCCGTCGACCAATTTCGCCAAATTATATAAATCGCCAAACCACTCGCCAAATTATACAAATTGACATAATTTTTATTTTAAATAACGAAAAAACAAATAAATTCGTACAACATTAATAAAAACACAAATAAAACGTCGAAATAAAAATAACTTGATGACGTATACACGTGTAACAACATTTCAAAATAAGCTAATATAAAAGGAATTAAGTAAAGAGAGTCTTTGTCTCCTGGTATTTTTTAACAAAGCGGAAAGAAAGTTCTTTTAAATGAGACATTTTAAATTAATTCTCAAAATATCAAATAAATGTCTAGCGCAATTTCTAAATTTAAACTTTTTTGCAATATTATTTTGTGTTCATTTTATGTAATAACTATAGTGTGACGTAAATATGACGTAATTTCTCCTAAGACTTCTAACGCATGTTAATGAATTTATTATTTTACAATATCCTTTCTCTTTTAAAATTCACGTGTATACTTTTTATGACGTAATTTTTAATAAGTTCCTGCTTTTTATACGTAATTATTTAATTCTAATTTGAAAGTTTTTTTTCCTGTTTATAATAGTCACGTGTAAATAAATTTTTAATTTGAAGCAAACATTATTGCTTGCGCTTTTTAGACAGTTGGCAACAGTTTAAATTAGTACAATTTTCTGAAATCTGTAAAAAATATCTCTAGAAATGCTGAAAATTTGAATGTAAAATAGAAATAAAACCTGAAAAAGTGAGTCAAAATAAAAAAATTAATGCAATCTGCACTCCGGCAAATTCTAACGCATAAAATGATCTAAAAATGATTACACTGCCATGCTTTTTGCTGCTATAAAACTTTTTTACTGGAACGATTTTGTCCAACTTTAGCATTAAATAACTCTTAAAATAATTCTTCGATTTGAAAACTGTCTGCATCAGCGTGTTTATCAAACATTTCTGTATAAAACCACCGATTTTCAAATTTTTGTATGCATTATTTTTGTTAATATTAACGAAGAAAGGCCTCCGGTCACAAAAAAATCAAAACCGGCGGCGGCGGCGGCGGCGGCGGCGGCGGCGGTGACAGCGGTAGTTACTTTTTTTTAGAATAGAGAGATTCATATCCGTTAAAATAATATTCCAATTTGAGTTAGTGACCTGCATTAAATTTCGGAAATATTTGTATTCCTCATTTTTCTATTAAGAAAATGTATTATTTCTTAAACAAAATTCAAGTAGAAAGTTATACGTTCATGAAACTTTACTCAACTAGGGGGCTCGGTCCCCTACGAGCTACTCTCGCCAACCCCCGTCCTGACACCGTAGACTGTAAATGCACGCTAATTTGATCGCTTTAAAAAGATTTTGAAAGATTGAATTATAATTTAAAAAACAGTGGCGATCTCTCTATAAACGGATTTGTATTCATTTCTCTTTGATTGGGGAATTTTAACGCCAAATCCGTTGCGGTACTACTTGATTATCCCGTCGACCAATTTCGCCAAATTATATAAATCGCCAAACCACTCGCCAAATTATACAAATTGACATAATTTTTATTTTAAATAACGAAAAAACAAATAAATTAGTACAACATTAATAAAAATACAAATAAAGCGTCGAAATAAAAATAACTTGATGACGTAGACACGTGTAACAACAATTCAAAATAAGCTAATATAAAAGGAATTAAGTAAACAGAGTCTTTGTCTCCTGGTATTTTTTAACAAAGTGAAAAGAAAGTTCTTTTAAATGAGACATTTTAAATTAATCGTTTTTAACCTGACGTAATTTTGATCAAACTATTCTATCTCTTTTTAATATTCACTTGAAAATACTTGTGTTAGAAAGGAAATATTATTTGCGCTTTCCTAACAAAAATAGCTGAAAAGTACCCTCTTAAAATATCAAATAAATGTCTAGCGCAATTTCTAAATTTAAGCCGTTTTGCAATATTATTTTGTGTTCATTTTATGTAATAACTGTAATGTGACGTAACTATGACGTAATTTCTCCTATTTAAGACTTCTAACGCATGTTAATAAATTTATTGTTTTACAAATTCCTTCTCTCTTAAAATTATAGTTTTTATGACGTTAATTATAGTTTTTATGACGTAATTTTTAATAAGTTCCTGCTTTTGTACATAATTATTTAATTCTAATTCCAAATGTTTTTTTCTGTTTATAATAGTCACGTGTAAATAAATTTTTAATTTATTTACACGTATAAATATATTTTTTTTTTGAAGCAAACATTATTCTTTCCGCTGTTTATACAGTTGGCAACAGTTTAAATTAATATCACTTTCTAAAATCTGTTAAAAATATCTCTAGAAATGCTGAAAATCTGAATTTAAAATAGAAATAAAACCTCAAAAAATTAGTCAAAATAAAAAAATTAATACAATCTGCACTTCGGCAAATTCTAACACATAAAATGATCTAAAAATGATTAAATTCCTATGAACAGTGTTTGCTCCTATAAAACTTTTTTAGTGGAACGATTTTGTCCAACTTTAGCATTAAATATCTCTTAAAATAATTCTTCGATTTGAAAACTGTCTGCATCAGCGTGTTTATCAAACATTTCTGTATAATACTACCGATTTTCATATTTTTGTATGCATTATTTTTCTTAATATTATCGAAGGAAGACCTCCGGTCACAAAAAATTCAAAACCGGCGGCGGCGGCGGCGGAGGTGACAGCGGTAGTTACTTTTTTTTAGAATAGAGAGAATCTTTGATTTTATAAAATATGAAAAATACAATACATTTGTACGTAGTTTTAAAATAGTTCTCTTAAAATTAAATCTGTCAGTAATATGCCTTTTCTTATTTTGTCAGTTTTTAATATTTCTAGTAAAGTGAATTGATTATTCAATAATTCATTATGTACATTTAAAAAATTTTGAAAGAAAAAAAACCCCACAAATTTCAGTTCCTATCTGAACAATATTAAAATCATTATTATGCTAATTTGATAGCAATTCGTATTCCACAAAGTTCCGTTGTTAATTCGTTGACAACATTATAATCTCATAAATCGATCGACCAGTTGGAAAAAATTATGAGTTTTCTCTCACACAATTTACATATATCTATTAAAAATGCATAATTTGTATCATCCATCGATTTTCTAAATTTATAATAACTGTCAACTTCAGTTTACGTATAGTAGTATTTATAGATATTTTGGTTATACTGTGAGGACGTATTTTAAAAATGTGAATTTTTCTTTATGATTAAAGAACGCCTTCTACTAAGGCTGAAATTGTTTAAGGAAAATTGAGTATTATTGAAATATAGACTTTTTTTCCTACCAAAAAAAAAAAAAAAAAAAAAAAAAAAAAAAAAATATATATATATATATTTTTTTTTTTAAAGACAAAAATATATTGAACATTTTTATATTTAGTTGAAAACATCTGCCTTATATATCCACTAGTTAACATTAAACATATATTATTTAAAAGAGATAATTTTCAAGTATATATATATTTTGCTCTATTTCACGCGTAATTCGTTTGCACTTAAAACGTTTTAATTTTTCAAGACTAACATTTCATAACGTCATTAAAACGTCATAAATCAAATACTAATTATTTGATAAAATAAAATGTAAGTTTAACAGATATTTTAGAAAACTACTCATACATTCACTGAACAGATCAAAATGAAAAAGGTTGCCAGACATAGTGAAATCATTTGCAATCTTTTGGAACCATTAACCGCTGGCATGTGGTTAAGGTAGTATCGTGTTTAATAACAATAATCAGAACATAAAAAAAAAAAAAAAAATCAGTGGAAAATCGACTACAAAATTCCATAATTATGCACATAAAAAAAGATAAGTTAAACAAATATGTTTGAAAATAACACATAATACTCCATGTACCACAAATACAAGCGGTATTTTAGATAAACATCTCCTTTAATTGAGTGGATAGGATCAATTTGTTTTTCGTGTCTGAGATGATATTTTATAGAAATATACTTGCACAAACAACATCCATATGTTATTTGAGAATTTCTGTTTATCAAATGCAATTGCATATCTTTATGAAATCTAAAAATTTATTTATAATGCATTTAAGAACTTTAATAAAATATACACTGTTCATTATTCATTTGTCGGATTCTTCTAATATATATTTAATGTCACAATTTTGAAATATGCTTTCAAACTTCTATTTCTTCGTTTCAAAAATTAATCTACAAAGAGACTCAAATACATTCTGAGAAAGTAAAAGCTAATGTGTGTTTATAATAAACCAAAACAGCCTTTTCAAATATTCTATTTGAATCTCATCAATAGAATATATGATGTAATAGAAGCATGAGATAATTCTATGATTTTTTACAAATTTTTTCGTAGTACTATTAGTTAAACCTGTAAGTATTGAAAAATGTACAAGTTTGTAAGTGTGAATGTATACAAGTTAAGTTTCAAAAATAGGTCATTTTAATTATACACTATACATCTAATTAAGAGAATTACTAAGGCCCTTACTTATCGATATTTATACATTAATAGTAATAAACTTATATGGATAATTTGAGCGCGTGTTAACTTGTGTATAGTTCATTAATTTGTAATGAAATGTACAAATATTCATGTCGTAAATCTAATAAAAGGTATGCATTTAATTTCATACAAAAAAATTCAAAATAATGAGGTTGTTAAAAAGTTTGTTCGTAGTTTTCTGAAAGGGGAACACATGGTGTTTAAGATGCCAGAGTTAAAGTTCTTTACTTGCTTTAAATTTCTAAACTTTTGTTTCTTAACAGCTTTCAATTCATTCATTACAAAATTTCTAACAAAAAAATATATTTAATTAATTATTTACCAAGAAAATGGAAAAAAAAATTAACTCAATTGAGTTTGAAATTTATGACAGAATTAATTGATAGTTTTCGCAGACCATATTTTCCACTACCAGAAAAGTGTTTACTCCCACCACATTCCACTAAAATGTTTTTATAAATATATCTCCCCCTTTTTTAGGGTTCCGTATTTAAAAAGTAAAAGATCACTCCTGTGTCTGTCCGTCTGTCACAGCTATTTTACTCCTAAACTATGGAACGTGGAAAGTTCAAATTCGGGGAAGTAATAAAGATCATTGACCCACATATTTTCAGATTAATAAACCTTCATAAATATATTTAGTAAAAATGTAGGGGGGCAAATTATGCTACTTGAAAAAAAAAAAATTCTTTGTATATCATGTGGGGAATCCTGTGAAACCTTTCGTAACGCTGAAATCAAAAATACATTCCTTTTAATTTTAGGTATGATATTTTAAAAAAATATTGTCGAAAATGTAACGCAAAAATATGCCCCCCCCCCTCCCATCTAATTCCGAAACTACTGAAACAAAAATTATGAAAAAAAAAATAGAGGTAGTAGATGTTAATATAAACCTTGCCGGAAAAGTACAGCGATTATCCTAGGTCACATAGTTTTTGAGAAATTAGCATTTTTCTGTTATACACAAATTTCGATTTACGGGCATTCAGAAAAATTCTTGAGCATCACTGTATATACCTATCGTTGCAGAAGTATAAAAGCATTGTTGATGATGATTTTCGAAAAAAATCATTTGTAATTAGCTGAGATATTAACCCTTAAAGGTAGGCCAGTTTAGACATACATAAAGACAGGGGCGGCGTACTCTATGCCTAGTTAACCACTTTTAATGATATATATGTGTAATGTAATGTCCAGTAACAGTATAAAAGCAATAAACGTCAAATTTTTAAAAATATACTAAGTCTCAGTCAGGGGTCTCAGGACTCTAAAAACTTTAAAAAAAATGAAAAAAAAACGACCCTTTTCAACGTTTGATGTCTTAAAATGTATATGATTTTAAAACACAATTTTAATTGGGATGAAAGATATAAGTATGTTCTTTCATTTCACGTATTTAAAAAATTTAAAGATACAGAATTAGTATTTATAGGGGGCTCGAAACTGTTAGACTTGTGTCAAACAATAAATTGGGATAACAGTTTACGTGCCGGATGACAAAATAAATATTGCAACTAGAATGAAAATTTTGGTACTTACTTATACTTCAAATTGCAGTAATTTGCCTGAACTTAAATAAATTTGTATTTAATGCATTTTTATATTTTTAATGCAATGTTGCATTTAGCTAATACAAAATTATGAAAATATCAACAGTAAAATCACCTAAAAAAATATTTCTTTGACGAATAAAAAGGAAATTTTAGGTTCAGTTTATACAGAATAACATGAAATACATGTTTTGACAATTTCATGAAATAATATTTAGAAGTTTTTGAGGTATCCTTCGCGTTATGCCCAAAAAGCACCATTTGGAGAGAAATGACTTCAAAGTTTCGGAATCACCACTTCAGTTATTTACCGGGTATAATTCTAAAAGCCTTAACTTCTGGTCTAACGGGAATTTTAATGAAAGAATTATATCAAAATATTCAGAAAAGATATGAGTTTAACATCTAAAAAAAAGAATAAAATTTCTTAAATTTTGAAATTTTAAGATTCCTGCGACCACTTAACCGTTTCTGGCGCAGAGTAATTCTATTTATAAACTTTTGAAATAGCGAACTGACACCAGAATTTATAAACGAATTTATTAGAAAATGCGAACTTGTTTATTTTCACGTACGTGGGAAAAGGAAAATTTTAATTAAATATTCTTGGTGCCGATTGTCTCTTTTGGAATTAAAATTAGGTGTCCTTTTTTTAAGGGCACCGACCTCGAAAGGTTTAATTAGAATGAATCGCATAAATACTGTGGGATTCGCGATTGTTTGCATTGAGTGTATCTCTCAATACGCCTCGGGTGACTTTAAAAGTTAATTAAACACCTATCTGGAAAAACGCGGCAATGACAGGGGCGGCGTTACAACTGTGAGACTTCCTTTCGAAACGCGCTTAGCACAATGCCAAATTTAAACTTTGAACAAAGGTTTTGTTTTAGCTACACTGTAGAAATAAAGGTTATTACTACGCAGAATTTAGTTTTATGAAATGACAAATGAGGTTTAACTATGCACTTCTTTTATTGTCAGTACCGAATTAAGTTCATCATAAACAGATTAGGATAATATTAAAAAAAGAGTTATACGAATAGCTATATTTGATATTATTTAGGTTCCATATCTCTTTGAACTTTCATCGTATACCCATTTACACTTTTCTAATATATACAGTTATACCCAACCCACCGTTGTATAGTTTTTTACAAAATCTTGGTATTCTTTTAGCAACGGTTTCCTTATAATACCATTACAAATTCATATATTTATTCTACGGAACTCTATGTGTGCGAGTAATACTCGCACTTGCCCGTTTATCTATTTCTGTTTATACTGTCCACATTGATGATCCTGTAATTAATTTTCAAAATTTAATTAATTTCAATAATAAATATGCAATTTACCACTGCAACAAAAATGACATTGAGTCCCCTCAAAGCATTCATAAAACTTGCACGCACAGGATTTTATACCGCGACCCTTTCAGTTTGCCAGATTTACTTTTTAGTAGCCTATTATCAACAGTTTAAATAAAGCAATTAAAAATTCAATTGCTAAAAATAAAACAAAGAAGCTGGAATAATTTTCTTAGGATGATATCGTCTTTTGACATTAAAAGTAATAATAATAATCCAAATCGCATTCCACACCTTATTGCCTTTAAATCTTTTCTTATACAGACAACGGCAAAGCTGAAATGCTTTCAGAAGCCTTTTCTGGTCTATTTTCTTCTAATTCCTCTCTTACCAATCCTGACCGTATATTCCATGTCATAAACACAGTTCGAAATTTCTCATTTTCTCCGCGCTCCTTAAAGCACTTCCTGAAATTCAACCTATTACCATCCATAAAATTATCAAAAATCTTAACAAAAAGTAAAGCCCCTGGATATGATATTGTTATTAATACTTTAATAATTACTTTAAAAAATTATATTACACATCTTACTAATTAAACTCTATTTTTTACACTCTGAAACCATGGATAGCTTATTTTATTTCACCTATTCCTAAACCACAGATTAATCTCCAAGACCCTGGTAATTTTTGTCGTACCTCCCTTCTTCCTTCTCTTTGTACACTAACTGGACGCGTCATATAGTTGCAGTTTCACAAAATCTTATTCAAAAATAGCATACTTCTTATTGAAGATTTTGGCTTCAGAGCTCTGCACGACATCAACTGCTTCGTCTTGTGGAATTCCTACGTGAAAACCTCAATTTGATGTCTTCTATATGTTCTTACTTGTATGATTATGATTCTGGTTTTAAGTTTTCTACTGGTCATAGCTATATAAAACTGCTTTGTTCCACCTTCTTTGGTGAAAGGTATTTCGTATACTCCTGATAACTGGTTTGACTCTATTGGATCTGTGGCAGCCGCAGAAAGGCAAGGGAGAAAATTCTTCGTTCGGAATGGCATCTGGCCAGAGCCGTTGTCATAGCAGCGCAGACGAAAATGTTTACATTGCGTTTTTGTGTGTTCGAATACGAAGAGTGTCAGAATCGACGTTTATCAATGTTCTACGAATAAAGGTGGTAAAGTGTTTTTAAGTGAGTGATTATATTATACGAGCGACTCACCACAATGGTGACCATGGACTGTTCTTATATAGAGCATCAGCCTTCCTAGATGAGTTGGAATGTTATCCGATCATCTTCATATTTCAAAGAATACATCGTTCTACAGCGGCTCGATGGAAAGCAGATAAGTTCTTCTGAGTCATTTTCCTGATATTTTTTCTGTTATTTTATTAGAAAAATTTAACTCGCGAATTTATTTTGGTTTGATTGTACTATTTTATATATTTATTACCATAAATCATGTCTAGTGTCGATGTTGTTCAAATTCCATTATATAACAGATCAGATCCTGCGCTATGGTTTGTGATGTGCGAAAGCACATTTGCTTTAGCTACCCCCAAAGCAATATCAGAATCTGTTACAAAATATAATTATATAGTTTCGCATCTTCCACCCGATGTTGCATCAATCATTCGTGATATTTTAATGCAACCAGATGATACTGACCCTTATGGTGTCTTAAAAAAGGAATTAATTGCGCGCTCAGGTGAATCATCCCAGCAAGAGATACGACAGCTCTTGTCTGGAGAAGAACTAGAAAATCGGAAACCTTCAGATTTATTACGTAGTATGAAACGTCGCGCGGAATCCCTACATGTTCCAGACAATTTAATGTTAGAATTGTTTTTGCAACGATTACCAAATTCTGTTCAGACAATTTTAGCGGCTGTTTCTGAATTAACCCTTGATAAAGAAGCGGAAATTTCAGATCGTATTTCAGAAGTTACCCCTTCCCCAGCTTCTGCAATTGCCGTGTCCTGCTCGAATGAACAGGCGATAGAGGGTAAATTATTGAAAGAAATCGAAAAATTAAATAAGCGCATCGATCATCTTGCTGTTTCACGTGGTCGGTCCCCATACCGCAGAAACTGGAGTAAACCTCGAGGGCGAAGTAATACTGATAATCGGGATTCAAGTATCTGTTGGTATCATAGACGATTTGGAAAAAATGTAGGGAAGAAAAATGCATAAAGCCGTGTTCTTGGGCGGGAAACGAAACCAGCAAAGAGTAGAGGCGACTTATTCTTTGCCTCAACAGTCACGTCGCCTGTTCATTAGAGACCGGACTACAAATGTTTCTTTTCTGGTCGACACCGGTTCGGACGTGTCAATCCTTCCTGCCAACAATGTACAAAAACGGAATCCACCCGTACAAACGCTTTTGGCTGCTAATTCTTCCCCTATAAATGTTTATGGTCAACAAACCCTTTCTCTAGATTTTAAGTTAAGACGAAAATTTAATTGGACTTTTCTAGTGGCAAATGTTAGTACACCAATTTTGGGAGCAGATTTTCTCCATAATTTCGAATTGGTTCCAGATCTCCGCCACAAATGTCTAAGAGATTTAAAAACAAAATTTGAAACAACAGGTCACATGAAATGTGCATTAATTCATTCAGTAAAAACAATCAATATTGATAATATATATAATGAACTTCTTAAACAATTCCCATCTATTACAAAATTACCAGATCCCAATCAGCCTGTCAAACACAACACAATGCATTTTATTTCAACAAAAGGACCTCCAGTTGTGGCAAAACCCCGCAGGTTGGCTCCGGATCGCCTGAAAATTGCTAAAACAAAATTTCAAAATATGATACAACTCGGACATTTAAGACCTTCACGTAGCAACTATGCATCACCTTTGCACATGGTTCCAAAAAAGGGAACTTTGGAATGGAGACCTGTAGGTGATTATCGTGCCTTGAATGCGCAAACCAAAAAAGACAGATACCCGATACCATGTATAGCTGATTTTACTGCTAATTTACGTGACACTAAAATTTTTAGTCGACTTGACCTCATCAAAGCATATCATCAAATACCAATCAATCCTGATGATATTCCCAAAACAGCGATATGCACACCTTTTGGATTGTTCGAAAGCACACGCATGCAATTTGGCTTATGCAATGCGTCTGCAACATTTCAGAGATTCATAGATGAGGTAATACGTGATTTACCAGGCGTCTATGCTTTCGTCGATGATATACTCATAGCCTCTAAAAATGCCGAGGAGCATTATCATCATTTAAAAGCACTATTTTCCAAATTCGCAGAATATGGTTTGTGCATAAATGTATCCAAGTGTACATTTGGTAAACCTACCATTGATTTCTTAGGATTTCGAATATCTGAACATGGTATTCAACCACTTCCAGATAAAGTTAAATGCATAATCGATTTTCCGCAGCCCACAACCTTATCTCAACTTCGAAGATTTTTGGGTATGTTTAATTTTTATAGGTCTTTCATATATCAAGCTGCACACATACTTGCGCCTTTAGTGAAATTGTTAGAAGGCCATACAAACAAAAAGAAATCTCGTTCCCGTGTTCCTAAAACAGAACCCCTTAATTGGAACGAAGATGCTGAAAAAGCTTTCGTAGCTGCCAAAAATGCAATATCTCAGGCTGCTCTTTTACGGCACCCTATTCCAGGCGCTCAGTTGAGTATATGGGTTGACGCCTCAGATGTCGCGATCGGCGGCACCCTTATGCAGTTTTATCAGAAACGTTATGAACCTTTAGCATTTTTTTCCATGAAATTAAACAACAGTCAGCGGAATTGGTCAACATATGACCGGGAATTATTTTCTATTTATTCGGCAATAAAAAAATTTCGGCACATGCTAGAGGGGAGAATTTTTCAAATTTATACTGATCAAAAACCGCTAATTTATGCATTTAAGCAAAATCCCCATAAATGTTCGCCGCGGCAATCACGCCATTTAGATTACATTTCCCAATATTCCACTGACATTAGACATGTACCAGGTTCCGAAAACATTGTTGCAGATTGCCTCTCAAGAATTGAAATTGATTCTATTTCAAAATCTCCAATCTTAAATTTTGAGGAATTCGCAAAAGCTCAGGAAAATGATTCAGAGCTACAGAACCTGCATAATAGTACATTGCTCAAATTGGAATTGAAACCTTGCCTCATTTCTGATTGTAGCCTACTATGTGATACTTCAACAGGTACGCCTCGACCCTTAGTTCCTAGTTTCTTTCGTCGGCTGATATATGAACATTTGCACAGCCTAGCCCATCCAGGCATAGCAGCTACCACAAAACTAATTTGTTCCAGATACGTATGGCCAAATATGAAACGAGACATCAAAAACTGGGTTCGTGGCTGTGAGAAGTGTCAAAGATAAAAAATACAGAGGCACACCAAAGCACCTCTTGGCACGTTCTCTCTTCCTGATGCACGTTTTTCCCAAATACATATAGATATCGTAGGTCCCTTGCCTCCATCTGACGGTTTCAGCTATCTTTTAACGATGATTGACCGATTTAGCAGATGGCCAGAAGCCGTACCTATATCTGATACACAAGCTAAAACAATTTGTAGTGCCATATTAAAGCATTGGATATCAAGATTTGCTTGCCCTTCGCTCATAACCACGGATCAAGGCCCACAAATGCGATCAGCAATGTTTGATGAATTTACGAAAATGATGGGAACACAGAAGATCCGCACAACGGCATATCATCCGATATCGAATGGCATTATCGAAAGATTTCATCGACATTTAAAGTCATCCATCAAAGCTCACGAAACCAGTAGGTGGACTGAAATATTACCGATAGTTTTACTAGGCATTCGCACAGCAGTGAAGGAAGATATACAAGCTTCTTGCGCTGAGCTTGTCTACGGCACTACGTTGAGATTGCCCTGTGATATGCTGGATGAATACAAGATCCGACCTTTCAACGATAACTTCGTCACGCAACTACGAAACACCATGCGGCAGTTAAGTCCAGTTGCTACATCATCTCACTGCCAAGAGAAGTTCTATATACACCCTTCCTTGACATCTTGTTCACACATCTTTCTAAGAGTGGATCATGTACAACCTCCATTGTGTCAACCATATACTGGTCCTCACAAAGTCCTAAGTAGAACTGGGAAAACTATAACAATCGAGCTTAATGGTCGTAAGTCTACGGTATCAATAGATCGAGTGAAGCCAGCTCATTTGATTTCTACTTCAGACTTGTCCACGAAAACTGTTCCAGAGAACTCTAAATTAAAACTCTCTCTTAAAGCGGACAGTAACCCTGACCAAACAAAAACTGTCACACGTTCGGGCAGACATGTCCATTTTCCTAAAAAACTGGTATCTTATATTACTTACTGAAATTGTTGATAAATTGTTCATTTTGCATACTACACATTATGCCTATATTTTGTTATATATTGCAATTTTATTTCATGTAAATATCCTTGTAATTTTTCTCCACAAGCGTGGATTCTGACACAGATAGTCAAAAAAAAAAAAAAAAAAAAAAAAAAAAAAAAAAAAAAAATTAGTATACACTTGTATATCGTTTCTTCGGTACCCTACGTCACTGGGGGGATACTCTGTGGCAGCCGCAGAAAGGCAAGGGAGAAAATTCTTCGTTCGGAATGGCATCTGGCCAGAGCCGTTGTCATAGCAGCGCAGACGAAAATGTTTACATTGCGTTTTTGTGTGTTCGAATACGAAGAGTGTCAGAATCGACGTTTATCAATGTTCTACGAATAAAGGTAGTAAAGTGTTTTTAAGTGAGTGATTATATTATACGAGCGACTCACCACAGATCTATTTTCTTGCATACTATATTTTTTAATTTCATAGAAGATTTTGCGACTAGGGAGATATTGAATTTATTGAGTTTATATTTTAAACATTCGAAGACACCAGGAAATTATTGTAAAGTGGATAACATGGAATTTTGTGGATTGAAATTTCTTTTCTTTTTATTCTTCAAGCTCTTAATTAATTTTTCTATGGTGCTTTCTTTGTATCCATTGTTTCTTGCAATATCATATGTTATATTTATTTCATTATTTAACTACTCGGTGGTACAAACTGTGAAAGCTGTATGAATAGAATGTCTAAATGCAGAAGCGTTGTATGAAAAAGGTGCTTGAGCATTATGAGGGATAATGGATTGACTGTCTATGGGTTTTCTGTAAACAGTGCGTTCTATTCCTAAACGCAACAAGAATATATTGCTGAACTACAAGAGGCTACAAGAAGCTGTTATATCTCTATTTGACTTTACTTTCTCTGTTAGTCTCTTAACGTACAAAAATATCTAAAAATCAAAACCTCAATATAGATACAAGTAATAACTAATAAACTTCGAAATGTCCATTCCAAAAAAGAATAAATTCCATTATAAATCCATCTTGAGCATAGATATATATATGCTTTAACTGTACTCTGTACAACTTAAAAATATATACATCTTAAATTTAAAATACCGTTTTAACACTAGAACGGCGGGAGGGGTCATTTTGACACCTGAGTACTTTCGCCCGTTGATTACTTTTGTTTGCTTGGTCGAAATCATTTGAAATTTTTTGACTTTTCCTAAATAGATAACATATATTTCTGAAAAAAAATTCAGCTTTCTAGATTTGTTAGTTTTTGAAATATTGATTTGTATTCCTAGAACGGCGGACGGGGGTCATTTTGACACTTTTAGTAAAATACTCTTTGTACTCAAAGCTGCTTTTGTTGCTATACTATATGTTCGAGGAGCAATAAAAAAAAAGGGTTTAGATTTTTATTCATTGTCGTTCAAGGCATGAGGAATGCTATTTTGGAAAGAAACTATCTCAAGAGATAGATTCAAAGAAAGAAAAAGATTTTTTAGGTTTGATGAAAAGACAACGAGATCTAGCAAACTACAGACTGATAAATTTGCTCTTGCATCTGAAATGTGGAATAAATTTATTGAAAATTGCAAAACATGCAACCGACCATGACAAAATATTACAGTTGATGAACAATTGTTCCCATCTCAAGATAGATATAAATTTACGCAATATATGCAAAATAAATCGGATAAATTTGGAATAAAATTTTGGTGATCTGTTGACGTTGATACTAAATACCTCTTGAATGAATTTATTTATCTAGAAAAAGATGAAACAGCCAATCCTTAATTGCGTTTATCGGAAAATGTTGTCATGAAATTAACAGATCCCCATCTAAACGAAGGGAGGAATATTACGACAGATAGCTATTTTACTAGCATCAAATTAGCAGAAATGTTAAAAGCTAAAAATACAAGTTTGGTTGCAGAATGAAAAAGAACAGTAGAAAAATTCCTATATCATTGAAAAATATGCGCAGTACTCTTTATTCATCGAAGATAGTGGAATGTGATAATATGACACTTACCACCTATCAAGCCAAAAGAAAAAAAAGTGTTTTTCTACTGAAGACGGTCTCAAGAAGTTGCCCGATTCAATAAAATATTACAACGCAACGAAGTATGGTGTGGATATCCATGATCAGATGCGCCGAAAATACTCCGTGAAATCGGTTTCTAGACGATGGCCTGTACATATCGTTTTCAATATTTTGGATCATGCAGATTTAAACACCTGGATAATTTATAAAAGTGTAACAGGAAAGCCTATCAGTAGAAGAGATCTTCTATTAAATTTAGGGGATGTGTTCAGAATGGATCTTATGGTTTCAAAACTCCCAAAGATCTTTTCCGAGTCTTCAGAAAAAAAACACGAAAATAAAATAGATATGAAGAGAAAAAATGTCAAGTACAGACATGCAATGGAAACAAATTTCATGAATTTTGCGCACCATGTTTCAAAGTTGTGTGCAGAAAATGTACTGGAAAAATTGCTATTTTTTGGTTACAACTGAATTAATTCCTAATACGTGTGCACAATTTGGAGTATTATAAGCATTAAATAAAATTGAAACAGAATGCTTAACATATTAACCATTCAGCTACACTTATAATGAAATAACGGAAACAACAGAAAAAATTTCACATTTATGGATTTGGAGAGTGAATCATTCGGCGAATAAGTTAGATGAAAAAAAATATGTATATTATTTTATAAATTGTGTTTTATTTTAGTTAACATTAGTTTTAATTTGTGAAAACATTAATTTTAAATCGATTTTTATATCAAATTAATGAGTTTTTTGAGTAGTTGTAGTATGGTCCAATTAATCGCCATGTAGGCGTTACATATACAGTACTCCTAAAATTCAATAAATTATCGAGTAATATTAAATATAAATTATGAAATACACGGAAATTACATATTTTTGCCAATGTATGGCATTTAAAATTGTTTAAGCGTTGTTATTTCAGTATTTTCATCGAGGGGTCAAAATGACCCCTTCCCGCCGTTCTAGTAGGTAAGATTTTCCCGCCGTTCTAGTGTTAAAAATAAATATCCAATCAAGAATTAACGCAACTGCTTTATTTCAATATATATAATACACTAGCAGATCTACCCGGCTTCGCTCGTGTCAATTATAAGAAGCCTTCCAGTTAAAATAAATTAAAACGAAATAATACGGCAATCACAATAACTGAAATTTGTGCATTCCCATCCACAAATTGTTATAAAGACAACCAAAAAACATGGCGTTATTGTCTTGTAACCATAGTAAAATCCCTGAGCTTTAATAACAGAATGCACGTTTTCTTTGGCGAGTATAAGAGAAAAATACGTGATTTTCCTGACAATACGAAAAAAAGAAATTCCTCCAAATCGCGCAGCACTTAGTCAAATTCTCATTTGTATGGTATTATCTACATTATAAAGTAAAAATACTATGTCAGTGCCCATAAATTGTGCTCCATAAACTGTAACCCATAAAATGTGCCTTTACTGCAATTTTTCAAACTTTTAAGCATCACACAATATCATTTTTTACAAAGTCGAATAGAAAAAAGTTCTCTCAAATGAAATTTGTTTGAAAATTGTACCTCAGTTTTCTGATTTTAATGGATTTTAAAGTAATTTTCAAGCATGGATATTTTTTAAGTTGAGTGCAACCCGATTACGAAAGATGAACCTGTTTACACTTAATGCAATAGTATAAAGAAAAGACATGTCTATGAGTAATGCTGGTATCATATTTTCGGTGGCAACAACCTAACACAACAAATTTCCATTTTACTGCAGTTTAACATCTAAAAATTGTAAATTCGATTGCTCCAACGTATTATAGAAAACAAAAGTACTTTCAGTAATATTTGTTTGTAATGTTTATATCAATTTACGAATTTTTATGGGTTTTAGAATAATTTTTAAGCATGCATATTTTTTAAATATGCTTGCAACCCAAATACAAAAGATTAACTCAATTGTTTAAAAACATTGTAAATAATTCAGAATTTGTTTGCTTTCGCGTAATATTCAATAACTAAATTGGCAAATGAAATTAAAACGCCAAAAATAAAATAAAATAAAACACGAATTCAATAGATATCAAATCAAACTACTAAAAAAAACCTGATAAGTATATAAAATTCAAATGGGAATTTCGTTCAGTGTGCATATAACTTGAAATCTTCAGAACGGATTTCCATGCGACTTGACCTGTTAGTTTTTTAGGGAAGATTTTAGTGCGTAACACATTTTTTTCCGTTCCTTAGTCATACAATTATAGGGGAAAGTTATATAATCATGTGAACCCAATTATGAAAGATTAGTCTTATTAGCTGAATGAAAAATGCAGAAATATTTTTATCTCTAAGTATATTGACGGGTTTATCTTCGGTAATGGGGCTGTGTGCTAGGGTATTCTTATTTTAGTGAGTGTGCCTGACACCTATTATGGCATGCAACTTTGTTTAAAGCAATATAGAATGACTTATGTTTTAAGCGACTACCTGGCATGCAACTTGATTGCAAAATACTAACCTGCAAATGCTTAAGGTGCTTCTCCAGTTCCCTGCTCAACAACGCGAAACTTTCTGACACATTTTCTGACTCATTAAACGTAAAGGCTTAAAATTTGTAGGCCTGACTACTAAAGCGATTTGAAATTGAAACGAGTTTTTCCTTTTTTCATAAATAAATTACTTATTGAGTTATGAGCAATTGTGGTTGTGTGACGGCTGGTTTTTATCCTTTATTGCACTGTTGCGCTTAAAATTCAGTTCAAAAAATCAACTGAAAGATCTTATACCGTTACCAACAAATGGAAACTATCTTTCGATTACATGGTTTCTAAATAAGAACTCCTGTCTATTTCATGCGTTTCCGAACAAAAATTAATTAAAAAATATGTCAGAAAATAGCTCCTTTGGATTTGAGAACAGCCTTAACTTGAAGTTTATTAAAAAACTCACATTTTTAGTTTTAATTTTGGAACTCCCGAAATTTAAATTCAGAAAAAGGATGTTCTTTTGACACATTGTGGTAATTTTTTTAACTTTTAAAATTAAAATACTTGTTTTCTTTGGCGCGCGTAACAGAAGTATACAATATCTTCCACAATACAAAATGCAAAAAAATACATCCAAATGAGGAAGTAATTACTAAAATTTTATTTCGAAAATTTGAAATTTTATTGAAATTAAATCTACAATGATTAGATGAAATGATGTCATTTTCCATAAATTTTAAATCAAGACAACTGTCAAGAATTTTTTTGAAAATGTAAATAACCGCTCTCTTTTTGCTATAAATCACAGAAAATGTTAGCACTGAATATAAACCAATACAACACTTAGCGATAACGTATAGCTATGAGATATGGCTGTAATATACAATCGAAGTAGTAAGCAAAATATAGGAGCCATACGTTTGCAATGAGTTTGGTTACGCGTTGAAAGGATTTGATAGAATGTGACGTCATATCTAGCTTTTTTTTTTTCTTTTATTGTTTTCATGAAATTTGAATGTTTGTATTAAAATAGATTTTTTAATTAAAAAAAAACATTCAAATTGAGGTGCTACGTTATTTTCCCGCTCTTATAGTTAAAGTTTTTATTTTATATTTAAAAAAAAATAATAATAAATTTTTTGTTTAGAATGACGTCAGTATCAAACACGCAAAAATATACCAAGAAAATCTGAATTTTTATTGGCAAATAGAAACAAAATACACGCGTTATCCTTATTTTTTTTTTCATTATTGTGTCATTTTTTAGGGTTTGGCAACAGGAAAGAAACGTTTGAATTAAAAAAGATTTAAAGAGAGATATCTATATTATAAAGGACAAACATATCTGTGCGTAACGCATACGTCATTTTGCGAATGGCAACACTTTGAAATTTGAAATGAAATTTCGGTTTTGCAATTTTTACTACTGCAAATTTTTAAACTTATAAACATCGCATACTTTAAATTTTTACACCGTCGTATGAAGAAAAAAATGCTCTTTTAAATGCAATTTGTTTGAAAGCTGTATCTCAATTTGTTTTTGAGATATTAATTTTTTTGTAATTTTTAATACCATTTTTCTAATCGTGGCAACAAAAGTACCCAATTTCTATTAAAAGTAAAGGAAAAATAATCATTAAAAATAATTAAACCATAACTATATCCTTATTGATGCCATTTTCACATTACAAATAAAAGTAACTTTTTTCTAATTTTTGAACAGAAAATGACGTCAGCCATTAAAAAAAACACTCATTCTTCTTCATAAATCAAAAGATTGAAGAAGATATTTCAATATTTTTACATTACTACGCTGATACTGGGTTTGAGACGTTAGGCAAAATGATTCAGTGAATAAAAATTATGTCATATTTAAAACAAAACAATCATTTTATTTGATAAAACTAAATATTTGACCAATACTAAATGGCCAATACTATGGCAACTAAAGGCAAGTTTCTGAATGATAGATTTTCGCGGGTAGTGAAATTAGAACTTAAATTTTATGCGAAAGTTCACACACGAAAAGTTTTATCAGACAAACGTGACTTTAAGTTTGGAAATACCTTAATTAATAATGTATTGTGCGTTAAAATACTTTTAAATTGTGAATTTGAGTGGGGCGTATGTAAATTTTGAGAATGTGAAAATAACGTATAGTTTAGATTTTAAGGGGGAAATTTTATGATGTGACAAAGTGAAATCCTTTTTACTGATTTTTCATCTCGTAAAAACAAATATAAGAGCCTCAATCAATAACTTCAACATAATTACTTATCTTGATTACGTATTCTAATACAGTTTAATTTTTCAATAATTTAAGCAGTTGAAGTTTTTGGAAATAATATTTTGGTAATTTTAGGTTAAAAACATTATCTGTTTTAAGAGTTAGATAACCAATGCAAGATGAATTTTTTATTGTAATTATTTTTGTAGGTTTATAAATTCGATCTAACAGATCCATGCTAAACGTTTTAATTCGTCGAATTTCGACGGGTTCCAACTCGTTTCTATAATGTTAAATTATGGAAGTGTTAGAAAAAAGGGATAAATTGTGGTCTGATAATTTTTTAAAGTAGACAGTGATCTTTTCCACGTTCTAAAACGTATATACATCGAGTTTCGTGCAAATCTGTCAAAAATTAAAGATTTTTATAAAGGACATACACACAAAGAACGGCTTTTATATATATAGATATGAAAAAAAATGAGGATTTACAAGATTTACAAGAAATTGTATTCTATCAGAAATGTAATATAATTTTTTTTTTTTTATATCTATGTAATGTTAACATTATCTATTTCAAAAACACACACAAACAAATAGAAACAAATAATAAAAACAAATTATGTAATTCTTCTGCTATTAGTTTTATCGCTATGAATGGAAGTTTATATTGTATGCATTAGAAGTATTCATTTATATCGAAAACACTACATCATAGAACTTATTCAAACAACAAGGATAATAAAAAAAATAAAAAAATACTACACGAATGAGCAGCTTTTTTATGAAAAAAAATCTCATGCTGATATTCTATTGACGCTTTATGTGAGAAATAGGTTTTATTGTGGATCAAGAAGGAACATTTCGCATACGTAGGTAAATTTGCTATACAAAATTTTTAGGAAGAATCTGTAAATAAAAATTTATATAAAGTAGTATCGCTACGCATCCTATTTATGTTCCCTGTTCAACCTGGAAAATGCATTTTAAGTTACGCGTAGAAATGTAAAAATACTCCTATTAAATTATTTTTGAATATCCTAACGGATTTAAATTATTCTATTTCATTCTTCTCCGTATTTATCATATAAAATTCTCCATTGTAATGAAATAAAAAGTTGTAAAATGCAGATTAGAATTCCAAGAATTGTTATTGCTTATTCAACGTTAAGATTTGAAAATGTTATATTTTATAAGAGAAGGAATTTTCATTAGGACACAAGAAAAGATTTTTCATATAAATAGGTAAAATGAAAGTATATATTAAAATATCCTTTTTTAGAATAATCTAGATTTTTTTAAAAAGATTAATTATTATATTGACAGTTTAATGCAATTAAAAATTTATTTTCAAGTAAATTTTTTGTGTAAAATATAAAAGGTTTGATTGACAATGAAATGATTGACTATGAATATTATTTAATAAGAAATTTGAAGAATGTTTTCCCACACACGAAGAAGATTTCATATAAAACTGTCAACTCTTAAATTTTCTGAAAAGCGAAAAAAAAAAAATGTTAAATCCATTCGGAAAGAATTTAAGTAAATATTTTTTCATCCGGACTCAATGTTTCCATCAATTACATTTTTATAATGAGAGATACTGATATATTAGCTTGTATTTACCTGTCAAAATATTTGTAGTATAAATTTCTTGAATGAACCTTTTTTTCATAATAGAATAGCAATAAATTTAGATATATTGAAGTTAATTTCGATTATTTATTTGAAGCAGATAATTTATATTTCTTCTTGTTTAAAGAAATCGAAATAAGTTTTTCATAAAATTACAATGTAACATTCATAAAACCTTATAAAACACAGCTTGAAATAAATTTATTAATAAGTTGATATTCGTTGTTTCGCAAAGAATGTTTGTTAAAGCAAATAGAACTTATTATAGATATGTAAATCGAATATCAGATTACATGCAAAAAAAAAAAATATATATATATATATATATATATGTGAATATATACCATGCCATGTATAATAAAATGTTTTTTTACATTAACCAATAATAAAAACTGCAGGAAAGTGAACACGCTCATTCAATCACGAACTGAATTTAAAATTATTTTAAAATACATTAACCAAAGCCTTATCAATACCTAGGTGTTAAATTATATGTTAAAGATAATAATAATAAAATAATAATAGGAATACTACTAATAATAACAATACCGCAATATCATAAAACTGTACAATAAATGAAATAATTTTTTATATATTAAAATATATTCTTATTATTTAAATAAGAATTTGGCAAAATATTTAAAGATTTAATTCTAAATATTGTATAAAAGCTTTTTTTCTAATCCTCCAAAACAAGAAAACTAATTGTGGTAAATTAAAGGCTTATTATATTATGAGTGAAAATGAAGTAGAAAATCAATGAATTATTTAATATAAAGTCCAGTTATGCTTTGGAAAATTCAAAGCACAGTAATTATTCATTTGTTTTATTACTTGATTTGGTATACAAGAAAAATATATTTATAGAATTAATTAAATCTTTTTTTTTTCGTTGAAAAAAATGCAATCGCTTTCAGTGCATCGCTTCATAGAATTTATGAAGTTTTCAAATTTTGGAATATTAGTGTATGATATTTTATTTCGTTACTTTTTAAATTATAGCTAATTCATAACTTAATGTTTCTTTTGACACATTAAAATCCAATCTTGACTAAGACATCATAAACGGTTTGCTTTTTCTCGATTGAAGCTCAGTTTAAAAGAATCCACTTTCATAATATAACAAGTACTGTAATTAAAATCTTCACATTTATGGAAAAAGGGATTTAAGTGATTCGCAAAATCACTATACAAATAATGTCGCTGAAATATCTCATTCAATTCTATATGCAAAATATTTTATTCATGATTAATAAAGTTATCAACAATAAAAAGCTATGTTTTAAACTTATCTGATGTTAAAAGTAGGCTTTCAGGAAATGAATCTGCTCATAGTTTCATGGAATTTGAAACGAAAACTTCTCGTGAAAAGTTAATTTCCCCAGATATTTGCACTTCCGTCTTGCCATTAAACGAATTAGTTAATTGGGAATTCTTTGGCATAAAAGTTCTCGTATTTGTTATTTTCAAATAGTGTTTACAAAAGTTAAAAGGAAATAAAACAGAAAAATTTGCCGAATGTTACTTAGAGTTGCTAAAGAGAATCGATATAATATTAAAAGATAAAATAACTTAAAACAAACTATCAAATACTGTCTGAACTGCGGGTGAAAAAGGGTATTTGTATGGACTACAACCAAGTAAAATGAATTTTTAAAATCACTGTATTGAAAATCTTGTACTATGTACATGTACAATAATGATGATTAAAAAGTTGAGAAAAAAATGTGCGGTATGAAATATTCTAAGTTGTTAAGTTTAAAATGATGACTGATTTTTTAATTTGCATAGAACCAATTAGATCTTTCATTTCGATCAACTCATGAGTATAAATAGTAACTATGGAAATTTAAAATTTTGCCTTCAATAATTGATAGGATTCTGGAATTTTAATGCAAAATAAATTTCTCTAAAATACCCCAAAATATACACTATCATATTAATACACTGATGCTATCTGTATCACAAGGGTTTGTTCAGTAAAAAAACAAATATATTTATAAATAAATACATGAAAATAAATAAAATTACCTCATCTATTTATATAAAATCTAAGTCTATGCGTGTCCCTCAGAATTCCGGTAGGACCGCATCATTGTAATGAGTAATTATTTAAAATTAGTAATACAGGGTTATCACAGTAGCCCCAAACATTGAACAAGTTGGCGAAATATCTCTAAATTTTGCGAGAAAAATACGTTTTCATATATGAAACCAACTTGTCGAAATTCCCATTTAAAACGATTAATATTTTATAACCGATGTCACTGCAATTTAATTTAAATTCCGCGCATTTAAGGGTTTTTTTCCGAAATCTATGGGTGAGAATTTAAAGTGTAAAACACGAAAATGTACGTCTTTACGTCTTCATCCCGATGCTACTAATAACATAACGTCCAATAGACTTCGCCGTATTGTCTGAGCTCCTAACTGCCCGATTTTAATGTACTTTAGGTACTTTTCCAGTATAGGGGTCTTGGCAAAAAAGAGAAAATGAAATTTGGCAAACTATTTTCTAGCAACTTATTCACTGCTTTAAATACACAAGTTATTTTTCAATATTTATACAATTTATTTAATATAAAGAAACAATTTTACTATTCTTGTATACAAACTGAAGTAAATTGTATATACAAAGATAACATTAATATAGAAATAAATGAAATGTTTATAGATTATAGAAATAAACTTAAAATTTCATTAATTTTGTTTTCATAGCTCTTTATATAATTTGGCAAAAAATCTCACTTCAGAAGCTTAAATTGTGACAAAATTTAACAAAAAGTACGTCAAGGCCCTACTAAAAAAGTACTGTGCTTCATATAGTCGGATACAAAAGTTAAATTATCGGTACTTTTCCACTTTAGGGGCTTTGGCGAAGAAGGAAAATTTGCAACATATTTTCTGGCACCCTATTCGCTGTTTCATTTCAAATACGCAGGCAGTTTTATTTCGATATTTATACAACTTATTTACCATAAAGAAGCTATATATCTATCTTTATAATATAGACATGACCTGTAATAAACAAAAACTCTCAAATCCACACAACACTTGGAACCAAGCTGTGCGGATTAGTGGTCTTCTACTGTATTACAATTTTTCATAAATGAGTTTCGTTTTTAAAATCTGTTATTCTCATCTATCTTTGCAGAACAAGCAAGAAAAACTCATATTCTTGCACATGTGTTGTACACATCTTTGTATCTTACATTCCGACATTTTTCACGGGCTATGTTTCTAGTCGTTGATATATAGAGTGCTGAAGTTTAGTGAAGTTTGCTAGGAATTCAACACAATCTGAAATTGATATAGACAATTTCTCGATAATGGTTCGATAAATTAAAATGAAATTTACCATAAACAAAATATGATAGATCATATCAGAGTGATTAAAACTTTCAAGTCGTAGTTTCATTTTTGAAACACTATTTCCGGCTGCGTCAAAAGTCAAATCTCTAATGGAAACCCAGTGGTCTCGTTCGATTTTAAAAGTTGCCCATGAAAATTCTCATTGAACGATGCAGTTTATACAACACTCAATTATTGTACAAGTCATTTCCTTCAAATATAACATGTAACATCTGTTTTTGAGTGCAAATATTATTTTAAAACAATTTTTAGGGCTACAAATAGTTTCTAAATGGAGGTAATTCTTGACATTTTGGGAACATATGTACGAAATATTAGAGATAACAAGACATTTGGAGATACACAGTTAGAATGACCCAGTATAACCCGACCATATATGCAAATCTCGGAGCAAAAATAATTTGTTTTTGCGCGCGCACTATTTTCAAGTACAGGCAAACCAGTTTTTGTGTAGCTAACAGGGATTGCACAGGGAACACACATAAAAAATATTCCGAAATTTCACAATTAGCGGTAATTTTTTCTTTCATAATATTTAACCCCTTCAATGGCGGTGGTTCCTTTTTGGACCACCTAATATTAATCCTTAAATGGGGCATTGAGAACAGAATTTTGGTTTGAACATTTTCGTTTTATAAAGTACGTGAAGAAAAGCTTTTACTTATTTTCAAATAAATTTGTTTGTAAATTCCGGAGTCAATCTTTCATTTAAGTATTTTACTAATAGAAGCATCTTGCCTCAGAAAGGGTTAAAAAAATATATACTTTGGGTGGACAGTGCAACATAAACTTAATTCTTACACACAAAATAGAAAATACATATGTTGAGTGTGTAGTGACCGCATAAAAATAAATCTTACACAAGATTATCTAAAAGTTTTACCGAGTAACTAAAACTGATTTTCATAAAAATGCAAAACATTAATCTACACATTTACTTAAAAAAAAAAAAAAAAAAAAAAAAAAAAAAAAAAAAAAAAAAAAAATATTTACTTATTTCAGTCAAGCGAAAATTTCCAAAATAAACACATTTATTCGCTGCACTTCGTAGTCCAGAATACGTATTTTCCTTTGATGAATATTGCACATCCTAGAGTGTACTTAAAAAAAATTCGTTTTTATTAAACTTTAACAAATTCCTTTACCACAAAGTCCCAATTTACATTTTTTTTAAATTACACACAGAACTGCTCATATTGTGCATTTTGAATACATTTTTTTTATTTACGACATTAAAAATTCATATAACAAATACAGCACAAAAAATGTTTTAGTATGCAATCAATGACTTTATATTTTGTTAAGACATTAAACCTTTAAAAAAAAAAAAAAAAAAAAAAAAAAAAAAAATCAAGATCTCGCTTCCTAAGAGGAAATTTGCTAGAATATGCTTTTACATCCAAAAAATGTAAGAAAATTTGAAAGCTGAAGCATTTGGAATATATTGCTTCAATATTCTAACCTCATAGAATATTGGACGAATTTCAAAACTGTTTGTAAAGTATGGGCTACCAGATAAGTAACAAAAATGAGCGTAAAATATTTTCTGACACGTCTTTTACAGGTACCTTGGATATTTGTCAAATAAAAGAAGCTACGTTTTAAGAGAAAAACAATATGCAGCCGGGGGATCTCTGGTGGAGCGGGGCATCTGAACTACAGAATTTTACTCTGACAATCAAAATCCTCAACTTTCGGGCTCAGTGTACATCAGTTGAAAGCAAAATTTGTCAACAGTTAATAGATATCATAGAAATGTTGTAAACGTTGAGCAAGATATCACTACAATTGTCGATATTTTATCAAGGACACATTGTGGTTTGATAATTTTACTTATTGGAATGGAAAATATTTTTGGGTATTTCGAATTTATGTCACACATGTTAACATATTCACTTTAAGATTTTTCTCGGGCAATAGTGGTACAGAAATTGTAGTAGAGAAGAGTTTTGAAATTGAAGACCGCAATATTTTGGCATCATTAAATTTCGGAATGATTTGTTGAATTCAATTAAAAAAAAAATAATTGGAATAGATATTTTAAAGAATATAAAAATATGTCTTTTGTTTGCTTTATATTTTACATAAAACTCTAATTATTACAGGGCCAGAAACCATAAATGCACAATTATGTTGTATTTTATAAAATTTATATATTTTTTAAGTGTCTGCTGCATTTCACAATCTACAAATAAAAAGGTTTCTTTAGACTGCTAAATTTAAAAATATATTTTTTGAAAAGTAATGGTTAGTGATTATTTTCAAAAACGTTATTTTTACTATAATTTTAAAAAAAATGTTGATATTAATCTATTTGGGAAAATAATAATATCTTTGTAATATCTTTATAATTGTGTATGTGTAGTATTAATTATTTCTATACGATTATTAGTAAATTGTATTTCTGAAAATGAAATACATAACATTACAACTTTTCTTTTTCCAAATTATTCTTTTTTAGAGCTCATATAATTTTTGTGGAGTTAAAAAATCTTCATTGAAATAGATATTATTATTAGACTTTATATAACTTTATAAGACTTACAATAAAATAGTTTATTATATAATTATTTTCAAAGTTCGAAAATAAAAGTATATTTCCTATTAAATCAAAAGACGGTTTTGGAGTTTGGTAAGAAAAGAAAAAAAATGTCATTTTTGTTTAAAGTATAAGGATCTCACTGTTTTGTATTAAAGTAATTTTTATCATAGAAGCAGCATTTTTTATATTCGTTATCATTCTTATATATTTTCCTGTGTGTTTCTTCTTTTTTTTTTACGTGAAAAAGTTTACAAAATATGAATAAAACACAGCACAATGTCACTCCATATTTTTTTTTTTTTTTTTTTTTTTTTTTTTTTTTTTACATGTACTCTTATTGAACTCTCTCTTACTCGCAACAATAAGAAACGTAAAGCCATTTTCCTTTTTTGAGAACTCTAAGATGAATTAAAACATATACAAAAAATATATATTGAATTTTTTTAATTAACTGATAATCAAAGATATTAAGTAGGAAACACTAATTAAGTGCTAAAATACATAATAACATTTATTCTATAATGAAAATGGATATATAACACAAATGAGATTTATTATGACATTCAAAAATATTCTTAAAACCAACATATGGTATTTGGTGTATTTGTTTGAATGAAGTATCATAATAATATTTTAAATGTGTCAAAATATCGTGATTTTTACTGTTATATGAAATACTCTGCATATAATATAATTGCGATTGCATTTTTCGAAATGTTACCTATAAATAGTATCAATGCAAAAACCCTTAACGGGTTAAAAGTTTGTGACGCAGCACTTTATTTTATGCTCTAAGAATTTTAAATATGGAACTTAAAAATAATGATATCAAATTTTGAGTGACGCTATGCTATTAATTATAATCTCTCTATATATTGTTTATTTCATCTTTTTATTTTTTTATAATCGCATGTGCAAAAATTATGTTCAATTTAAAAAAATGTATAAAAGTTTATTCATTGATGCTTTAACCTTTACACCTCTCATAAATTCCAAGTATGAGTTTTAAAAGATATGATATCAAAATTTTAGTGACGCTTTGATGTGGCTTTAAACGATTTGGTTTAAAATTAAATTTAAATTATTTTTGTTTTGGCTAATATATATTCACACATCTAAATAATAGTTTTAATTTTCCAATATGCTTTAAATATGTCATTTTCACTGAATTTATATAATGCATTTAAATGTATTTATTTGAATAAATTGATTTATCCTTTGTCCAATGCTATTAAAAATTTAAAATAAGATTTGCGTAAATAATTTTTTTGCCTCATAGTATCCATTTGAATACATTTCCCTTAGTTTGGATACAATGACGCAAAAAAATTATTTACGCAAATCTTATTTTAAATTTTTAATAGCATTGGACAAAGGATAAATCAATTTATTCAAATAAATACATTTAAATGCATTATATAAATTCAGTGAAAGTGACATATTTAAAGCATATTGGAAAATTAAAACTATTATTTAGATGTGTGAATATATCTTAGCCAAAACAAAATAATTTAAATTTAATTTTAAAACAAATCGTTTAAAGCAAACATCAAAGCGACACTAAAATTTTGATATCATATCTTTTAAAACTCATACTTGGAATTTATGAGATGTGTAAAGGTTAAAGCATCAATGAATAAACTTTTATACATTTTTTTTAAATTGAACATAATTTTTGCACATGCGATTATAAAAAAATAAAAAGATGAAATAAAAAATATATAGAGAGATTATAATTAATAGCATAGCGTCACTCAAAATTTGATATCATTATTTTTAAGTTCCATATTTAAAATTCTTAGAGCATAAGATAAAGTGCTGCGTCACAAACTTTTAACCCGTTAAGGGTTTTTGCATTGATATCATTACTTTTTTGAGGTTATTGAAAAAAATAAATAAAACAATAAACACACACAAAAAAAATTAAAGACCAATACAAAGAATTCATAGTCAGGATTTCAATTCACCTTCAATCTCTCCCCCCTCCCTCCCCCCAAAAAAGGATGACCATACTTCAATTTTAAAGAGCATCGTGCAATGAGATTTTTATAAGAACTCTTTGGTAAGATATGGGAGTAATGTACAACATGCATGTTTAGAGGGTATTTCTGTTGGTTTGCTTCAGAGATATAAAAAGCTATGTTAAATTTTACTATATAAAAAAATTACTTTGTTAAGAAAAATAGCAAGAAATATTACTCTTTAAATCTATATATATATATATATATATATATATAACAATCATCGCTCACTTATAAAAGTAATTCCATACATTTATATTAAATCCAAAACTACAAATTTCTGCTTCTCCCTTTTCTCATTCCTAGGGCAAAAAAATTAAACATTCTTTAATTTTATATAAAATAATCTTTCACCATCCCTATTTAAAATTCTTTATTAACAATAATAATAAATCATATAAAATAATCCCCTGAGCTCCGAAGATTCCACTTCTGCTTTTGCACCCACCTCTCCAGCTTACCTAAATAATAAAATCTTTCAAAAATCAGTTTGAAAAAAAAAAAAAAAAAAAAAAAAATCTGCAACATTTGTTGCTCACTAACATAAATAAATAGATAAGATCTAACTTCCCTAATGTACAGTCATGAAAAAAAAAAAAAAAAGTAAACACCCCCTACTAACTCCTCAACAAATTACCGTAGAAGAATGTTACTGGTACCGAACGATTGGAAATAAAGTCTACTTTTAAATGATGTATATAAAATTTGCTTAAGGGGTTATCTACATATTAAAACGAACCATAACTTTGTTTTTTTTTTCAATAGCAGTACACAATTTTTACAGCATAAATGAATTCTACACAATTTAATTAGCCTAAAAACAAATTTTTATGCAATTCGTACTATAAGTTCCCGAGAAATTAATTATTTTAAAACAAGCTTATTTTAAGGGCTGTATCCAAATTGAAGTTCGGCACTCGATTGTTAACCCAGAGAGGGGTTCTTGATCAAGGCACCTTCAGCGTCACTCAAGCAGTCAATGAAGTTTGCTAGATTACAGGACAGCGTAAGACATTTCAAAATATCTAGTCACTTCTATCATAGACGGCCCCTTAAACCATAATTCTGCCGTTTTTTAAGCATAATTTGAAAACTATTTGGAAGAAAAATGTGAAATTTTGGATTTCCATAAAGCAGGACTTAATAAATCTAAATCCATCAAAAAAATTTTAGGTTACAATTCATAATTTTTTCGAATATTAATTTCATAATTCATATCATAAAATTATAAAAATTGCAAATTCAACGTATTTATGTTTGGGTATGTTAGTATTACTGCTACACAAAAAATTAGCACATTAGGAGCATAATTTCAGGAGACATGAAAAAAAATATGAAAATATAATTTAACATTAGAAGCACTAAATTTTGAATATTTATATTTCAAAAACTTATTATTCAAATTACTTGAAATTTGGTGCCTAGGCATAGTTTGAACCGAAGATTTGAAATATCTCGATAAAATTGGGTATTGCCATTGAAAAAAATGAAGTTTGGATTTGTTTTAATATGTAGATGGGCCCCTAAGCAAATTTTATATACATCATTTAAAAATAGACTTTATTTCCAATCGTTCGGTACCAATATCTTTTGCCTACGATAATAATTTGTTAAGGAGTTAGTAGAGGGTGTTTACTTTTTTTTTTCACGACTGTACATTTCACCTCTTCTCCCTCCCCCTACTCCCCAACATTAAAAAAATTTAAATCTTTATTTTTATACAGAAAATTCTTCTATATAAATTA
Source organism: Maratus speciosus (assembly GCA_963932465.1). Taxonomy (NCBI): domain Eukaryota; kingdom Metazoa; phylum Arthropoda; class Arachnida; order Araneae; family Salticidae; genus Maratus; species Maratus speciosus. The sequence continues at coordinate 54,600,819 of OZ010795.1, forward strand.
TCCTCCTATTCCTCAAAATTACCACTTTCCCACTCCAGCCTAGAGATTTCAATCTTTAAAGCTTTTTAGAAAATCGGATCTGCAAAGTCTGTTGCTTAATAATAAAATATATAATCATGTACACTTTTAATTATTTTTCACACAATCAATTGATGTCATGATAATAGTTGTTCTGAGCGAATATTGTGTTGGCTGGGCTGTCGTACAGATAGCTCAATTGGAAGAGTACTGGCAATTAAAGCCAAGTGTTATTAAAGTTCACTGTAATTCAAGATGTTTAACCCCTTCGCGACAAGAGCCCTTTGGTTAATTTTTAACCTTTTACTACAGGTTTTTAAAAACAGAAAATTTTCTGTAATTGAATCACAGAAATGCTCCCATTAAAGAAGGTAAACTTTACAATTAAAAATATGTGGTGAGAATAATGAAGGATTCTGAACACCTTAAGTGGCCAAGTATACCGGTCGCTCATCCCCAAGGGCTTAAAGATGCTTTTTTACTATTATAACCTTTAGGATTTATAATATAAAAAAATCTTAATCACTTCTGAGGTAAATAAAGACAGTGTAAAACAATCAAGATGGCAAAATTTTGATTGGCAAATTCTAAGATGAATAATTTGTGCTGCAGAATGAAAAAAATATAAAGTTGTAATAATGTCCTCTTACAGATCCTAAATCTTTAAGGTTTTTGATGTGTGAACTACATATGAATACAGTAGAAGATCTTTATGATGCACACCTTGGTAAGAGAAGTTGTGCGTATTATAGAATTTTGCATTATATAGATCATATTTCATACATCATTAAATTTACTTCGTATACATGCTTTAAATTACATTCCTTGGAACCAGAAAATGTGCAAATTATGAAATTTTACATAATAGGTATAGATCACACATTATTAAATTACCGTAAAGATATTACCTTGAAATATAGCATCCAAATATGACTGGGCAAAATCATTATAAACAGTGGTAAACACTAAATGCATGGCTGGTCAATTTATTCTTTTTCACTATTTTTAATAATGAAATTTTATTTTTGCCTTATTTTTAGCAGAATTTTCTTCCATTAAATAAGGCAAAAATTTATAAAAAAAAAAAAAAAAAAAAAAAAAAAAAAAAAAAAAAAAAAAAACTTTTGGAAAGCATGCATTTTAGTGCTGCAAGAAAAACCTGTCATGAGCTGCTCAGATCATAACACTCATTTACAAAAAATTATAATATAATAACAATGTTTTCATTACTCCAAAATAATGTGTTAAAGGCGATAATGTATCATATTTAGTGTTCCAAGAAATAGCAATATTTGTAAAATACATGTGCTTCTTAACTGAAAAATTTATTGTTTATATCTGAGAAATACATTACATCTTCTGCATTAAAATTTTTTAGTGGCAGGCTTTTGTGATTGAAGAAGGACTGCTTGCAGAGTGCTTTTAAGAATTTTACAATATAAAATTAAGGCTTTTGAACTACTATTAATCAAATACAGTAATAGGGATAAAAAAAAATCATTAAATAGTTTATTTTAAAAAAAATACTTGTATTTTCATCAGATATACTGATTATTACTACCATATGTTATGTGTAACATATTTATTAGAAAAGTTACAACTATTTTCATGAAGTTTTGGATTCCCCACCCCCCTGACATACTGTCAAATTTCGCGAGGTTTTTTTTTCTTGTGATGTTCCTCCCCCGACCGAGAATGGAGAGGGTTTTTTACAATCAACTGATTAATTTTGTTTTTCTTTTATTGCTACTTTTTTATGTTAGTGTGGTGATCTTTCAAATACTATTGCACAACGAGGCGATAAACGCGCTATTCTGTAAGTGGCACGGCAACCCTCCAGTATACAGGTGGAATTGATAAAAAGAGTTTTTGTAGTCGGAATATGCGGAATGTTACAGAATAGTGACTGGTTTAATGAAAGCAGAATAAAAACTTAATATTTAATTTAAGATGCGAGTCAGATTAATATATTAATTGAAATGGTTACTGAGTAATCACTTTATTAGTTTATACAAAGTCTAATTATCATGACAGCTACAATGCAGCTGCTAATGAAATTTTGTGAAACCAATCTTTTCTAAATAGTAACATGTTCTGAATTGTTCTTATTTACAATTATACTTCATTACCACAAATACCATATAAGGGAGCTGGCTACTTTTATATTTTTTAAAAGTAAATTATTTAAAGCTTTCTTTTAAGCATATTAACTTTAAAATTAAATAAAAACAAGTATCTTACTTTTGCAAAAAAAGCTGTTTTATCTTATTTATCTATAAACTTTAATTATTAAATAAGGAAAAGTATCATGATGAAAATTTTTACTTTTAGGAGCTCAAAACAACCAGTCAGGATAAAATGGTTCATTTTGAGCTAATCGTGATAATTTAAGTATATAAAGTAGAATTTACTATCAGTCAAAAATATGCCCAAGACTGAAATCAGTCCTGGGACTGAAGGTCTTGCACCCATGGCTGTAATCAATTAGCCTAAAAGAAATGCTTCAGGTGATTTTTTTTTTCTGTTTTACTTTTGTTACAGAGATAAATGGCAATAAGATATTTTTTTCCCCTTTAGGTTAAATTTTATAAAAATAAAATACTACGATGCTTTAATTTTTGAAGGTGAAAAGAGTTGTATAAAAAAAAAATAAATAAATAAACGAAAGATGTCATTTTAAGTCATTTTAAGTCATCTTCAGTTTAGAAACGATTCGCAAATGAATCATTTTATAAACGGGATTGGAAATCTTAATTTTGATTTCGTCATACCTTTTATTTAAATTGTGCGATCTTTAAAATTGAAAGATTTTGTTTAATTTCTTTAAAAGAAAACTCAAAATTAAATTAGTAATCTATCTGTATTACACTTACATATCACAAGAAATACCTATGCCACACATGAACGTTATTTTGTAAGGAAAACAGTTATAAGTATTGTTGAAAATAAAAACAATTCAGAACATTATACTAATTAGAAAGGATCGGTTGCAAAGAATGCTGGCTGGATAATTAGAAATTGTACTCACTTTCTCCCCTTGGAATACCATTTCAAGATCTTTGATATTTCTTATTTCTTCAGTCAACTTCGCGTATCGCGTAGTGATACATGGCGAAGTCTTATGGCGAACGCGATGAATTTTCATTTCGATACGAGAATTTTCGATAAATATCGAATTTCGATACGAGAATTTTTTTAAAAATGTGAAATATTTTCTCCTTAAAAAATGTTTACTTACTAGGAATAACAATGAAATAAAATACCTATAATTACAAAATACTGCTCCATTTTAAAAAATCAGTCTAATTATTTTAAAGCACATAATAAACTGTTTTCGTCGTTAAAAAAAAAAAAAAAGATTTATTGCCAATATTCAGATTTTTAACTGTGACCTAAACCGCGCAAAACCGATGTGCAACGTTCTGTCTGCTAGCCCATAGAATAACATGTAATCCGCGATCCTAAGAAGTCCATTTTTTCATGCGGATTATATAAAAATTGAGAGTTTTCCTAGATACTAGGTTAGTCTTATCCACTTCGTCAAAAACTGATTCATTTTATATATTAATGTTTTTAAAAAAATCTAGACCATTTTGGAGAAAAAAAAAAGACAAACTTACACCATCGAAATTGCTTTCAAAATGGGTTTACAGATCTTAAAATATACTGCACGTAGAATTGTAAAAAATTCAGAATAGGATTAGACTGCAGATATAAGACTGTTTTAAAAAAATCAGAACAATAGGACCTATATTTGATGAGTTATTAACAGGCGGCTTTTCGCATTTTCTTTGATGTCGAGTTAGCTGTATATATGAGTTCCGCCATCTACGAATTCTACGATACGATTTAGGTTTAAGGCTGCGTCACTCGGAATACTACCGTCTTCCATGATAGTACCGAATAAAATGTGTCATATTTTTCCCCGGTGTAAGTATCATATTATTAATGTCGAGACAGTGAGTCATGACACAAATGTTCAATTTATTTTTAATTTTTTTTTTCTGTGCTTATGATAACACAGTAAATTTCTTTGGATAATTTACATTTTCTTATATATTGATAACAGAGTGGTCGTTATACCTTTGAAAGAATATTGTCTTTATTACACGCTAAGTCTAGTTGATAGAAGAGAATGAAAAGAGAGTATAACGACTACGACAAACAAAAAAAATTCTAATCCGCAAAAATTGAGTTTTATCTTAAACCCTTATGTCTCATCTCCAGACTATGATTATTATTTTTTTCTATCAATATCCTTATAACCACCATCCATTAAAGTAGGATTAAATTTAACTTTATTGCATGCAACCAATATCCAGTTAGACTGATGGAAATCCCGGAGCTTCGCAGTGTCAATTCAACATTGTGAATAGCAATCTAGTACCGATCAACATAGCGCCGTTATAAAATTCCGAGAGGCAGACACATTAACTATTTTACACAAGCTCATTTTAAAATGTGTGATTTATCTCAATTAAAAATCCCAAAAATAAATTTCGCCACTGGAGTGTATGAGGTCTTGGGACCCAAAAGTTGTCTCATTCAAGGGGGGAAAAATAGTGACGACCCTATTACAGAAGGACGTCGTCGTTCGTGATTATATCATTCAATCTTTCGCAACAGGGAAGAATAGTATGTTTTCAAAAGCTGCGAAGTCTGAACGGGAGTTCTCTAGCTTAGCTAACAAGTGACAGAGTCCCAAATATTTTTTTAAATACTCCGTAGATCGTTTTAGAAGGAAATTTATTTGTACTTAGTTAAATTAATATACTTAAATTAATTAGCATTTCTGGTAAATAATTTCATCTGCATAATATATGAAAAAGAAATAAATCAAGACTTGAATGCGTGCATACAAAAAAAAAAAAAAAAAAAAAAAAAATCTATTATAATATTACACCGCGCACAAAACATTGTCCCTTTCACTGTTTTTTTTCGCCAAAAAATATCCATCTTTAAGTTTCTATAATATAAATATTTAAATCATTGAAAAAAAATAGAGATACTAAACAGATACTTCCTAATAAAAAACATGTCAATAAAATGATTTTATACGAATCTTACGTCTCTTAAAAATAAATTATATGTCAATATCATTAAAAAAATTGGGCATTGTATAATATTTATTTATGTGAAATTATAGAGTAAAGCAACTGAGCATCTGCAATGATAAGCTGCAATGTTCAAATTACGGTGAAATGCTGCATTTTGTGGAATCGTATCAATAGCTAATGTAATGTGTCTAATATAGTTTATATTATTTATTAATGTCAAATTTTTTTTCATATATTCATAATTCAAACTGGCACTTCATTGGATTGTATTTAGAAAATGAAAATCGTATATTAGAGGGAAATCGCTCAAGAATCATATTTCAAAAGTTAAATTCATAAGTATTTTTTTATTAAAAATTGTTCTGAAATTTCAGCAGATTGTACAATAATAGGATAATTGTTTTATTATTTTCTTCAGGTACGATACAAAAAATAGAACTTAGTCACATTAAATAACTGTTAGTAACTTTTTATTTTTGCATCGTATCTTAAAAACAAAAACAAAATATTGCATTAACTGACAATCTCCTAAATACTCAGGCCCCACCAGTGGCCGAGAGGTTCTGCTATCGAAGCTGGTAGACAGGAGGTGCTGGGTTCGATCCCAATCGCGCCCGTCGGCCTAATCGTTCGGAGTTTTCGTGGTTTTCTTCGAGCCGTGGATCTTCCATGCGTTAATACGGATTAGGTTCCCTTAGAAAGACCCCCACGGAGGGCACTCCCCCCGGGCCTATATCCCTCGTGTAGATAATTGGCCGTCAAAAATCAACCCAACCCTAAATACTCAGAACCATTTAAAATAAAATAAAATGTTATTGATAAATTTAAATTTTGAAATATGACTATCAAGTGATCTTTATATAATATGCGGTTTACCATTTTCTAACTATCACCATTTGAAATGCCAACATGATTTATGAATATATGAAAATACTTTTGACATAAATGAATCTTTTCAAATATTTTATGCACTTAGCGTTATTTATTGATACGATTATACTGAACTTTGGCATTTCAATGCAATTTTAATATTACTGCTTATCCTGGCATGTGCTTAGCTGCTTTACTCAAACATTCTCTCAAATAAATATTACACAGCTATTTGTTTTACGATAGTGATATGTAAATTATTTTAAACAGATTGCATATTCGTATAAAATCATTGTATTGGCTTCAATTTACACAATTTAATGTATTTTTCTAATTTTGAGGATGCATTTATTTTTTAATACATTACAGATCTTAGGAGATTACGTAGGTACATTCATGTAACTCTATAACGCGCACTATTGGAAAAGGAAATTAATCGATTTACGTATGCGGATTACGTATAACGGCCATTACACATTATACATAAAAGAAACAAAAACATATATTCACGACACATAGATGTACCTTATACGTCCGTTATACATTCATGTAAATCTGTAACGCGCACTAATGATACAATGAAATTAATAGACTTAGGGATGAGCGTAATGTACCGAATATAAAAATGAATTATTACAAAAAAAAGTTACGTAAAATAAATAAGATTTCTATATGAGAATGTTAGAAACGTACTACCTTTATTTGTGCTTTCTTTTAGGATCGTGTTAGGCCTTCTACTGCTCAATGTTTTAATAGTATTTTTTTGTGCTACGTAGTATATCATGATGATCTGTGCACAAAGAAAGCGAATTGCTTATAACGGCGAATATACATGCAGTAAAGAAAATGTATATATAAACAACTCATAGGTGTACCCTATATGCCGGAATATACGGTATATAAAAGAATGAGAAGAAACACTTCATATATACTGCAACTCTGACAATAAAATATATATGACCAGAATCTACTGTGCAACGATTGCGTAGCGCATATATAGCTGCTTTTATTTGTTAATTAAGCTGATGATAAAATTACAACTAGCAGATTACAGTTTTAATTATATAATACATATTTAAGTGCAAATCATGCCATTTAAGAACATTCTAATCCTGTAGCATCATCAGCTCATTTAATGTTATCTGCCAATTTATCGTGGGAAAAATATAACTACTATTTGAGCACAGATCCGCCCCCTTAATTCAAACATTTATTGTATATTAAAAGAAACAATTCCAAAATGACTACTCTGTTTTAAGGTTTTTACTTCCTTACCTTAATAAACAATTTGCACTTTTCTCAAAGTTTTGTAAAAAAAACTTCAGTATAAAATTTGAAACTTATAAAAAATTTCAAATTATATACTTTACGGCCCAAACCTGATTTAATCAAAGTGAATAGCCTAATCAGGAAAATTTCCCAGCCAAACTGAAATCTACCCTTCAATTTATATTTGGAAAGCCATTTTACGAAAGTGGATAGGGCGACTGGCCAAATTCAAAAGAATTATGACTTGCACAAAGAAAAAGATCTTTATAGTTCCATGAACTATATTATTATTGGGAAAAATTATCAATATTAAAAATGATATTCCAGTTTATTAATTTCTATTGATCAATATCGAACATAACTTGTTCAAATATGGTCAACATTTGTGATATGTCAAATTAGACAATTATTTGCTATTTCTAAATTTTCTGTCATTTGATGAGCACGTATTAGTGCAACTGCATTGAGAATAACCTTGACTGCAGATTAGTAATAGAGATAATACGATGGTGATTTTTTTATCCTTGTCCGCACATTTCAATGTAAGTTTTTTCACGCACATAATGGAAAATTCACTTCTGAAATACAGTTGTTTAAACACACTATACACTGCTCCGAATTGCAGAAGAGGTCCATCACATTCATGACAACTGCAATATATATTTTTTTAAATCTCAACAATCTCCCCAGTCAGATATTTTAAAACAGTTTCTATGCGGACGCATATGTTAACTCGAAATTTTGCTTTCGAAATTTCGATCTCGAAAGTTGCATCTGAAATCGTAAGCATCATTGCAACTTGTTCTTTTAGCGCATAAATGTAATTAAATGTCGCAGTGCCAGATAAAGAGAGAGAGATACACCAAATTTTATTTTTTTTATTTCCGTATTCTTTTTTAACATTTCATTTTTTTTAAATGTATATTTATTTACATACTCATTAAAAATGTACGTTTCTATAAAATGTTAAGAATAGTGAAAAAAAACATTGGAACTTGAAATTTTACGTAGTTCTAAAATTAAATAAATTAAAGTACAATCTTATGTAATTATTTATTTTGAACCAATTTAAATCACATTTCCGGAACGATCTTGACTACACTGTAAAAAAAAATCTGTGAAGTTACTAAAGTTTTTCTTGGAAACTTGGATTTCTAGAACTTTTCATGTAACGGCAACAACAAAATTTCATGTAACAGACACACTTTTGCGCCGAAAATCAAAAAATCTGTAAGGTTACTAAGAATTTTTTTGGAAACTGGGATTCCGAGAACTTTTCATGTAACTGCAGCCAGGGTTACAAATAAAAGTTTAGTAAGATTACTGAAATTTTAGCAGATTCATTTGTAAAGTTACAGATTTTTGTAGCTTTACAAAAACTAGTTTTGTAGATTTGCAGCTTTTTTCGTACAGTTACAGGTGAAAGTTTAGTAAGCATGTAACTTAACATCTGTAGAACTACAGATTTTTTTTACAGTGTATCTATTAGCGAAATATATTTTATACGTACGAAAACCAATTACAATATTTAATAAAGCTCAAATTACATGATTGAAGAGCAATCTACAATCTAAATACATAGTTTCATTGAAATTACTGTCCAAATTCTGCTTTTATTAGCACAGGTAAATATAAAACATCTTCTCTATCTAATACAAAATTTTGAGGGTTTTTTTTATTTTAATTTAATTTTATTTTATTTTATTTATTTTTTATTTATTTATTTTTTTTTTTTTGCATCTACGTATGAAATTAAAACTGAAAATTTTGAAAAAAAAAAAAAAAAAAAAAAAAAAAAACATAGATAAATAAGAATATCCCTATTTATTACAAATATTTTATTTTTACGTTTCCTGTCTTTAACAAAACTTTTTACCCACTAATATTTAATATGACTTTCTTTATTTTAATAGTTACATAAATTATCTAACAAATTCGTTTACTAGAACAGCTAAACAGTTGAAATATTTTGAATAATTTATATAATATGGAATGTTATTTGATTTTCATATCTTAGTCATGACCTTGTAAACTATATTACATTAATAACAACAGGAAATATTATGTATTTTGTTTAAGTGGGGATTTGACTATAGAGGAGGCTAAAAAACTATGTTTTTGGCTTCTTTTTTGGAATAGGAATGAACATTTAATATTCCGAATTTTCGAATGTAATATATTATCATAAAAAAGTCTTTTTTTTTATTGAAAACTGATGATGTGACTCGAATTGATTGGGTGGATATCCTATTGCTCGCGCCGTGCACGGGCGGGATTCGTCAGATTATCAGAGAGCTCTGCAATCACATTTTGTGAAGAATTATTAAAAGTTATAACTTTGTTTGAATTTTCCAGCACTCTGATGCCGAAAAACTAAAAATCAACAAAATGGCGACCATTTGAAAAAAAAAAAAATGTGTAAACTGTTCCGCTTATTTCGCACTTTGGCGTGCTTTTTATTTTTTTAATGCTCTATTATTATAAAAATGTCTAAAAGTAGTCCAAGCTCCAATAAATTATGTCTCCTTTAAAAATAATAAATAAACTTATCTAGATCGGTTTAATACTGTCTGATGACGCCCAATTAAAATATATTATATATCGTAAAATGTGTTTATAGGTTTGTAAACGTTTAAATGTGGTGAAAACATGTTTAAGGCAACTTACATTCATCACAATATTTCAAAACCATAGAGGACGATTTTTTATTTTATTTTATTTTATTTTATTTTATTTTATTTTATTTTTTGCAAATGAATATACATACGGTCCAATATTTAATTTATTTAAAACTAAATTTTCTATTCGTTGAATACGCTCATGACTGTTTAAGTAGCAATTTCAATGGTTTTGGCGCACCAGCCAAGTGCTCGTTCACCTATTTCCAAATGCAGCCGTTAAAACTGTGTTTTTTTCTTTTTTGTGTATTACCTGTAAAGTTTTGTGCGGTATTCCTCCTATGTACTGGCGAAGCAAATCACCATCGTCGGAAAATGACTCGTAGAGTTGATCGAATGGCTTCCTGAATTGCTCGTACGATTGTGGATTATATTTATATTCACTCCATTCTTCTGAGGCCTCCACGACGTGCCATCTAAACCTCGATCTTCGCCGGCAGGATAATAGTTCTCCAGCGGTACATCGTTTGACGGAAACTTGTGGTGAAAATTTCCCAGATTGTTTCTTTATATATTCTAATAAAGTGGACTTTGATTTGAATGCAAGACCGTACAAATTTTTCAGATGCTTGATTACCATGTCACTCAGCTTTATTTGTCCTTTTCCGCCTATACCTGTATGTTCCTTCTTGGAATTTCTAATCCATGTGTATAGCATCTATCAAACGTGTTAAACACACTCATTTTTTTTTCATCAGTTAAATATGAGTACGGTTCAAGGCGGCAGATGCGTTGCGAAAAGGAATTGGTAGAAAATGACTTCGAATTCGGCCAAATATTTATTATAGGTTAATCTAATGACGTTTGGTCACAGGAAATGGTTTATTTTCCAACTTAAACAAAAAGAAAATCTCCTGTTAAATAAAAATGGAAAGTGATAAAATTATTCTGATTTTATTTAAAAAAAAAAGAAAAAAACTTATGTTCAATGAAAAAAAGCAATAACGGATTCATTTCTTTTACAGAAATTTACTCTAAAAATATATATAAGCCTGACATTCAGCCATATAAAAATTGCCATTCATTCTAGATTTAAACTAGCTCAGATTTAATGTTATTAAAGGATAAAATTCTGTCGAAACGAGTTTACTGAAATTTGAAATAAGAATATATATTTAATGCAAATTCTGAAAACGGAAAATAAATATAGCATAAATTCTATAAACTTCCATTAGATTGTCCAGTTTCCTAGAGAATACGATGTAGATGGAAGTAGTTTATCATATGCAAACAAATTTAAAAAGAATTTCTTTTGATGCAAGTGAAGTTCATATACGTTGAATAAGTTGTTCAAAAATGTCTCTAAAGAATTTCTTCAAACGTTTCAAATACTTCTGCTTATCTTCCCTATAAAGAAGTGAACGTTTAAAAACTCTTTGAAATCTGAAGCATTTTAATTTGTATTTTTTTCCTACAATGATATGTAAGTTTGTAATTTCAAAAAAGTGTATTTTATCTTTATTCATGTACACTGTAAAAAAAAAATCTGTAGTTCTACAGATGTAAAAATACATGCTTACTAAACTTTCACCTGTAACTGTACGAAAAAAGCTGCAAATCTACAAAACTAGTTTTTGTTAAGCTACAAAAATCTGTAATTTTACAAATGAATCTGCTAAAATTTCAGTAATCTTACTAAACTTTTATGTGTAACCCTGGCTGCAGTTACATGAAAAGTTCTCGGAATCCCAGTTTCCGTGAAAGTGTGTCTGTTACATGAAATTTTGTTGTTGACGTTACATGAAAAGTTCTAGGAATCCCAGTTTCCTAGAAAAATAGTAACTTCACAGATTTTTTTTTTACAGTGTATACACTTATATCCCAAATGTACAGATAAAAAATTCAGTACGTTTATAGCTGTATATTTTGGAAAATAAAAACATCAAGTGAAAAAAGTGATAATTTATATTTTTTCCTTGCATAATATTAAACGCCAAAAAAAAAAAAAAAAATAACAATTTTCAAAATTTTCAAATTTGTTTGCAAATGCGTGATTTTTAACAATATTGTATGTAATTTCAAAAATGTCAGATTTTGCTTTGGAAACCATTTTGTCCATACAGACATAAATACAAAATATTTAAAGAGTTTTACGTGCCGATAAACAAATGAAATTCTTTTTCTAGATATATTTAAAATAGATACAAGCAACATATTTTTACACTGCCAAAAAAAATTAAAAAAAAAGATCGTATCTTCATATATGATTTTCATTTTTGTAAAGGAGTACTTAATTGAAATTTATAACTAACAATAACTCGTATATTTAAGGGTACAGTGGTCTAATACTATTTTTTAAAGTTTTCACCAAATTATACGGAAAATTTGCTAACATAATAACTCATACATTTTCTAAATAAATTAATCAGTTTTATTCAAAAAAGTATGTAATTCATTAAGTTATAAATTAAAATATGCTAATTAATTGTTCTAATAAAAAATACTCCATGCGCATTAAAATTAGTTAAATTTTGTTAAATAATAGATTTGTAATATTGCAACAAAAACTGGTATGCATCTTAAAATTGTACTATTATATAGAAAAAAATCAATAAAACACAATATTTACACTTTTTCTTGAAATTCCGCGCAAAACAGTTATATAACTGCCAAATGTTCCTTTTACGTATGCATGAATATTAATTCTAAGTTTTAAAATATAGCACATTTCAAACAATAATCTATATATATAAAAGCCGTTCTCTGTGTGTATGTCCTTTAAACAAATCTTCAATTTTTGACCAATTTGCACGAAACTTCATGTACATACATTTTTGAACGTGGAAAAGACCACTGTTTACTTTAAAAAATCATCAGACAAATATTTATCCCTTTTTTCTATCACTTTTCATAATTTAACATTATAGAAATATCTCTTTTCTTAAATTTATAATTCAATCGTTTCTTTTCTGTTGCCACAGCTAAAAAACTGCTCAATAATTAAAAAAAAAAGATAACTCGATTACTTTGTTTTATAAGCCAATAAAAATTCAGATTGTCTCACTATATTTTTGCTGTTTTTTTTTAAATTGACGTCATTCAAAGAAGAAAATGCCCATTTTTCATATACAAATGTAAAAACTTTAACTAAGCATGTGTTAAAAATGACTTAGTACCTTAATTGAATGATTCTGAAGTTAAAAAATCTATTTTAATACTGGCGTTATAATTTCAAGAAAACAATTCAGGAAAAGGTAATAATTAAAAAAAAAATCGTTTGCTTGTTTTGACGTAAATTTCGTCAATATGATTTCAAACTGGTGTTAAAAAAAGGCTACTACAATTTTTTTACTATTCCTTTGTAATGCCGTATCTTTAATTATATCATTTAGATAAATGTTTTAATACTTGATAACATTCTACGATTTATATAGAATACGGTTATATAAAATACGATTTATATTAAACAGAAATTATAACAAGGATACTATTTTTTAGGGTAAAGTTGTTGTTTTTTATTAAACAAAAATACATGACTAACATTAGGATTGAACGCTTTTGGTTGGCTGGTTGTGTTTATGAAGGCCAATTATCAACGCTAGGGATTTAGGCCCTAAGGAGGGGGGGGGAGTTCCCTTCGTGGGGGTCTTTCTAAGGGAACCTAACCTGTATTTACGCTTGGAAATCCAAGGTTTCGATGAAAACCACGAAAATTCCGAAACGATTAGGCCGACGGGCGCCATTGGGTTCGAACCCATCACCCCCCGTCTACCAGCTTCGAGAGCAGAACCTCTCGGCCACTGGTGGGGCTTGAACGCTTTTGGAAACTTCTGTCATTTTCATTTAAAGGCTGTGGATTTGGATTTTATGAATGGAAATATGAGTTTCCATTTAAAAATTATCGGCAAAATTTCGGCTGTTAAGGACCAAATCTTTAGTTGATCGTTTACAGTAGGATTTGGTTTAAGAATGATGGACGGATATGAAATATTCTAACACTATTCCTCAAAAATTATCTAACTTTTTTAAAAGGCTAATAATTCAGAATTGGTTTCACCTGCTTATACAATATTTCAGCTAATTCTATAACAAAGCATGTACAACAAAATATTATATACTAAAACTATTCCAAAAATTTAGGTGCAAGGTAATTGTGCAAATTTCATCAAAATCTGTCCAGTAGAACTTTTAAAGAAAACGCTAATCGGGCTCATCTGAATCTTGAACTTTCTTCCATAATTTTATAACAAAGCGATGTAAAACTATACGCAATATTTTAAAACCATACATGTAAAGTTATCTAACAAAGAATGCAAGTTCCAATGAAATCCATTCAGAATTTTTAAAAAGACTAATCTTTCATAATCGGGTTCCACGTGATTATAGAATTTCCCCCTATAATTTTATGACTAATTAGCGTATAACAATATTACGCACCAAAACCTTAACTGAAAATCTAATAGTGCAATTTTAATTAAAATGATTTCAGAAGAGCCCAAGTTATAAGCAGCCGGAATGTGATTCCGTCACTAAAAGAAACAAATACTGAAATTTGCCAATTTAGTTATGTAAATGTACACAAAAACAAACAAATATGAATCATTTACAAGTTTTTTGAGCAATTAAGTTAATCTTTCGTAATTGTGTTGCAGGCATATTAAAAAAAAAAAAAAAAAAAAATTAAGATTGAAAATTACTTCAGAAAAACATAAAAAATCTGTAAATTGAGATAAACTTTTCAAACAAATTACTTAAAGTGTTTTTTTTTTGTTTTCTGTTAGACGTTCAAATAATCGAATGTATGATATTTTGAGATCAAATTGAAGTAAAAGCGAAATTTATGGTACGGTTAGGTTGTTGCCACCAACAATATGACGCTAAGCTTACTCATAGATATGGCTTTTCTTTATGAAGCTTTATGTCTCATAATATTGCATTAATAGCAAACGGATATATCTTTCTTAATTGGGTTGCGGGTATATTTAAAAATACCTCCGTGATTGAAAATTAATTTAAAATGGATAAACAATCTGTAAATTGAGATAAGCTTTTCAAACAAATATTACTGAAAGTATTTTTTTCTTTAGGCGTTGGAAAAATCAAATGTGCGATGTTTAAAGGTCAAATTGCAATGAAAGTTTAATTTATAAATTAAGAAAAATTTCAGTAAAGGCACAATTTATGGGTTAGGTCGTTGCCATCATCAGTTTAAAGTCACAGTTGGCATTGGGTTTGTCGTTTTTTATATATTCTGCAGATGACTCAATGAAAGAGTCGAAACATGTAAAATTTTAGTAATTTCAATGTGTTTTTTATTGAAGTGACGTCTTTTAAGCAAATAATTGTATTTTAATATATGTTTTGACATTTGTTTAGATTATATATTATTATGGTATAGTTAATAGTAGACGTAATTAAGACTATTTTACTTATATTTATATTTCTTATTGGTCTTTTTAACGATTCGTGGACGGGAATGCACCAATTTCAGTTATTGTCATTGTCGCATTATTTCATTTTAATGTATCTTACCCCGGAGGACCCTTATTATTGACACGAGCGAAGCCGGGTAGTTCTGTTAGTACTTAATAATTGTGAAAACAGGAAAACAAATAAGACGCATTTAACATTTTGAATATACTAAAATGACGAAAATTCTCAATTGGAGAAAACACGATTTAAAGTTTCCTTCTTATTGTATCTCAATCATAGTGTACAAATTTCATATGCTTGTAACATTGGCAGAAATTGTATCGTTGCAATTGTTTGCAGGTTTTTCTAAATGATGCACTTAAGATTGAAGTATATTAGTAAACGAAAAGTTTTTAGTCGATTATTGCAAGACTGAAGGTCCACGGTTACCCTTAACAGTTCATTTTTTTCACTTGCTGCGATTTTGCATATTGTATGTAAAAGAATTATGCCCCGAATTATTCGTTCTAAGAATGACAAATGTACAAATAGTTTCAATCAATAACGTAATGTCCCAGTTTCAATAGTATATTACAACAGTTAAATTTAGACTATTCATGTGAAATATTTCATCATATTGAATGAAAAGTAACCCAGTTTTTCCCACAAATGTTCAATATGTGCGCCTTTTCACGCATCAAACTTAAAACCCACTTCATCCCACACTTCGGTTAAAAAGTCCGGAATAATGAAAGCAATAACCTATTCAATTCTGTATCTCAACTCTGGCAAATCATTACATAGCGTCGAAGCATAGATACGGTCAGACAACAGAAGTTCAAGACTTGCTTTCTGAACAGATATCTTAGGGATACGGAGGTAAGATGCTCTGATACGGTCAACATCCTGTACAGGCAGTTTTAGTCCACCAGTGGATGTGTTTAGTGTAACATATTGAACATTTGTAAGAAAAACTAAGGTAGTTTACCTTCAATTTAATGTATGAGTTGTTATAAATAGTCTAAATAAAACCTTTATAATATTTCACTGAAATTGGAATATTCTTGTATCGTCACTCTGTATATTGATAGTATTTGGATTCGGACATTTTTGGTACATCTTCAAAGACACTTCTAACCACTCGATCAGTTCTCGGATAAATGACGTAAGAACAAAACAAATATTAAAACAAAAAAGTGTACTACCGTATTTTTTTTTTCTGCAAGCATGGATTGCGCTTTTCTTCTTTACTAAGCATTGTATTCTTATTATTCAGTTTATATTTATCGTATGGAAGGAACACTGATTTTTTTTTACTGGAAAGATAGATAAGAGAATATAAGTATCCAGAAGTTTCGGGATTATTTAAACCAACGTCTCACAGTCCTGGATAATAGAATTATTGAATGTTGAAGGTCACGATAAAAACACAAGTGACTTTATTTATAAAGAAAGATGATTTTGGATATTTTAAAAGGGGCCTTAAATTTAAATGCTATTTAAAAATGTTTTCTAGAGAAAATAGGCTTCCTTAAAATCAAAATTAACACAGAGAGACCTGAAATCTATAAAGTTCTTTTAATTTTTCGGATGTATTGATATCCTTTTTTTATTAAATATAAAAACATGTCAAAAAAAATTTGATTTCAAAAAGTTGTTAAAACCTCCATTTTGGGTACTTCATACCTGCCAGCCAAAATATTTCTGTAATTAGCTTTCTTCTTGAAATACATGTAACAAAATCTCATTAAATAGTTTCAAAAATTTGCATTGTTTCTAAAAGTTTCGAAAAAAGTCGATTTAAAAAAGAAAAAAAAAAGATAAATTTTCACCTTATGATTGTATTAGAAAAAATTCTATCTACATTTCATATGAAAGACAAATAAATAAGAAAAACAATTTTCCGATCAAATATATTGTTTATTTAAATTTTTTAAACAGTGATAGTATAAAATTGTAAATAAGTAAAATGTATTTGTGAATAGGGAAATATGTTTGAGTATCAGAAAAATATTTCTGTAAAATGTATTAGTAAAATGTAAATTGCAAACTATATAATTTAATTATTTAGCCATTTATTTAAGTCTGTACATTTTTTCTATGTAAAAATAACACGAGTGTTTGATTTAAATAATTTCATTATATGACCACCAATGAATATTTCTTTTAAAAAATGGAAGTTCTGTTTAAACCCATATATTTATATCTTATACAATAAATAAAGACATTCAATTCATAAAATATGGAATATATTACTTTTATATTCATAAGTTTTATGACATGCATTTTGCTAGTTATGTGTCCTTAGTTAATCAATCTTATACATTATGATCTTCCAAATTTTATTTTTGTAATTTGTTTTTTTAAGTACATCATGTACAAAAATAAGATTTATTATTTTATCATGTACAAAAATAAGATTTATTATTTTCTTAAACTGTATTAATAACTTCTTAAACATTCTAAAAGCTTTTATAATATCTTTAATGACATGCTATAAACTTAATACATCAGAAGAAAGCATCTTTTCTTTTAAATAGTTTCTTAACCGGAAAGACATATTGAGAATCGTAAAACTTCCGTTTCCTTTCTCAACTGGGAATTAATTTCCTCCTAATAGAGTCCATTTTGAGGAAAGACGGGAAATGAACAAAAGAGAGTTCAACTTTGAGTTTAAATTGTTTACATGCAGAATATTTGTCAAGAGATAACTAATAGAAACTTTCTAAACATTTAAATGAAATTGCCATTTGCAGACAATTTCTCTTAGCGTATTTCAGAAACTTTCTCCTTTAGAAAACCCCAATTTTATTAATGTAAGAGAGTGGTAAATATTCCAGAGAAATTCAGTATTAAAAAAAAAAAAAAAAAAAAAAAAAAAAAAAAAAAAAAAAAAAAAAAACAGGAAATTAATACATATATTTTTGTTCCAAAAATTCAATTTAATTTTTACGATACAAATATTGTCTTTAATTTAATCTAAACTTATCACTACAGATATAGTTTTTAAAATTTTGACAATATTTCAAACTCGTGATCTCCATGTATTCTTACCTTAATGTTCAATATAATATTTATTAATTTTAACAGATATGCGCAGGTAAAAAGCAGTACATTTATTTCATAATTACTTATAGAAATACTGACAAAGTTACCTTTTAGATAATTCATCAAAAACTACGAAATAAGAACATCTATTAATTTACATTTGTTAAATGTCGCAAAAAGACACCCCTCATCTTTGTGAGACAAAAAAAAGGATTTCTTACGTTAATATAAAACACACTATTTTATAATCGTTATGTTTATTATATATTAAAAACTAATATGATATTTTCAGCACTATATTTTACATTTAATATAAATACAATAAGCGTTTATTAAGCAGATAAATATAATTATATAGTTACATATCTGTAAAATATGTAATTAAGAAAAACATAAAAAGTCCTTTTTCTTGATTTAATACGCGTTTTAAATTTTATTTTTTATATATATTTTATTCTAGAAGTATAATAAACGAATTCCTTAAAATCTCTAAAATCCCTTATTGTAAATAAATTGAAACTGGTATATCGTAAATACACTGAAAAAAAATTGTGTAAAATTTCTCAACAAAATGGAGGCTGAAAAGCTATCTCCATTAAGTTTGTGGCAGACTTTCTGCCTGTATTTTATTGAGTAATTTAACCGATATATAGCTGCGATTACGTTACACTAATGTGAAATATTACACCAGTTACATCAATTTAAATTACATAATTATAAAAATTAATTATTCTATAAAATCCTTGCATTTTTTTTTTACAGTGTACCGCTTTGAAATATATAGATATACAAAACAATAAAAAATGAAAAGGAAGGTAAAATCAGTTTTAAATGCTCTATCCCCGTTTAAATTTGCATTGCTGGTAGGCGTACAACACTTATTTTTTACAATTTAATCAATAGTAAAAAGCATTTTATTGAATTATCCATAGTTAAAAGGACGCAATTACAAGCACTCAACTTACACATACAGATTTGAAACGTAATAATTTGCAAGCTTAACAAATTTGGGTAATTTTCTGTTAAGAAATCCATTATTTTTCTCCTTTAAAATTAAGCTCTATTGTGTTTCAGAACTATTTATAAGTGTTAAATTCTATCAGTGAAAATCATCTATAACGTTAAAGACACACACGCACGAAAAAAAAAATCGAAATTTGAATTGAACAATGACAAAGACAACAAAAAAGAAAATATTATGCGACAACGTAGGTTAGGAAGCAGTTTCCAAGACATTCAAAATAAACAAAATTTCCCCGTTTAACAAGTCAATATATTTTTAATATGGATAAATGTTTATTATATGTATATCAGAATCTTAAAAATTGATAACGTAGGAGATTGCGAAAGATTGAAAAAAATGAATTTCGTTAGCGGTGCTTAAAATTATTAAAATTTACTCGACCTTCCAAACGCTTTTGATAATAAAATAGAAAAAAATACAATTTACAAGATATAAGATAAAAAACTGCATCCATCCAATATATACGCATTTTTTGAGATGTAAAAAACGAACATTTGAAATTTCTGCATACCGTAGGTGTATCAGATAATATCTCAACTGTGAAACTGAATCTTATGATAAAAAAAAATCTCTCTATTCTAAAAAAAAGTAACTCCCGCTGTCACCGCCGCCGCCGCCGCCGCCGCCGGTTTTGAATTTTTTGTGACCGAAGGTCTTTCTTCGTTAATATTAAGAACAATAATGCATACAAAAATATGAAAATTGGTAGTATTATACAGAAATGTTTGATAAACACGCTGCTGTAGACAGTTTTCAAATCGAAGAATTATTTTAAGAGATATTTAATGCTAAAGTTGGACAAAATCGTTCCATTAAAAAAGTTTTATAGGAGCAAAAACTATACATCGGAATTTAATACTTTTTAGACCATTTTATACGTTATAATTTCCCGGTGTGCAGAAATAATTTATTTTTTTAATTTGACTCATTTTTCGAGGTTTCATTTCTATTTTAAATTCAAATTTTCAGCATTTCGAGAGATATTTTTTTACTTATTTCAGAAAATTGTACTAATTTAACCTGTTGCCAAACTGTATAAACAACGGAAACAACAATGTTTGCTTCAAATTAAAAATTTATTTACGCGTGACTA
Source organism: Maratus speciosus (assembly GCA_963932465.1). NCBI lineage: Eukaryota > Metazoa > Arthropoda > Arachnida > Araneae > Salticidae > Maratus > Maratus speciosus. The sequence goes on from OZ010795.1 coordinate 54,621,228, forward strand.
TTATAAACAGAAAAGAAAAACTTTCAAATTAGAATTAAATAATTACGTATAAAAAGCAGGAACTTATTGAAAATTACTTCATCTATAATTACACGTGAATTTTAACAGAGAAAGGATATTGTAAAGTAATAAATTCATTAACATGCGTTAGAAGTCTTAAATAGGAGAAATTACATCACATTTACGTCACATTACACTTATTACGTAAAATGAACAAAAAATAATATTGCAAAATAGTAGTTTAAATTTAAAAATAGCGCGAGACATTTACTTGATATTTTGAGATGAACTTTTCAACTATTTTTTTTTTTTTTTTTTTTTTTTTTTTGACAGCGCAAATAATATTTCATTTCTAATAAAAGCATTTTCACGTGAATATTAAAAAGGGAAAGAAAAGTTTGGTGAAAATTACGTCAGATTAAAAACGATATATTTAAAATGTTTTATTTAAAAGGACTTTCTTTTCGCTTTGTTAAAAAATACCGGGAGACAAAGACTCTGTTTACTTAATTCATTTTATATTAGATGATTTTGAAATGCCATTGTATCTTTTAACAGCAGCTGATTTTTCCGTAAAATTCCCCAATCAAAGAGAAATGAATAGAAACCCGTTTATAGGGCGATCGCCTTTGTTTTTTTAATTATAATTCAATCTTCCAAAAAAATTCAATTAAAGCCGATCAAAGTAGCGTGCTTTTAGAGACTGCAGTGTCTGAACGGGGGGTTGGCGAGCGTAGCTCGTAGGGGGCCGAGCCCCCTAGTGTTTAAAAGTTTTCAAAATGTAGGTTTTTCAAAAATAATTCATTTTTAACCACCGCATTTTATCTTGCGTGGTAATACGTATTAAAAAAATGCATGAATTGCGAGGAAAGGTTTGAATCTCTTGATAAAGTGTTTAATTTATTATTTTTTTACATGTCAAAAGTTAACAAAATATGGCTCCCATTTTATTTGAAATAAGTTAGCTTCAAAACACTATGTGATGAAATCTGTATAGTGACATGTACCGAAATTTTATTACGACCACTTGGGTAACTACTCCTAAATTCGGATTACAGTGACACATCCTTTATATAACGCACACAATCAAAAAACCCATTTTAGTGATTTTAGGTAGTGTGGATACGGGAAAAATTATTATTCAACGTGTTTTACATGAACGAGAACAGGATTTAACGAAACCGAACTACGTAAACCGTATTTTATGAATAATTTTAGTTTTTTAACACGTTTCATTGAAAACAGATACTATTTACTTAATATTCAATAATAAACATAACAAAATTATGTAAATATTCATAAACACTTTAAACATTCGTTAAAAAGAAATACAATTAATGCTATAGTTTTATTTTTTCTTATTTTATGTTACATATGTATATATATATATATATATATAATAGCGTTAATAGGAAAATTCAACGGTTGCAGTTTTTTTTATAAAAGGTGTGAGAAATTATAAACATCTGTATCTTATATTCAGTAATAAATTATCTTAAGTATTTCAAACTTTCATAAAAGTTCAAACATTTTAAATATTTTATTTCCGTAATGCAATAGATCTATCATGAGAGTTAATTTATCATTTGATACATTCACATTTTTGTAAAGCAAAGGTAGAAAAAGAACAAAAATACGTATAAGCCTTGTCAGGAAAGTAGTACCTTAAAAAGTTGAAACTCGTATTTCAGTTTATGTATTTTTCAAGTTCTTTGTTAAAGTTTGGCATACATTTTCTTTGGAACAGAAAAATGCTTTTCTTATTTTATTAAATTGAAGGGATTATTCGATAAAATAATTTCAGAAAAAATTAGGCATTGCATATAATGTTATCAAACAGAAAAATATATAAAATATCAACTATCAGATGAATATTTTAGTACGTGATTCAATATGATATTCAATAATTTCGAGCGGAATTTCTCTGTTGAAAATTAATTGAAAAATTAATTAAAAATATTTATTAATTATTTAATAGTAAGGGGTTATGTACTTTTTAAACGCAACTAAAAGAAACAAAAGCATGCAAAGTTTGAATTAGTGCATTATAAAAGCTTTTGTTATGTATAAACAAATTTTAACTAATGATTAAACAGATTGGGCTATATTACTATTAGAAACTGATTGGATATATAGAGAAATTATCCATTATTGAAATTAAAATAACTCCTTTTTTTACTCTGTAAGACGTGCTCGTATGATATCTCCAGAGCATATGTATGAATTGTTATGAAATTCGATATATACAATAAGCACACATATGCGTTTAAAATGATCTATGTTTAAGTATTTACAGTGATAAGATTTTTAGTAATGACTATTTTTATTCATTTTAAAAGGCAAAATTCAGATTTTATCTGAAAATAATATCTTCTAATACTGTTTGTCTGCTTAATGAAATAATATTTACCTAAGAATAAACCATAATTTTCTATATAAAATGTCATAATCCACACGTAAGTTCTCAAGATATCATGCGCGAAATCACTTGCGGAGTAAAAAAAAAAAAGAGATATTTTAACTTCAACAGTATACAAATCTAATAAACTAGCCAGTTTCCAGAGCTAATGTAATAAAAAGCACAGTCAGTTCAACCGATAGTCAGATATTCATGTTTATACAACAGAAGATTTTGAATATATCATAAGGTGTGTCCCAACGAAATAAAGCCACCGTAATTCTGTGCCGTTACTGGACACGGAACAAACAAATAAGAACGAAACAAATATTTTCAGAAAGCCCATATACAAATGCATATTTGCCAGGAGTAATTCACTCCCTTCCCCACTTAGGCAGGAAAAAACGACTAATGTGTAAAAAAAAGAGTGGGGGGGGGAAAGTGTCCCGGCGAAATAAAGCCACTGACAACATTGGTATTTATTGGTAACTACAGATATTCGGGCTGCTGCAGTTCAATATGTTTATGACGTCAGGACGTTGTCAAATACTTGTTCTGTGCCAGTCGAACATTGTGCAGACTTTAGAAGGTTGCATTTTCTATTTCTCCTGCAATATTGCAATGGGAAAGAAAACCTAGCTATGAGAGTTCGAGAAAGGACAAAAAACAGATTTTAAGGAACAATGTCTTTTACATAGACCAATATCTAAGTAAATCAAACAATCTAAAACCGTAATATACAATTTTTCTTAAATATGGGCCATGCGTACGGGTATAAAAAAAGGAAGTGTACATGTAGAAAAATGACTTTCAGGCAGGAAAATGAATTTTGCGTAGTCTTTCACGAGGCGGTATTTCCCTAAAACAGTTGGCTAAAGAGGATAACATCCCTGTAACAAAATAAACCCAGACACGAGTTGTAAAGCGTACAAGGATCTTGTGATATAAGAAAGGGGAACAGCCGCCAATGTTGAAAACTATCCACATACAAAGGAGAGTCGATTAGGCCAAATATCATCAAACCTGGAAGCCCCCGTGGCATCGTGTTATAGTCTCAGGTGAGAAAAAATTTACATGGGCCAGACGGCCTTGCTTTTTATTGGTATGATATGAGGAAAGAAGAGGAAATTTTCTCTAAAAGACAACAATGTGGAGGCTCATTAATTGTGTGGGGAGGCTTTGGCTATTGGGGTAAACATAACTTGGCTTTTCTCTAAGGCCGCATGAAGGCTACTGATTACCAAGAAATGCTAGAAAAACATTTACTGCTATTTGCAAAGAGGACTGGTGGGCTAAGTTGGATTTTCCAGCAGGACAAAACCTACATCCCTGCTGCAAAATCCTATTGGGAATGTTTTTTGGATAATAAGGTGCATGTCAGGGAATAGCCTGTCCTTTTCCCTGATCTCAATCCTCAAGAAAATGTGTGGGGTATCCTCAGTAGGGCTGCATATACCAATGGCAGACAGTTTCATTCTATGGCAAAATTGAAGGTCGTCATCATTGAAGAGTGAGACATTATTGATGCTACTGTACTCCAAGGGTTAGTAAATGGTATGCCAATTCGTATATTCCAAGTCATATATAACCAAGGCGGATATATTGCCTATTAATAGTAGTGGCTTTATTTCGGCGGGACACTTTCCCCCCTCTTTTTTTACAAACTCACTTCTTTTTCCTGCCCAGGTAAGGCAGGGATTGAGTTACTCCTTGTAAATATGTATTTTTAATAGACTTTCTTAATATATTTGTTTTGTTCTTATTGGTTTCTTTCGTGTCTACTTACAGCACACAATCACGGTGGCATTATTTCGGTGGGACACACCTTAATTCAAACGTTCAATGCTTTTGTTGATGTTCTTTGAGTTTAAAAGATGCAAGACCTCTAATATTTTGAAACATACAATAATTTAGAACACATTAAATATATTAATTCTTATCTGTATGATTGCACCATGATATGCAATGTATGTCCTTCCCCATTTTTTTAAAACATGCTGAAAGTAAATACATTTTATTAGCAATTCTTTTAATTCTAAATATAATTTTAGGAAATTATATATCTATTTATATAAGTCACGGAAAAATCGACAAAATATGTACGATTAATTTTATAATACTCAGAAATAATCAGTAGCTGAACGCAGGTCAATTAATATTAAGTGTATTTTGTCATTATATATCAGACACTGCTATAAATTTAATTGTTGTACTACGTTTCTATAGACAGTACATTATTCACTAGACCAGAGGAAACATCATTTATAAGGATAATAAAAGCTAAACATTCAGAAAAAAATCAACCACTTTTAAGTGTTCATGCAAAACTAGAAATTTATCAATGCCGTATTCGAGATGTTCTGATTCGTTTTTTATTGATAAAAAATTTAAAACGCGATTGTTTCAGGGGGAAAAAATGTTAGTTTTTCTGTGTAAAATTTTTATGCTAAACTGATTTTTTTTTTTTTTTTTTTTTTTTTGCTGTCTTTAAAGACGAATGTAGCAGAAACGATATAATTAAAGTGTTCAAGTATGACATTAGTTAAAACTTTGAAAATTACTAATTACCGTAAAACATAGAAAACAAATAACTAAATTAACTTTTGAAAGATTCCAAATCCAATTATGTGAAGCATTATCATCACCACCTTTAGTGAGGAACGAACTGAAAATGAACATTGAAAGAATTGGGTCTAATGAAAGTATTCTTTCAATTAGTAAAATTGTAGCATGATTAATAAAGATTTTATAAAATAGAAATGGAATACGATCCTCGTATATACAGCGGTGGCCAAAGTTGTGGACACTTTTAGGTAGCTTTCATTACAAAAAGTAAAAAGCTACCTACTGCAGCCGTTCGAAGGAAACCACTTACAGAAATTTTACTAAATTTTCGCCGATCATGAACCCCCAGATACCAAAACTACTCTCCGTTGAAATGGTGACTCATATATACACTATATATATATATATTTATATTTGAAATTTAACATGCTGTAACTCTCGAATTTTTGAACCGATTTAGATGAAATTTTTCATATGCATAGTAAATACCAATGTCTCGACCGAGTTCGTTGGCCAACTTCATACGCCATCCTGGTTCAAAATGGCGACCATTTGAATTTCTGTAGACACTTTTGAAAATTTTTAGTTTTCCTAGATTTCTCTTTAAAATGACCTATGTTGTTAAGTTACACAGTTTGACTCTTTAGAATATCTTTTAACGTTTCTAACATTCTGTTTAAAATGATACATAAGAGTTTACATTTTGTGAAACGTAAAATTTTCTATAAGTATACAAAGTTAGAAAACATAAAAAGAATTCCAAAAATTCAAATTGCCGCCATTTTGAAACAAGATTGCCAAATAACTAATCTGACCAACGAACTCGGTCAAGACATTAGAATGTACTATGCATATGGAAACCGGTACAAAAATTCGAGAGCTACAGCAGGACAAAATTCAGATGCAAATATATATATATATATATATATATATATATATATAACGAATTAAATTAATGTGTTAAGTCGAACAATCACGCCGTGCTTTTTACGACATATTGCTGGATTAGTACCATATTTTAATTAGCCATTGGTGAGATTGTATAACAGTCGTACCACTTAGTGCAAGCATCGCTATTGGAGTTGTCAACACTGTGGAAATTTAGCAGCTGTGGACCGATGATAAGATTGGTAAAGTCCAAACAAACACGCATTTATTCATGATGAAGACAAAGCAGATTAGACGGCATGAGTGGTGAAAAAAGGCTTATGAAGAAATCTAGGGTTTTACCAATTAAAATATAGAAACGTAGTCATCGGAAAACGGTTTATTCCATCAGAACATACAAACATAAACAATTACCACAGGATGAGAAACCAGAACCATCCTGCTTGAGCACGAACTAGTTATCCAAGCGAAAAAGATGTTAAGTAACAATTTAATATTCTACTTGACTTAGAACACTAGGTAACACCAGGATTAAGTAAACAATCAAATAGCGCAAAAAAATCTTCTTCTTCTGAGCTCATGCTCGAGAAATTTATTAGAATGCGCGGAGGAAATCCGACTGAAATGCAAACTTCAGGCTAACCAAACAAATTCATGAGCGAGACTCGAAATGAAACTGCGATTCGTCACTCAACCAATGGAGAGCGATCGAGAAACGTCACAGAAAAGAATCCCGGCGTTGATGATGGATGGATTTCGATGTGAATAAGCTGACGCTTGCCCAGCTGGCGGAAAAATGAGATGAAATAAAATAAAAATGTAAAAACGGCTTTTATAAACATTCGAAAAATAAAGTAACTGCGATCAGAATTTTACAGTTTGGTAGACGATAAAAATTAATGAAGGGATTAAAAGTTTAGATTAAGTTTATGAATAAAACTATTATCAAGATACGTGTTTTAAATTTATAGGAATTTAACTAAATAAAGGAAATAAATAATAGAGTGTATTAAAAGAATGAAATGATGAATATGCAGGCAATTTAGCATAATTTAAATGAATAGTAAAAAGTTAAATCTTTGTATAATATATATATATATATATATATATAAGTCAGCATTTCAATGGAGGGTGGTTTTGGTATCTGGGGGGGGGGGGGGGTTGATTGGCGAAAATCAAGCAAAATTTCCGGAAGTGTTTTCTTTCGGGCGGCTGAAAAAGGTAGCTTTTTTATTTTTTGTAATGGAAGCTACCTAAAAGTGCCCACTATTTTGGTAACGACTTTATATAATATCTATCTATCTATCTATCTATCTATCTATCTATATATATATATATATATATATATATATATATATATATATACTGCTTAAAACAATAAGAGGAGCACATGGTTTTAACAAATTTAATTGTCCAGCTTGTGTTTTGAGAAAAGGTGACTTTCAAATGTCACAATAATATGATTTACCGGAATCCATGACTTGGCCTCTTACCGAAACAGTTGAATCTGGGGAAACACAACAAAGTTTAGCAAAATCTGTTGCTTGTATAAATCCAAGGTTGTAGAATCTATTCCAAGGCACATGGAATGATAGAGATTGACAAGGGCAAGATCAACGATGTGCTATCACAGTAACCATGACCAATAAATTCTGTTAACAGCTCGTTGAGACGGAACGGGGCATGCTACTCTGCTGCAAACGCAGCTGTTCTTTGCCACAGGACGTAGGTTGTCCAGTCAAACAGTCCGAAATACATTCATAAAGCTGGTATCTATGTACATAAGCCAATGGTTTGTATTCCGTTGACCTCAAACAACTGTGCGGTCCAAAGAATGTGAGCAACTGAACATCAAGTTTGGAGGCCACGTTGTTGGAGTCAAATTCTGTCTACAGATGAGTCCCAATTAAGTCTGGATGTTACATCCAATGTTATTTGGCATGGAGAGAAAGGGGCACTCAAAATAATCCCACATTCGTTCGTGAAAGATCACATTTCAGACGAGGTGAGTTGATGCTATTGGCTGGAATCAGCATTGGTAGACGTATGGGACTGTATATCATGAATGCCACTTTGACGGCCCGAGGTTATACAGACGAGATACCGAGACCTCATGCTGTATTTTACATTGCAGCAATTGGTTATTCCTTTTTTTATGCATGACAATGCGAGATCGCATACAGCTCGTCTTGTGGAGAACATGCTTAAAGTTGGAAAAATACAGCATATGGAATAACTAACATGCTCTCCTGACCTGAATCAGATCAAGCATGTTTGGGACACACTCGGACGACGCATTGCAGCGAGACTGTGTCCTCCTTTTATTGCGGGACTTGAAGATTGCAATTCTTGAGGAGGGGAACAGTGCTCACCGAAAACTTATTGATAATGTCATCGAATCCATGGAAATCATGTATGCGACAGTTGTATCTATTCAAAAGGACCACAAGCCATATTAAATTTCTAGCATCGTTCGTAAACAGTACTTTTTTTGTCATTTACAAGTAACCAAATTGTTGCCCAAAACCATCTTTTCACGTTCTGTCTATCTTTTCAAAGAATTAAAGCTCTCTTGCAATTTTTGGTGTCTGTTTTCCTGTATTGCGCGTTGATAAACATTTTACTCGCAATTTTATACCCGTGCTTGGCTATCTCGCACAGTTCTCTTCACTTTTTTGTTTGCTCCCATAATATTTTGACCACTATATATATATATATGTGTGTGTGTAGGAAGATGATATATAAGATACTAATTTATTGATGACTTGAATAACTAGACGTTGGAATAACAACACATGAAGTTGAATACAAAACTATAAAAATAACTGTACACCACTTCGTTGACAGCTTCTTCAAATACATTACATTTCTCACTTAAAACCCATAATACACTTTTTTCGAACAATCCGATTAGGCATAAATGTGCCTTCCTTGGCATTTCATCATACCCATCATAAAGAAAATAAACGATATTTAAATTTAAATCCTACAAATCGGTCATTCTGGCATGATGGCGACCCGGCATCAGCTTCTTAGCTTATTACTTTTTTCATGGTTAAACAGCTAAATTTTTCAGAATTTTATGTATTTTTCTTTCTCATAGAATATTGATTACATGTTCAATACACATACACATACATATATATTTAATCTGTCTGACTTATCCAGGAGTCACACGGCTTCATGTATTCGGCCCCGATTGATGTCTTTCCTGAATCTTCATGATCTCGTACTTTCTCTGCTCTATACCGATCATGATTCCTGATGCAGTTATCTCACATATTCCAAAATATTTTCCTTTAATCTTGATAGCATTGCCAAATTGCGTCCTCTTTTTGGCAACAATATCTCATATTCTATATTTCCGTCGCTGTTTTCTTTTCTTATCAAATTGCACCTTGTTTTCTTTTTTTTGTGTATATTTTTCTTTGATTCTTCTCTCATGGCTTCGCGTTATTCCATAAAACATTCGGTGAATTCTTCTTCCAATATCTTCTTTATGATTTGCATGTCACTGTCCTTCATTTTAAGCCGCTTCATTAATTCAAAAAGACTATACTTGGTGCTTTGTGTTACTGTGCTATTCATAATCCTTTGTAATTTTGTTAGATACTTATACCACTTGATTCGTCATCACTAAATAAATTTGACAAGACGGATATCATCACTCTGTATATTTTTTCCACCTGTCCATTTCCTCTTGGCATCCCAGTTGTTACCTTTAGAGGCTCAGTGCAATGTTTTCTACAATATTCCTTGAACTCACTTTCTGTAAAAGCTTTTCCTTTAACAGTTATATTCTTAGTTGGGTTCCAGATTTTTTTTTTTTTTTTTGTTCCAATTTTTCAATTATTTCCTTGTCGGACTTTGATATCACGGGATAAAACCGTGCGCACAACGGAAATGCATTTACTATGGTGAAAATATATTGATATTTTTTTTATTTGTGAGCGATAATGGAACTATGTGATCGAAGTGATAGGTTTGCAATGGTTTGTCTCCTTTGGTATAGGGTTTAGAAAACCTTCAGTTTTCCCTGTTTCCTATAATATAAGATAAAATCAACAAAGTTCGCGATTACTGTTTCTACTTTCTTCCTTAATCCAGCTATGTTAAATTCTTGCTTCACTAGATCTTTCGTCTTTGATACAGCAAAGTGTCTTCATTCATGAATGTTTCGTATAATTTCTCGTTGTATCTCCCCCGGCACCACCAACATTTCTTTTCCGTTTTCGAATCTGTATAACACACCCTCTTTTACTAAGTAATTATCGGACGATCCATTTTTAACAAGCGACTCGATGCGTTGTATTGATTCATCAAGGCTTTCCGCTATTTCGATCATTTTCGTTATTTCTCCCTGCGATCTAGATTCTGGGTGGGACTAGTTGAGCTAAAGCCAATTAGTAGGCTTCCCCACCTGGCTGAATCTATATCTGCGAACTAGTTATTAATAGTGATTGTGTCATTGGCACGTTTTTGCTTAATGCATCTACATGTTTCATTCTTGTTCTTGCTCTTTGTTCTATCTCATAGTCGTACTGTTCGATGAGTAGTTCCCATCTTGCTATTTTAGGTGCTAAATCTTTTTTATTTAGTGTTTTCTGGAAAGCACCGCAGTCCGTTACAATCTTGAATTTATTTCTCATTAGGTAATTTCTGATTTTGTTTAGAACTTCTATTATGGCTAATATTTCCAGTTCATAATTTGAATATTTCTCCTGTTGTGGCGAAGTTTTCATGCTCATGTATTGTGATGGGTGAAAAATTCCATCATCTCCTTTCTGTAATAAAACTGTGCCAATTCCTTGGCTGCTTGCGTCAGTATGGAGTTCCAGTGTGGATGCTGTTTTATATAATTTAACTGATTTTGTTGATAATATTCTCTTTAACTCATTGAAAGCTTCGAGCTGCTCGCTTTCAAATTTGCAACAATTCACTTTACTTAATAAACCACTTAGGGGCTTGGCGATTTAGGCATAATTCGGGAAAAAAATTCTGAAACATCATGTTAAACCTAAAAAGGATTGTTTTATTGTAGTTTGTTTAGAGAAATTTTGCACAGCCATTGTTTTGACTTCGGACGGTTTTATTGTCCCATTTTTGATTTTATAACCAAAAACTTCATTTTCTTTTTTAAGAAATTGACATTTTTTAAAGTTAACTTCTGAAACATAAGCTGACGCTACTTCTAATACTCGTTTTAGCTACTTTATACGATCTTCTTCATCGTCTGAGGGAATCACAAAATCATCCAAATATACAATGATAGTGCCTTCTTTCAGTAAATCTTGGAATACTGTGTTTACAAACCTTTGAAATTGATTGAATTAAATGTGTAATATGATTCAAATCCATCTCGGCATTTATGCAGTTGATATTAACCATATCTTTTCAACCTCGATTATCGTTGTCTAGTTTGATGTGGCTAAGTCATATGTTTTGGAAGGGACTTCCTTAATTTTAATGTATCCTACTCACACTGCAGTGTTATCTATTATTCTCACAACACCTTCCACAACTTTTAACGTCAAGTCTTCGTCAGCTTTTCTACCTATTATTAAATCATGGTCAGTTTCTTGTACCACGTAAAATTTATCCTGTATTTCTATACCACCAACACCTTCCACAACTTTTAACGTCAAGTCTTCGTCAGCTTTTCTACCTATTATTAAATCACAGTCAGTTTCTTGTACCACGTAAAATTTATCCTGTATTTGAATACCATCACATAAACTTTATGAACATTTTTGAACATTTATTTATTTTTGAAATGTTTAATTATATACTGATTTTAAATACAAAATTTTATAAAAGTTTAATACGCAATTGAAAAACTATTTGAAACTGAAGTTTTATTTAGTTCTAAAATAAAATAAATTAAAATACTAACTTACGTATTTATTTAATTTGCAGCAATATCTATTGAGATTTACAGAAATAACCTGGTTGTCTATTAGTAAAATAGGTATTTTTTATATATGAAAGCCAATTAAAATATTTTATATATTTCTTCATATATGATTGAAGAACAATGTACAATTAAAATACGCAGTTTTATTAAAATTACAGTCTCAATTATGATTTTATTTGCGCAGCTAAATTTAAATGATCTTCTTTAACTAATAAAAAGTTTTGAGGTACATTGAGTAACCTTTTAATTTGCATCTGTGTATTAAAAAAAAAAAAAAAAAAAAAAAAAAAAAAAAAAAAAAAAAAAAAAAAAAAAAAAAACGAAAATTTTGAAAATACCACTTTATTAAAAAATTATATCTTTATTTACTAGAAATACATATATGTACAAGTGATAGTAGCCATATTTGAGCTGCCGCTGTAAATGGAATGCTGCAATTCTGCAGTTAATTACAGAAATAGATGTCATATACCACCGAAATCCTACTCATCAAAATGTGGTCACTTATAATTTGAAGAAGCGCCAGCTTTCCACGTGCTGTTTTCGGACAATTTAAAAACACCGAAATTAGCTGTTTTGATCAAATTGTTTTCTGCTAAACGTAAGAGAATACTTTAAAATTAGGGTTAGTTGTTATGTTTTCATATACATTTCTAAATTCAGGTATTTACTGTGCATAATTTTCACGCAAATCTGTTTACTTTCTTTTTTTTAGCCTTGAGATTATGTGTTTAAAAAAATGGCGCAGTTGCCTTAATTGAACCAATCTGAGATGCTTATATTGGACCAGACATGCGATCACAAATTTGAAAAGCTATCACTTACAACATTGCTGCAACCGTTGAAACCGCCGTAGAAACTTTTAAAAGAAGCGGCATTTGGCCTCCTAAAATGCATGTTTCTAAAAGTGATCATTTTGCAGCTGCTTCTGCACTTATTCCTACAGAGGAGACGGGCACTGCAGATAGATCCGATGATTTTCCTGTTAGTGAGAGTTCGGAGTCGGAGTCAGTAATCAAGAAACCTACTAAAACTAAAAGAGTAAAGAAAGTGATGAAAACGACACAGGCAAACTGTCTGAAAGAAAAACATATGTTTCAGCGAAAGTTGTTAAAGGTCTAGGGAACGAAAAGCAAATAGTAAGTTGTGAAGATACTGGCCAACAAGAAAGCTGTAGTTCACCCCCCACCCCCCACCCAAAGACAAAGAATCATGGATATGTTATATCCCTGACCAAAATCAGTAACTTACAGTAGAAAGTGATCCAAAAATCAGCTGTGCTAACATCTTCGCAACATAACGAAAACTTTAAAATGAAAAACAAAAACACGGCAAAAAGGATCCTCTGAAAGCTGAAAAGCAATTGGAACATAACGCTTTAAAAACAAGTTGGACATTGCTAGTCAAACATGGCAAATCAGGTGTTCGAATTATAGCTAGTTTATAAATATTTTTTCCACCGCATATTCTACTGAATGTATATTTTAGTGCACTTCATAAGTGCATGTCAATTTTATTCTGTTCGAAAGGCTGTAAAAGTGTTAAAATATGCTTGCAATAATTTTTCTCCATTCGCCGAAAGGTAACGAAAAACTTTTGACTGTTCCTGTAAATAAATATATATCCGATTTTTATAAAATTTGAAATGACTCGACAAAATTGTGCAGCAATTATATATTTAGAAATCAGACTATTCGGAATGATATAACATCATTAAAATGCACTTACAATAATTTATTATCATTGGCTGTAATATAAAGGAAAAATTTTGACAATCCCTGTAATTAAGCTATACATACGATTTTTATAAAATTTGAAATGACTCGACAAAATTTTGGAACAATTATATCTTTAAAATTTGAGGCCATTTGGTTGGGTAGTTTTTGCTCTGTTATATGCGGGCAGACGGACTGTACGCCGACTATAGATAATAATTACAAATAATTATAATATTTATATAATTACGAACGCACCTAATTAGGCGTAATTCAATTGGAAATAAAATGATGGAACGGAAAATAAACAGACATACGGTAAAGAAAATTTCTGTTTAAAAAATAAAAGTCTAATGATTCGGAATCTAAAAAGATAAATCATGACAGTACTGATTGTTTTTGTCTAATTTGTAAGAAAAATAAAATGGCAGAAGTGATTCGGTGTGTATATTGTAAAATTTGGCTCAATGTTGTGTGCACTTTAATAAAAAATGAACAAAAGAAATTCAAGTGTAAGCATTGCATCACTTCGTACATGATATTCAAGTAACTGGCAATTAGTTCCATAAGTTCTATTCTTAATTACTTATTACTTTAATTTATATTTTGAATACATTTTGATTTAACTCACATTAACCACAAACATTGCTTTTAATAAAATTACTTATATTTCCTATTCATTAAAACGGCCTAATATTGTTTGGTCTAATTTAAGAGACTAGGGGTCCAAATAAGGCAACCAGTCGCTGAATTTGGACCACTCTTGGCAAATATTTGAAATTAAAATAAAACTTAAAATTTTCAGAAATAAATTATTCTAAAGATTTATTTAGTTAGTAGATGAATATATTGATCGCGTGTACGTATCACGCAGCTTTCAGAAATTCCAAAAGTGAAGTGAGATACAGCTGAAAATATGCGAATTCGTTCAAATTCGGTTACTCTCACCTATATATATATATATATATATATATATCCATCCTGCCATTTAACATAATTTTTAACTTACTAATATGAAAATTATGTGACTTTCTCTTTTTCAATAATTACATAAATTATCTAATAAAATCTTTTACAAGCCTTACCTTTCCTTAGCTAACCCGTTCAATTTTTTAAAACTATAATATGAAATTTAATTTTTATAATATGAAAACTTATTTTTATTTTAATCTCTTAGTCATGGCTTTGTATTAGCTATTCCCAAATTATCTTACCTTACTATCACAAAACAAGATTTTATATATTTTGCTTAATTGGAGATTTGCTTATAGAAGAAGGAAAAAAGTGTCTTTATTTATTAGTTTTTGGAACAGCCAAGAAGATATTTGCTCCGTGTTTTTCGTATGTTATTTAGTATCATTTGAAGAAAATCTCAAAGAAAAAAAAAAAAAAAAAAAAAAAAAAAAAAAAAAAAAACTGAAATTGATGACGAGGCTCGAGATGATTCGGTGGATGTTCTATTGCGCGCGGTAAACATCTAAACGCGCGGGATTTGATATAGTATTACCAGAGTGGTCTGAAAAGACATTTTGTTAGAAAAGATCGTGTGGATCTTCAAGCACTATGATTTCGAAAATTTGAAAATCAACAAAATGGCAGCCTATTGAAATTAACGTGTTCACGTTACTCCCTTTTTTGCACATTTCCATGCTTCTAAAAATGTTTATTTTTGTTATAAAAAAGAGTACCAAACACAAATATATTGTGTACCCTTTAATAAAAAAAAAAAACTATCAAGTTCCGTTTAAGAGTTCCTGCTTTCTGATCCCCTCAGATTATAAAAAATATTTTCCGTAAAAAAGATCTTTAAAGCAACTTACAGTCAGTACACTAGTCCAAGGCAATACAGGACAACATACTCTTCCTCAAGTAGCAAATTTTGCAGGATCTTCTTCCATCGCTGCTCAAAAAAAAAAAAAAAAAAAAAAAAACGCTCTTGCCACAGGAGTTACATTGCGTATCGCGGACATTATACGTCGGCGTTGGTTGCTTATGTTTTTTAAATGAATGAGAATAGGGTCCAAAAGTTAATCTCATTGAATAGTTAAACATGTTAAGATTGAAAAATAGTCATCATTGAAGATGCTCACGACTGTAAAAGTTGCAATTTCACTGGATTTGGCGCAAAGCCCAAAAGTCTGAACATCAATTTGCGAATTCAGGCGTTGAAACTTTTGTTAGAATTTTGTGTGTTCCCTCCTTTGTACTGCCGTGGCAAGGCAAATCGTGGCCGCAAACTGAGTCGTAGATTATGTGAATGGCTTCCTGTGCTAAAGTGTCTAGAATATATAGTGTGGAAACCGACCATCCAAAAAGTGCTAACATATTGAATCCCTTAATTGTTGAACAATTGATAATTGGCGATCCGAACGACAGCAGGTAGGTCTAACTTAAAAATTGTATAAGATTTCAAATGATAAAATATTTCTGTTGGTAAGAGCTAGCAAATGGGACTGCGATCTATATTTTTTGTTCAGTATCGTTCAACATTTACGGGATTTAATTATTTTGCATATTTTAATGGATCAGTGAAATAGCCAGTTGCCACACGGTACCTTATAAATGCTATCCCTGAACTGTACTTGCAAGCTTCCTGAAATGCAGACGTGTGCGAGCTGTGGCCTCCAACATGCGCCATCTGCACCAACTATATTCGACGGCCAACAATAATTGTACTGCGGTTCATCGTTAGTGGTAAGACATTCCCAGATAATTTCTTCGTATATTCCAATAAAGTCGAGTTCCATCTTAGGTTAAGGCCGTAGTAAATTTACTGATGTTACATTAACTTGTCCTTTATCGGCTATATACGTATGTTCTTTCTTGCAATTTCTACATCTATTACACGTGTTCAACACATTCTTTTTATTTCAATAGTTAAGTGTGGATACTTTTGAAGCCGGCATAACCGTTGCGATAAACATTTAATAACCAAGATATTACTTCGAGTTCGGACATATCGTTTAACAGGGGTAATCTACAGGCTATAGAAATAGAAAAATGTTTTACAAAATCAATCGATTTCTTCAACCGATAAAGGCAAATATACCCTTAATTAAAAATTAAAAACGATTATTATTCTGATATTACTTAAAACAACATATGTTCAATTAAAAAAAAGTGTTGGTTTAACACATATTTTTGAAGGCAAATTTTAATATTAAATAAAAAAAAAGCGTATGGATATCCCTTACAGCAATTTCTCTAAAAAATACATATAGTCCCTGCATTCAGTCACAAGCATAAACTAATACTCATTCTAGAATTAACATATTTTAGATTTAATGTTATTAAAGGATAAACGTCTGTCAAATCGCGTTTACCAAATTTCAAATAAGAATATTTATTTAATGCAAATTCTGAAAACGGAAAATAAATATAACTTAAATTCTACGAACTTCCATTGGATTGTTCAATTTCCTAGAGAATACGTTCCAAATGGAAGTAGTTTATCATATGCAAACAAATTTAAAAAGAATTTCTTTTGATGCAAGTGAAGTTTATATACTTTAAATAAATAGTTCAAAAATGTCTCTAAGGAATTTCTCCAAACCATTCAAATACTTCGGTTTATCTTAACTATACGTATAGAGAAGTGCACTTTTAAAAACACTTTTATATCTGAAGACATTTTAATTTGTAATTTTTTCCTACAGTGAAATGTAAATTTCGATTTTCAAAAAAGTATTTTTTACATTTATTCGTTTATTTATATTTATATCCGAAATATAACGATAAAAAAATAAATATGTTTCTTGCTACATAGTTTGGACAATAAAAACATCGACTGAAAAAATAATAATTTATAATTTTTCCTTGAATATTATTAAACACAAAAAGAAATAATTTTAATCTGTTCTGTTTAATATTTTCAAAAATGTTTGCAAAATGTGTAATTTTTAATAATTTTGAATATAATTTCAAAGGTGTCAGCATCTGCTATAAAGACTACTTTGTCTATCATATACATAGATTCGAACAGCTACGATTTTTGAAAATAGATTTTATGGCTTAAACTGGATTTATGGGATTAAATAAGATGAAGAATACTTTTTAGAAATACCGGTTGTGAATGTATCGTAACATTCGGTATACATACATATATACATTAATAAAATACTACACAAAAAAAGGATATATGTGTAGCGGTACTAGCAAAAACACAAAATATTTAAATGTTTTAACTTGTTAGTAAATAAAACAAATTATTTTAGTAGATTTATTTAAACTAAAGACATACAAATTATTATTACAATGCCGAAAAAGATTAGATCTTTTCTTCACATCTCATTATCCTTTTTGAGAATGTATATTTAATTGAAATTTATTATTTGCGGAAACTCTTGCATTTAAGTGTTAAATTTTTGACTTCCTGTGATTTTACATATTCAATGTAAAATAATTATATCTAGAATTATTTCTTCTAAAAATCGCGAATGCACATATAATTCGAATCAATATATTGAGAGTTTTTGGATTCGGTTATATTTAGTACAACTTCAAAGAAAGTTCTAATCAGTTGATCAGTTCATGGATAAATGACATGAGATCAAAATGCATGGTAAAACGAAAATGAAACGTCTATTAGCATATTTTATTTCTGTATGCAGTGATTACGTTTTTCGTGTTTACCAAGCATTGTATTCTGATTATTCAGTTTTAAGTATGTATCGTATGAAAAGAGACTTTTTACAGAAAAAGTTAATTTAATTAGAGAGAAAATTCGGGATTATTAAAATCAATGTTTCACTATCTTGGATATTGCATTGTTCAATGTTCGGGGTCACGATGAATACATATGTGAATTTATTTGCAAAGAAAAACGTCCATGGATGTCTTTAAAACGGTCTTCAGTTTAAGTGAATTTGAAAAACTTTTTTCAATCGAAAATAGGCCGGTAAAATCAAATTGAGACAGACAGAGAGACCAAAAACAATAATGCTATTTTATATTCTTTTCATATGTATTTGAACGTTTATTTTTGGACTGGAAAGTACAAGCTTATCGGAGCCCTTGATTTCAAAAAAGTTGTTAATATCTCCGTTTTCGATAAATATGCCTGCGAGGCAAAATATTCTTGTATTCGGGTTTATTTCTTTAAAAATGTAAAAAAAAAATCTCCTTAAATGGTATAAAAATTTACAGTGTTTGACAAATTTCCGCTGAAAATCGCTAAAAAAAGAAAAAAAAAAGAAAAAAAAAACATTATCACCTAATGATAGTATTAGAAAAATTCTATCTAAGTTTTATGTGAAAGACAAATAAATAAGAAAAACATATTTTCGAACGGATGTAATATTTATTTGTAAGTTCTAAAGATTAATGCTGTAAAATTTTAAATCAGTAAAATGAATTAGAAAAATTGGAAGTTTAATGATTAAAATTTAATTATTTAGATTTGTGTTTGTTTTAATAATTTCATTATATAACGGCGAATGAAATTTTATTTTAAAAAAATGGAAGCTCTGTTTAAACCCAGATATTTAAATTTTATATAAAAAAATACATCATATTTCGTAAAATATGGAATATTTTATTTTCATATCGATAAGTTTTAAATGTCGATGAAATGCGTTTTGTTAATTATGTGCCTTATACTCATACATTATAATCGCCTAAAGTTTATTAATATAATTTAGTTTTAAAGTACATCATATAACAAAAATAAGTACATTATATTATTAAGCTGTATTAAGAAATTCTTAAAAGCTTTAAAAACCCTTATAATATCTTTAATGACATCTTATAAACTTGATATACCAGAAGAAAATATATTTTCAATTAAATAGTTTCTTAAACGGTAAGGCATATTGAGAATAGTAAAACTTCTGCTTCCTTTCTCATCTGGGAGTTAATTTCCTTCTAATAGAGTCCATTTTGAGGAAAGAATGGAAATGAACAAAAGAGAGTTAAAGTTTGAGTTTAAATTGTTTACATCCAAGATACTTGTTTAGAGTTAACTAATAGAACATTTCTAAACATTTAAATAAAATTGCCAGATGCAACCAATTTCTAATAGAATACACACGAAACTTTCTCCTTTAGAAAACCTCAATATTAGTAATGTAACTGCAAGATAAATATCTTAGAAAAAGTTTAATTTGTTTTAAAATAGGAAAATAATCCATATGCATGACACGTTTTCACTAGTATGATATAACCATATCGGTCTTAAGCAGCAGCCATACACTCGTTATCTAACGTAACCGAGAAATCAAAGTTTTCCAGTCGTAAAATCATTGTTAAGAGTGGAAGATTAGGCCGACGTCCATTGGTAGTTTTCCCGAAAATAAAAACTGAAGCCTGTAGATTCATCAAATATTTATGAGATGATCATAAAATGCACCAACTCCATTAGATGCTACCCATATTCTGGTCGTTCCTACGTCGTAAAATGTAATCCACTAGATATTGAATATTAGAAAAGCATGACGAAGATACAGTAAACAAAGCTCTCCAGGTGACATGGGTTATTTAAGGAAATCAATAATCGTAATCGGCTTCTCTCTCAAAGCTAATGCAAGTTAAAAACTTGAGAAAAAGACACGCGAAAAGATTAAAAAATATAACGTGCGTCTAAAAAACAGACTTATCCCTATACTGGCAACTCATTATTTAAGTCTGCTTACCTTTCAGTTTATATAAACGAATTAAATATATCACAATAATATTCAAATAGTAAAAATAACAAATTTAACAATAATAATAACAATAAAAACACAAAACAATTATTTAAACAAACCTATTTACATCATACTTTATTGTATGACCTTTAATGCTATGACATCTCCGTCTGAAATGCCAGAATTTTTCTTTTATTTGATATATGATATAGTCATCCAGTGCTGTTGTTATGGTATTATTTACCATATGGCCATCAGAAGATTTCTAAAACTCTAAAACTCTGAAATATTCTGAAATTTCAAAAATTCTGAGAATTGTAATTCTGAAACTAGTAACTCATCATTTAATGAAATTATGAAAACTAATCTTATAATCTACCTTTCCTTCATTCTCTCTCTCTCTTCTTTTTGTCATATTATGTTTGTAGGATTTAGCTAGAGATTAGCTAAGTCATACTCATATCACCTTAAGTGGGTCTAGAAAAACTCTGTGCTATATCTTAGCTTTACGCTATGAGTTCTCTAACTCAAGTAAAGTCCAAGGTCAATTTTTGATGTATTGCATTTATCAAAGTAATCAATAATATTTTTCACTTTAAATTTCTACTAAATAGCACATTATAGTATACAAGTAATAATAATTATCAAAAATAAATTCAAAATAATCAATCCATAAATTTCAAAAATACCAAACAAATCATCTTAAGATAATTCTTCAAGCATCTACTTAATATCTCATCCATATGAGCGAATTAGGTATGAATTTATACTCAAATACTACATATGAAAGAAGATAATAAAATAAATAAAAATACAAAATGTTTGTGAAAGATCTATCATGAAATCAACGTGTTACGCAATTTCTCGCTTTCGATCGAACAAGAAACGCATAGTTTCAAAACTCTTTCTAAAAATAGTACATTCTAGACACTTATTAAAGAAAACTTTTAAAGTTTCTCCTTTCAAAAATCTAGATATATTTTGCATTTTCCATTTTTCATCTTTTTATCAGAAATGCATGATTTCTCAAAATGCGTCATCCAGGATTGTATATGCATCCCCGATTCTGGGTCAAAGGAGATTATAGATACTTCACTCATTTTTACACTAGAGCGTTTTACAGATCTATTTCTGAACAATACAAAAGGGGGAGAACTCATTTACTTTTCCAGTTCAAAAGTATAATTTTTAATTGTATAAACATAATAAACACAGATAAAATAACTCTTAAACAAATGTAAATATACTTTCTATGATTAATAATAATATCAAATAAAATATAAAATAATTCATTGCTATTGATTTGTAATAATAGCAATATTCTAAGGAATGAACTTAATATTTAAACAGTAATAAAAAAGTACATAAATTGGGGTTACACATTGTAGCAAAAATTAAAAAACAGATTTTAACTTACAGAGATGTAAATCACAGCAATTTTGACCTAAAATTTATTTGTTCAAAATAAAAAATAAAGATTTTTTTTTTCTCGAGTACACACTTGCACATTTCTCATTTATGATAGGTGAAATTTAGTAGATGTCTCCGTCAAGTGTTCTAATTTGCCATAGGGAGGCGATATTAGGATATTAGATTCAATATAGTAGATGACACTTCCATATTTGGGATTGTAGATGTAAATATTTGACGAAAATTACGCATCGTAATTTCATTCTGCCAGAATTTAGCTGGTTTTATTCTGACATTGAGAATGCCACCAGCTCCAACTATTATTATATTTCCACGAGAACGTAATATCCTTAACGCCTAATTGATACGTTTTCACTAGTATGATATAAACATATCGGTCTTAAGCAGCAGCCATACACTCGTTATCTAACTCAATCGAGAAATCGAAGTTTTTTAGTCGTAAAATCATGGTTCAGAGTGGAAGATCAGGCCGACGAATATTGGTAGTTTTTCCGAAAATAATAACAGAAGCCTACGTCGTAAAATGTAAACCAATAGATGTTAAATATTTGTTCAGCATGACAAGAAACAGTAAACAAAGCTCTCCAGGTGACATGGGTTATTTTAGCAAATCAATAATCGTAATATTGTCTGTCTCACAATCAATGCAACAGGTTAAATACTTGCGAAAAGACACACATACGAATACATTAAAAGTGAAAGAACCAACCCCGTAAAAATAGGAGGGAGGACGCGACGAGAGGCAGGCTACAATAGGACTTAGCTCAGGGGGAAGGGGGAAGTATGCAAGGCGTCGATGACGAACTCTTCTCGGCGTCAGTTTTATAACGCAAACAAATGTTGGCGGGGGGCTGGCAATGAATTATGGGATATCGAACAAATAGAATAAATGATATTAAAACCATTCGAAACAAAAAGAATTTAGTTTCAGAATAAAATAAAATAAAAAGGAATTTAATTGGTTTTATAAGTTTAGACGAATGGATTTAAAGTTTTAGGAATAATAAAAGAATACACATTTAAAGCATGGCAAAAGAAAAAAAAATATTTAAGATAGTATTAAAGATAAGTAAAAAAAGGTAGATATTATAATAATCTGAAATAGTTTAATTAAGATAAAAGGGCATTTTTTTTACAGGCGTTAATTGCAAATTAATATATACAATGCAAATATTATCTTCAATTTACTGTAACCTTATCAGTACATATAGAGTTTTTCAATATTGCGTAATAGTTCAATCTCATCATATCGATGTTTTCTCACCTTAATATTCTACATTATATTTAATAATTAGAAAAGAGAGGCGCATG
The DNA here is from genome assembly GCA_963932465.1 of Maratus speciosus. Taxonomy (NCBI): domain Eukaryota; kingdom Metazoa; phylum Arthropoda; class Arachnida; order Araneae; family Salticidae; genus Maratus; species Maratus speciosus. Next base: position 54,644,073 of record OZ010795.1, read on the forward strand.
AATGAAGGGGGGATTTTATGTGATAATTAATTATATTAATACTGATAAAAATTATTTTTTAACATATACATGAATATCTACGACACTAGAACACATATTTATTAACATTTGTAAAATGTCGTAAATAAGCATCCTTCTTCTTTCTGAAACAAAAACGAATATCTTCTGTTTATCTAAAACACATTTTTTTAATAACTAAGGTGCCTGTACCCAATATGGACAGTGCTCTCAATATGGACACCCTAATATCTTTAAAAGTAACATTTTTGACCGAGAGATGGCGCTACATTTCCGTGAAGAAAAGCAGTTGAAATGATAATTAAGCCTGGAAAGTGCAAAAAAGCACACTGTCCGCCATTTGGAAGGAAACTTGTTGTTTTGTGGTGCGCTGATAGTAATTACAAGTAAGTTTAAATTCTTATTAGACATGGTAAAATTACTTTAAATATTAATAAGTGGAGTGTTCAAAAAACTGATAAAACATATTTTCGATTGCTATTGCATATATTGCTAAAAAATGTTTTCTTTGTTTATTTATTACAAGATTTAGTAAAACTATGCCCGCTTCCCAATATGGATCCCTTATGTCCACATTGGAAATAAAGCAAGTGAATATTCAGATTCACAATTTTGTAAAATATATGTTTAATGTCATCTGAACAATCCTCGCAGAAACCTCCTCCATGGAAAAAATCCTCCAAAATGCCCTTGCAGAAAAATCAAAAGAAGCCTCCCCTCATTAGGGTATCTGTTAGCGAAATATCAGGTACCAGCGGTATGCCTTCCTCAATAAAGGAGATCTGGTACTGCTTCTTATCAGTATTGATGCTGTTGCAGACATGCGGCTATGCATTACATTCGGCAGATATGTCCTTGAGAACTGTGTGGAGCTTACCGCCCATGATGAAGAAGTTTTTATTTGTCCATCCCGTGAGGACTGAGTAATAACAAATGTAAATTCTGCAGACAGATGCAATAAAGCTAAGCAGGGGATGACAGGGATGACCGCCAAGGGAACCCAACTTTCGCTTTAGAGTATAAGTGCAATCCCGGGGCGGAGACAAAGCTAAACAAAACCAACTAAATTATTTCATAATATTTTGTAATAACTGAGGCGCTTTGCATGGGTCTCCGAGGAGTCACAACCGAAAATGTCCCCCTCCCCCTTCTAAGGAACATGTTCTGAAGATATTTACTGTGCTCCCCCTCCCGCGCAATACTTTAAGATATATTTATTTTATCCCCTCTACTCTAAAATCCCTTGGACGAGTGGCTCTTCCATATACCCTGTGTACTAGGTCAATAAGAGCCACCTGTCCCTAATATGGACATGCATGTACATAATAGCGACAGATGGCTCCTTATATGGACACCTGTAATCATTGTTCGTTTTTATCATTAAAATTAAATAGGCTAATTAGCTAATTACTTTATAAGATAATTAATTAGCTAATACATTATGCATATTATATTTTGATTGAATTCGCGCATGCGCAGTGAAACATTTTTTAGTAAACCTGCTCATTTTTCATCAAATTTTTATTCTTTTTTTAATTCTGTTTGCAGTGTATTGTGTACAATGTTGTTGTCATATTTTCTGAAAAGAACATTTTTTTAATATTAAGAACTCTGCAAATTATAAGCAAAAACTTGGCAAAATTTGGGATTGTTTTTATAAAAACCTCAATTTCTCTACGAGTATGCATGCTATTCTCATAAAATGGACACAGTATATTACAATAAGTCACTTATTAATAATCTCGAGTTTGAAAGCTTTTGCTACATTAGTTTTTACAGGGTTACTCGAAGTATATTCGCTTTCTTCAGTTTGTTGACCATCGCTTTTGGGGTTTTGGAAAAAAATCTTCGTGGACCTATACAATATATGACCTACACAATATTGTTTACACAACTGCAGTTTCAGGTTAATTCCTCATGTATTTTTCTAGATATTTAACAAAACGTCTAAAATCGCAAGTGACCGGTCACTTTTGGCCATATAGTTTATAAATAAGCTTATATCTATATATGTATATATGTATATATAACAGTAAGAACAGTTTTATAAATACAAGTTTTTGCCAAAAATGTTGAGAAAGTTTGAACCTACATATCGTACATTCAGTAATAAATTGTTTTATGTATTTCAAACTCTCTTAAAAATCCAAACCTATTAAGACTTTATTTCTTTAATAAAATAAGTATATCGTAGGAGTTTTATTTATTTATTTTTTAACTTTTCCTGAAAACCTGTCAGATACATTCACATTTTTTGTGAAAGCAAACAAAAAAAAAATAAATAAAAAATAATCCAAGATTTATCAGGAAATAAAGCGTTGCAAGTCGTGTTTCAGTTTTAAGTATCTTTCAGTTCTTTCTCAAAGTTTGCCGTATACTTTCCTTTGGAATATAAATGCTTTTCTTATTTTATTAAATTTAATGGCTTCCTGGATAAAATAATTTGAGAATAAATAGTCGTTCCATATCACATTTTCGAACAGAAAAAAATTAAAATTAAATTAATTTAATATTTTAAAACATACAATATTTGAAACATATAGAATAATAATTCGTTTCGGTGTAATTGCAAAAAGATAATTAATAAGGATGTCTGCCCCTAACCTTATTTTGAAAGAATAACGCAACTATAATTTATTTGAAAAACCCGTTTTTCAGTGGTAAAGTTCTTAGTAATATTTTGATGCTAAGCTGAAATTTCTTTTGACATTTTTTTAACAGAAAAGAAGTCGAACTCAAATAATTAAATATAAAACTATACGAGAACGACATCAATTAAAGCTAGGAAAATTAGTAATTACCTTAAACTTTGAAAATAGGTAACTACATTATCTTGAAAGTTTTCAAATTCAATTATGTGTAGCATTAGCATCTCCCTCTACAATGTAGGTTCGTAGAATGCTATTTAATGTATTTTACTGCCATTGCGTCTTCAATTAAAAGGAGTGACAATAAAGAAAATATCCGGGGGTAGTACTTGTAATGAAATTTCAAGACCAGCAAATTACCGAGGACCAGTATTTTCTTAAAAATCTCTTCTTAAGTAAAGCAAGATTCCATGCGTTTAACACAGGTTTATTTTTCTTTAAAATAATACTGATAATTGTCCTGAAAAATTCTGTGAAGAGTACGATCCCTGAATATGGTTTCGGTTTTTAAAATAGTACAACAATTGTTAAAATGGGAATGTATATATATGACGAGGACGTTGCAGGAGAAGAATAAATCGGTTTAGTAACGCAGAATTGGCCGATATACGTCGCGTATGGAAATGCACGAACCGCGGTACGGAAGTTCCTTGAGCGCTTCCCAAGCAGACGTCAGCCAAGTCATGTTTTATTTGAATAATTGCACCGTAGATTGCGTAAAGCAGGAACTTTCCATGTTCGTAGCCACATCAGTCGGGAATGCAATACAAGCACACCTGTCGTAGAGGAAATCATGCTAAAGGAATTTTACAAGAACACGGAAACAAGTCTCCGAGCAAGCGAACGCTTCTTGGCTACACGTCGCTCCAGCATTATGCGCATATTGCACGAGGACACGCAACACCCCTACAACTTTCTAAGAGTACAGACATTGTGTGCTGACGATTATCCCCAACGCGTTGCATTCGCACGCTGGTATGTGCAACAGTGGGTCGCACAGACGGATTTTCCATCGTGGATTTTGTTTTCGGATGAATCCTGTTTTACACAGAACGGTGTCCTGAACCTGCACAACGTGCAAATTTGATCGCATAAAAACCCAAGATCTACAAGTGACCGTGCACGTCAACAACATTTCGCCGTAAACATTTGGTCTGGTATTATCGATGACATGTTAATTGGCCCTTACCAAACTACCTCAGAGCCTCGACGGGAATACCTATCGCATTTTCTTAGAAAGTGTTGCCGGATCTGATGGGTGACTTTCCAGCCTCGACACGCGGAGTCATCTGGTTTCAGCATGAGGCTCCTACTCGTTTTAGCTACACTGCGCAAGTATACCTCGATAAGGCATATCCTAATCGCTGGATTGGCAGAGGCGGAGCATTCTCATGGCCACCGCGAATAACCCGACCTGACTCAGTTGGATTTCTATATGTGGGGACACATGAAGTCCATAGTGCAGGAAACGCCCTTACCGTTGGACATGGATCTCGTCGCCAGGATCGTGGAAGCGCCGGCACGTGCCCGTGACACACCTGCCCATTTTGTCCATGCGTGAATGTTTTTGAAGCATGAGCTCTTTCGATATCCTTTCTTTCTTGCCCTCCACACCTGCGCTCATTGTCCTATAGCGACCGCAGTTTGCAATTTCGAACACAAGTTCCTATGTAAATCTTGTCCCTCATGACAGACCAGCATGACAAGTTTGTAAACGACCTTTTGAGACACCCTGTATATATACTTGTATATATATATATAAACAGAATAAATCTTTATTACAATTATTAACTACAAAATCACACGAAAATCGACAATGTGTAAACGAACAGATAATTATGATATGATAAAAAAATTATATCCCGTAATGTAAATAAAGTCTTAGGAGAAAAAGAAAAACGTAATGTAAAAATATCACAAGAATAAAAATAAAATTTACATTGCGAAGCATTTATAAAGGTTATTAATCCACAATGTAAGCAATTCGCAATAGATTTCTGTTTCAGAAAGGCAAGCGTAGAAGAATAAATTATTTTACTCATATTTTTTGATCAAGTACGATATCATATGAAACGTAATTTGCTTTTTAATTGGTAAAAGTTTTAAACCGAAACAAGTGAAGTGCAATATCCACTAAAAGTATTACGATGTTTTTAAATATCTTTTCATTTTGAATGTCAACAATTTATTTTGAAGTATTTTATCCTTTTGGTATCTTATATATATTCATATATATTCCCAGGTCGCTAAATGATTTAGCAATATTTTAAATATTATACCCTTAGATAATTGCTGCAATAGCGCACTGTCTATGTGTATTATCAATATGATTTCTACTATGTAGTTATCTGATACCTATTTTAGGATTCCATTAATTTTTTCATTCCTATCATTGCATAGCTTTATTTAATTTTCTAGTTATGCTTTTATCTGTATTTTCTTGTGGTTAGTGTATGATATTGTCCTATATATTCTCTATTTTTGCTATAGCTTTACATAATTCTGAATCTTATTTACAATCATTTGTTATAAATTTTAATTTAATAAGGACAATATCATATAAATTACTAATAGTATGCCATTTTTATAGTGATTAATATACATATAAGTATATTTAATATAAATAAAGTTATACTGTATGTATTAAAATTGGGTAATTATTTTTATTATTATTCCTCTATTCTTATTAAAATTTTAATATTTATCTATTTTCACTTTGTGTTATAAAATTTATTATCGGTTTAATGTTTTTGAATGTCCCACATTCATACTTTTAGGATTTTTATGGATAAATGAAAATAATCCACACACTATATTTGTGCTTTTCAGGTAATCGGAATTTAAGAATTTGTTTACCTTCTTTATACTCCCATATGTTTTTTATTTCCTGTTCATTTTATAATTATCTTAATTATAATAGCTTTTATTAAATATTTTTATATTTTTGATAATTATTTATATTAATTATTAATGAATTTATTTTGTTTTATAGCATATAGCTATATGCTATATATTATTGATGTTCTAGAATTATTTAAATTCTTAGTGTAGTTTAAATAAGTCAGCTAATACAATATTTTGTATGCTTTTTAAATTTTATTAACAATAGTTTTTTTAAAAATACATTGTGTGGTTTATATTCGGTTTATAATTATCTATATATAAGGATTTGTTTGGTTTTGCTGTTAATAAAACAATTGTTACATTCAAATGCTTACAACTGTTTATCTTGTGACAATTGAATCATAAAAGTAATACTAGATGGCAGCACCAAAATTTGTATTTTTTCGATAAGTTCTAAATTTTACTTTTTACAGCTACATTTCAGTTATAATTTACTACACCAGGGGGAATATTTAGCTAAAAATTGACGATATTGTTAAACATTTTTTAATTAATTTAATAGTGCATTTTAAATATGTAATTACTTTCAATTTATTTTATTTTATATTATATTAATAGTTATTTAACATTTATTTCAAAATGTATTAACTGCATCCTATGGTATCAATTACTGTGATTTCTTAACTGTTTTATTCACCTTAATCTTTACGATATTTTGGGTGCCATGTGCGCGTGGATTTATTCTAAAATATTGAAATATTAATCGGTATGGTGTTTATTATTTATATTTTATATCCTATAAATATTTAAATAGGTTTCATTGATTTTTCCATTTCATATTATTTGTTTCTATTCTGTTTTCATTGTTAATCAATTCACTTGATTTTAATGGTTGTTTGGGCACAGGGGAAAATAACTTTTAGCATTAGCTTATTTTTCTCACAGAAAACTACCATTTTGCTTATATCATTGAATTCTGTGCCCTTGACATCGTAATTCAATACATAAGCATTTCCATTATTTGTCGGTGTCCACTTTCTTATTTTTCTTCCATAATAATTCTTATAATAAATTAAATTTTTTTTTTATACTTACAGCTTTAATTCATAATATTACGGTTTTTGATGGTGGTAGGTTATGTTTAGTTAATGGTTATATATATATATATATATACATGGCCCATGCAATAGAGACTGTATAGGGGATCTACCTACCAAAATTCATGGTAGTTCTGGAAAGACGCTTGCTATATGTTTTTTTGGGTCGCTGAATTCGAATTTTTAACTTCCCACCAAAATTTCCTCCGGCACCCTCCCACCCAAATTTTCGTAAAATGCACCCCCCCCCCAAAAAAAAAAAGTTTTTATTAAAAAATCTTTTTTTTATTGTATTAAGGAAAAAGTACCTAGAAATTCAGAAAGTAGACAAATTTTGCAATAAATTAAATATATGACATTATGACGTAGGATGAAGGGGGAGTGGGGATCTGTCTCGGAACATGCGCGGTGCTGCGTGAACTATGTTGCACATTTCCACTTAACCACTCATACGTTTACATTCGCCTTCCCATCTCCCCTCCGAACTTTCTCTATAAGGTTTACTTTAAGTTTTTTGGGTCGCTGAATCCGAATTTTTAACTTCCCCCCCAAATTCCCCCCCCCCCGAAAACCCCTCAAATAGTTGATTTTAACTTAAATTTTTTATTGTTTTAGGTGGAAAGCAATACGAAATTCAGAAACTAGACAGAATTTGCAACAAATAGGATATATGACATTATGACGTAGGATGAACAGGATGGGGAGGGCTGTCTCTGAGCATGCACTGCGGCGCTACGTGCACTAAGTTATGAAGTCCAGGCAATAGGGCATTTTATCTGGCAAAATTAATACTAGTTCTGGATTTCGACTCACTTTATGTTTTTGGGGTCGCTGAATCCGAATTTGTAACTTCCCACCAAAATTTCACCGGGCAACCCGCCAAACAATTGATTTTTTGAAAAAAAATTGGTTTTGAGAGAAGCGCGCGGTGAATGTTCCGAGGCAGCCCCCTCTCTCCCCGTTTATCCTACGTCATAATGTCATATATCCTATTTGTTGCAAATTTAGTCTACTTTCTGAATTTCTAGATACTTACCACTAAAACAATAAAAAAATTGATTTTTTACACAAGTTCCTATGTAAATCTTGTCCCTCATGACAGACCAGCATGATAAGTTTGTAAACGACCTTTTGAGACACCCTGTATATACATATAAACAAAATAAAGCTTTATTGCAATTATTAACTATAAAATCACACGGAAATCGACAATGTCTAAACGAACAGATAATTATGATATGATAAAAAAATTATATCCCGTAATGTAAATAAAGTCTTAGGAGAAAAAGAAAAACGTAATGTAAAAATATCACAAGAATAAAAATAAAACTTACATTGCGAAGCATTTATAAAGTTTATTAATCCACAATGTAAGCAATTCGCAATAGATTTCTGTTTCAGAAAGGCAAGCGTAGAAGAATAAATTATTTTACTCATATTTTTTGATCAAGTACGATATCATATGAAACGTAATTTGCTTTTTAATTGGTAAAAGTTTTAAACCGAAACAAGTGAAGTGCAATATAAACTAAAAGTATATATATATATATATATATACATGGCCCATGCAATAGAGACCGTATAGGGGATCTACCTAGCAAAATTCATGGTAGTTCTGGAAAGAGGCTTGCTATATGTTTTTTTGTGTCACTGAATTCGAATTTTTAACCTCCCGCCAAAATTTCCTCCGGCACCCCCCCCCTCAAATTTTCGTAAAATCCCCCCCCCCCCAAAAAAAAAGTTTTTATTAAAAAATCATGTTTTTATTGTTTTAAGGAAAAAGTACCTAGAAATTCAGAAAGTAGACAAAATTTGCAATAAATTAAATATATGACATTATGACGTAGGTTGAAGGGGGAGAGGGGATCTGTCTCCGAACATGCGCGGTGCTGCGTGAGCTATGTTGCACAATTCCACTTAACCACTCATACGTTTACATTCGCCTTCCCGTCTCCCTTCCGAACTTTCTCTATAAGGTTTACTTTAAGTTTTTTGGGTCGCTGAATACGATTTTTTAACTCACCCCCCCCCAAATCCCCCCCCTTCAAAAACCCCTTAAATAGTTGATTTTAACTTAAATTTTTTATTGTTTTAGGTGGAAAGCAATACGAAATTCAGAAACTAGACAGAATTTGCAACAAATAGGATATATGACATTATGACGTAGGGTGAACATGGAGGGGGAGGGTTGCCTCTGAACATGCACTGCGGCGCTACGTGCACTAAGTTATGAAGTCCAGGCAATAGGGCATTTTATCTGGCAAAATTAATACTAGTTCTGGATTTCGACTCACTTTATGTTTTTGGGGTCGCTGAATCCGAATTTGTAACTTCCCACCAAAATTTCACCGGGCAACCCGCCAAACAATTGATTTTTTGAAAAAAAATTGGTTTTGAGAGAAGCGCGCGGTGAATGTTCCGAGGCAGCCCCCTCTCTCCCCCTTTATCCTACGTCATAATGGCATATATCCTATTTGTTGCAAATTTAGTCTACTTTCTTAATTTCTAGGTACTTACCACCAAAACAATAAAAAAATTGATTTTTTACACAAGTTCCTATGTAAATCTTGTTCCTCATGACAGCCAGCATGATAAGTTTGTAAACGACCTTTTGAGACACCCTGTATATATACTTGTATATATACTTGTATATATATATAAACAGAATAAAGCTTTATTACAATTATTAACTATAAAATCACACGAAAATCGACAATGTGTAAACGAACAGATAATTTTAATATGATAAAAAAATTATATCCCGTAATGTAAATAAAGTCTTAGGAGAAAAAAAAATACGTAATGTAAAAATATCACAAGAATAAAAGTAAAATTTACATTGCGAAGCATTTATAAAGGTTATTAATCCACAATGTAAGCAATTCGCAATAGATTTCTGTTTCAGAAAGGCAAGCGTAGAAGAATAAATTATTTTACTCATATTTTTTGATCAAGTACGATATCATATGAAACGTAATTTGCTTTTTAGTTGGTAAAAGTTTTAAACCGAAAAAACAAGTGAAGTGCAATATAAACTAAAAGTATATATATATATATATATGGCCCATGGAATAGAGACCGTATAGGGGATCTACCTAGCAAAATTCATGGTAGTTCTGGAAAGACGCTTGCTATATGTTTTTTGGGTCGCTGAATTCGAATTTTTAACTTCCCACCAAAATTTCCTCCGGCACCCCCCCCCCTCAAATTTTCGTAAAATGCCCCCCCCCCCAAAAAAAAAAGTTTTTATTAAAAAATCATGTTTTTATTGTTTTAAGGAAAAAGTACCTAGAAATTCAGAAAGTAGACAAAATTTGCAATAAATTAAATATATTACATTATGACGTAGGTTGAAGGGGGAGAGGGGATCTGTCTCCGAACATGCGCGGTGCTGCGTGAGCTATGTTGCACAATTCCACTTAACCACTCATACGTTTACATTCGCCTTCCCATCTCCCTTCCGAACTTTCTCTATAAGGTTTACTTTAAGTTTTTTGGGTCGCTGAATACGATTTTTTAACTCACCCCCCCCCCCCAAATTCCCCCCCCCTTCAAAAACCCCTCAAATAGTTGATTTTAACTTAAATTTTTTATTGTTTTAGGTGGAAAGCAATACGAAATTCAGGAACTAGACAGAATTTGCAACAATTAGGATATATGACATTATGACGTAGGAGGAACAGGGAGGGGGAGGGTTGCCTCTGAACATGCACTGCGGCGCTACGTGCACTAAGTTATGAAGTCCAGGCAATAGGGCATTTTATCTGGCAAAATTAATACTAGTTCTGGATTTCGACTCACTTTATGTTTTTGGGGTCGCTGAATCCGAATTTGTAACTTCCCACCAAAATTTCACCGGGCAACCCGCCAAACAATTGATTTTTTGAAAAAAAATTGGTTTTGAGAGAAGCGCGCGGTGAATGTTCCGAGGCAGCCCCCTCTCTCCCCCTTTATCCTGCGTCATAATGGCATCTATCCTATTTGTTGCAAATTTAGTCTACTTTCTGAATTTCTAGGTACTTACCACCAAAACAATAAAAAATTTGATTTTTTACACAAGTTCCTATGTAAATCTTGTTCCTCATGACAGCCAGCATGATAAGTTTGTAAACGACCTTTTGAGACACCCTGTATATATACTTGTATATATACTTGTATATATATATACAGAATAAAGCTTTATTACAATTATTAACTATAAAATCACACGAAAATCGACAATGTGTAAACGAACAGATAATTATAATATGATAAAAAAATTATATCCCGTAATGTAAATAAAGTTTTAGGAGAAAAAAAAATACGTAATGTAAAAATATCACAAGAATAAAAGTAAAATTTACATTGCGAAGCATTTATAAAGGTTATTAATCCACAATGTAAGCAATTCGCAATAGATTTCTGTTTCAGAAAGGCAAGCGTAGAAGAATAAATTATTTTACTCATATTTTTTGATCAAGTACGATATCATATGAAACGTAATTTGCTTTTTAGTTGGTAAAAGTTTTAAACCGAAAAAACAAGTGAAGTGCAATATAAACTAAAAGTATATATATATATATATATATATATATATGGCCCATGGAATAGAGACCGTATAGGGGATCTACCTAGCAAAATTCATGGTAGTTCTGGAAAGACGCTTGCTATATGTTTTTTGGGTCGCTGAATTCGAATTTTTAACTTCCCACCAAAATTTCCTCCAGCACCCCCCCCCCCCAAATTTTCGTAAAATGCCCCCCCCCCCCCCCAAAAAAAAAAAGTTATTATTAAAAAATCATTTTTTTATTGTTTTAAGGAAAAAGTACCTAGAAATTCAGAAAGTAGACAAAATTTGCAATAAATTAAATATATGACATTATGACGTAGGATGAAGGGGGAGTGGGGATCTGTCTCGGAACATGCGCGGTGTTGCGTGAACTATGTTGCACAATTCCACTTAACCAGTCATACGTTTACATTCGCCTTCCCATCACCCCTCCGAACTTTCTCTATAAGGTTTACTTTAAGTTTTTGGGGTTGCTGAATCCAAATTTTTAACTCCCCCCCCCAAAAAAATCCCCCCCCCCGAAAACCCCTCAAATAGTTGATTTTAACTTAAATTTTTTATTGTTTTAGGTAGAAAGCAATACGAAATTCAGAAACTAGACAGAATTTGCAACAAATAGGATATATGACATTATGACGTAGGATGAACAGGGTGGGGGAGGGCTGCCTCTGAACATGCACTGCGGCGCTACTTGCACTAAGTTATGAAGTCCAGGCAATAGGGCATTTTATCTGGCAAAATTAATACTAGTTCTGGATTTCGACTCACTTTATGTTTTTTGGGTCTCTGAATCCGAATTTGTAACTTCTCACCAAAATTTCACCGAGCAACCCGCCAAACAATTGATATTTTTGAAAAAAAATGGTTTTGAGAAAAGCATTTTTTTTCAAACATTATGAAAACATTAAATATATGAAATATATATGAAAACATTATGAACATTATGAAAAGCAATTTCATAATGTTCCGAGGCAACCCCCTCTCTCCCCGTTTATCCTACGTCATAATGTCATATATCCTATTTGTTACAAATTTAGTCTACTTTCTGAATTTCTAGATACTTACCACTAAAACAATAAAAAAATTGATTTTTTTAATAAAAATCTTTTTGGGGAGTCTTTTTACCAAAATTTGAGGGGAGGGGGGGGGGTGCCGGGGGAAATTTTGGTGGGAAGTTTCAAATTCGGTTTCAGTGACCCAATAAACATAAATTAAGCCGATTTTCAGAACTACCATTAGTTTTGCTAGGTAAAATTTCCTATTGCCTGGACTAATATATCTGTGTTACAATATTAGATCTATCTCCAAGATTTTCCTGTACTGTTCTAAATTACCACTCTATATTCACTAAATCCTTATTCTTAAATAATCTCTAAGGTTAGTTGTGGTAATTGGACCCACGAGGTAACTGCGCCATAGGCTATTTTATAAAAAAACCGTAGATGTATTTTAAGTTTTATGTTTTGTGAACAATGCACCTTAACCTCTACTTCATAAAACAACGTATATCAACTCAATCATAACTTTCTCTTCACTGTGATAGGTTGTCGAAAATTTACATTTCTTTTTTTATAAACAACGTCAATTTGGTTGAACTTCTTTGGCTTTTTATTAAAATAATGTAAGTATTTTTATTAAACAATCGCTTTTTGTAAAGATTAGGCATGTAACTACGTTAATATTATTAGGTATCTCTACATATATATTTCATGTTTCAAATGTAGGCCTGGTGTCCCAGTTCCCCATAAATTTTTAAAGAATGGGGTAATTGGGACATGTATCCGGGGAAACTGTACCATGCTGGATCCAGTTACCCCAATAATTATAAATAATTATTTTGTGTTTCTCTTACAACAGGAAGTAAATTTCTCCTCTGATTTTTGCTTGCAATAAAGAAAATTATTGAATACCTTATTAGAATTACATAATAAAATTTAAAAAAAGCATATTGAGAAATATCAAATCAGATTTCTTGACCCCTTGGTGATGCCGTTATGGCATCACATAATTTTAATTCCTAATTGCCACATTGACACTGGGATTTTATAATGAAAATTTCACCTAATGAAAATTTCGCTTGTTTTCAAATAGATTATCTTGTAAATACTGGTGTCATTCAATTATTTCAACATTTTACGAATGCAAATACCTTGCCCCTGAAAGCGAGATAGCCAAACCTTGAAATTGTACGATACACTGGGGTCGCATTCTATAGGGAATCTTTTATTGTTCCTACCACTATTTTGAAAATAATATCTTAATCGCATCTTTTTTTAGAATATGTTAAATAAAAAATCATGAAGGTAACTCATTAAGGGTTCTGGTAAGAACAATAAAATGTTCCCTATATAATACAGATAAAGTACTTAATTACTTACCTAGCCGTTTGCTCATAGATTCACCTTGCTAGGTTTTTCCTTAAAATACCCATGTGACTTTTATACTTATTACCTATACTAAAGTACATAAGTACTTACTTAATTTTTATGTTTTGGGTATAAATAAATCTAATATTATTACTTTTAGAGCTTTTTTTAGACACATTGACAGCAAAGGTTTCCGTTACAACGCTCTTTATTGACATATAATTTACATGATCTGTTTGGTTTAAAATTTTTTAAGTTGTTTACACTTTTTCAAACAGGACCTGATATCCCACATAAAAAAATAAAAATAAACGCGTGTGGAACATAGACTCCCCTGTCCACTTACCCCATTTTTATGGGGCAACTGTACCCATGAGGAAAGAAAGATGAAATATGCATATTTTTCTATTTTTAAATATTAAAATGTAATTTTGAGCATTTCTTTCTGATAGAGGGAACCTAACTGAACACATTTACAGAAGCTCAAACTTTAATTCAAATGACCATTAGCTTTTTGAAGCTGAATTTTCAGAAGCGCCAGAGTCACATTGTAAAATCATGGCCCAGTTGCCCCAACCAGCGTTACTATTAATTCTGTTAAATTCACTTTAATTCAATGTCTCACTTGTCTAATTCACTTATTTATTACGCTTTTAATATTCTTAAATTAAATATTCGAGTTCTGATCTTTCACTTTTTAGAATGTTCTTTAGTAGCTATTTTTTTTCAGCCGAGATTTACCTTCCCGCGCTTAAATCCGGAGTTCCTTTTTCCTTTATTATCCCTCCACTCGTTCTGTCAGTACTTTTTCCATGGCGTGATATATTTTCATCTTAATTGGTTTAGAAGGCGTACTACGTCAAAATTGTATTCCTACGCTTAGGAAGTAAAAAGCAGTTACGCACAATTCTCCAGCATGTCTTGGTGAGTTTTTGAAATGTAAACTGCCCCCTGGCTGTGTGTCTGACAAAATGACGTTCGCTCAAAAGATTTTACCCTTTTATGTAAGCATTACTATTGATTATAAATGTTTCTATATCGAAGTTATTGATGTCACTGCATCTTGAATTTTGAGAACTGCTGCCCGATCTTACTGAATAAAATCCTGTGAACAGAATTGCTTTCGTTACTCGTCTCCTGTTAAAATCCCAATCTTGATCTCCATTAGTTTTTGTCATCAGCTTTTTGACTGCCAACCATGTTTAATAAGAAATGATGATCGTATACAAAGATTAAGCTTTTCAATTAAATAGATGAAGCTGTTGATCTAGTTTAACTTACTACATGTACATACATCTATGCTCAAACCACACGCTACATTCATCTTCTTCATCTACATCGCTACTAGATCGACGAATTTGTTTTCCAGCAGACCGATATCTTTACATATACGTGTGGGGGGCGGATTTAGCCCATTTTGGGAAGATTGGAACATGATCGAATAAATAATCCTATGATGCTGACATCTGTAGAAAATAACGCAGTCGAAGATTAGTTGCAAAATAAATCCTTGTTATAGTGACCAGCAACGATATCTAAAGAACAACTGTGCAGTCGAAATTAGGAAAGTAGTAGCCAAGGAACACAGTGAATATTTCCTCCAAAGAATACGAAGTTATCATTAAAAGTGAACAATTCTTTATTAATAACAGCACATTTTACAATTCCCATGCATTATAGTGGGCAAAAATCCTTACGGAGTGCGATGCAGCACGCTGACATTCAAAAGATGTTGGTTACGCAATCCTCATATTCTATAAAGTCAGAAAACACCAGACAGCTATCATATCATTTTAAGACAGGTGATATTAACCCATTTATGCCTAGCGTCCCATTTTTGGGACGTTTTGAATTTTAATATTTTTTTTTTATTTTCTGCTTCTTTACAACATGAAAATTGTATGAACTAATTGTTTATAAATGTCTTTATCTATTACCGAGAGATGACAGCATAAGATTGATATTTATTTGTTTAAATGAAGGCCATTTTTCGGTGTTTATAGATTTTTCATTTTTCAAGATAGCGAAATGTAAAAAGTAAGTTTATTTGTATTTTTCTAATCAAGGATCCAAATAAATAAGTCATAATCTTAGCTTGTAGACTTCTTTAAAATACGTATTTTTTCAAATTGGAAATTATAGGTTCAAGCCTATTTTCTATGCATGTTTGTAATGTACAAAATATAGGAAACTAGGTGCACATAGGTACACAATTCTATTAGACATTTAGGGGACAGTTATTGATGTAAAGTCCTTTTCAAGATGATTTTGAAATAAATTGTTTTTTAGCCTCAAATACGATTTTTCTTAATTTATTATTAATAATATTTATAATGTAATTAGTCTCTGTAAAGAAATAAATATATTTTTTAATAGTTAATAAAAATACTAATTATAGTATATAATATACAATTTAAAAGCTTAATTTATCTGAATTTATACAAAACATATAACTATGCATTTTTCCACGTATCGATATTGCCATATTTAGTACGTTTACATTTCATCAAATAAATGCAAAAATATTTTAGCGTAATACTTTTTAGTATTTTTCCAGTTCATTTTGTAACATTTTAAAGTGATTTTAGCAACAAATTAGAGAAAACGAAAATTCAGGCATAAATGGGTTAAGTGTAAATCTCTCTGTTCCGAAGGTGTGCAGCTCGATTTTGTTATGTCGGTTAAGAGATATACTGATCACATAGAACGCGAAACGAATTAATGAAAAAGGTGCTCGCTCTCAAACGATAGTCTAGAACAAGTCGGGAGAAAGAGCGAGGCTTAAAATAGAAAGAATTGCAGTTTTAAAATGCAGATAATTGAACTTAACATATTGATTGTTCCATATATGTCTTTCCACGAAAAATTAGATATTTAAATCCTACGTTGGGTTTCTCTAGTAACATTTTATTTTAACTTGGCGTAGTATATGTCAAAGTTATTTCGAAAGTTTTCATTCTCCATCTGGAACTAAAATGCATTATGATAACAAATGATAATGACTAAAATACATCTGAATTTTATTTTTTCTATGGTTTTCCAAATCTATCATTAATTATGACGCTTGACATTTCCTTTATGTTTTATTATTTTTAATTGAAATCTAAACAAAGGCATGCGAATTTGGTTGAAGATCTTAATCGACTTTAAATATATATTTTTATTTGTTTAAAGACAAATTAATGAAGCACTTACTTAGGGTACATCTGAAACGAATACGAACAACGAATAAATGAATCACGGTACATCTGAAGTTGGTTTGCAGCAAACATTTAACAACTTTCATCAGATATCTTACAAATGCTATTCACATATTTTAAACACTTTCCAGTAGAGAGGTACACAAAATCTTTACGAAAAATCGTACCCATTTTTTTATATGTTCGCTGTTTATACAAATATTAATAATTTTAAATAATGCTGTATATATATCTTCCAAATTTGTTGTAGGTTAAAGAAAAAAGTTTACAGAACCAATTAGGGAGCACATTTGCTGCAGCACGCGGGAATCTATTTATTTGGCATAATGATGTTGACACAGACGCAATTCTCCAACTTCATTTTACTAAAACTGGCATGCAGTACCCATAAAAATTCTTTCTTTTATATTAATCAAATGTATTCAGGATCATGTTTTTTAAAGTATGGCATACCTGTGCAATGTGGTGGTAATCATCTACACACATACATACTGAAATCAATAAAGAAACTGTGAGCTATTTTGTTGAATTTTTAGTTATTTGCTACCTTCATAATATACGACATTAAAATTAAATATATTTTCAGGTTAAACAGTGAGATTACAGCAAATAATTTATTGAAACACATTTTTAAATATCTCAGTAGATATTGAAAATTAACAAACATTATTCGTTGTATATCTTAAAAAATCCTATTATGGTAGTTCCAAATTTATCTAAATTGAAATGATTTATTTCTACACTTTTTGCACATTTTTGTAATTATAAATATCTTAAGGAGACAAGTGACTCCAAACTTATGTTTTTATTATTTTTTTAAATTGCTCCTTAAATACTATTCAAGGGATGAGATGTGATCCCTATATGAATTACGGCATATATTTATCATACAAGAAACTTAAAAAAAAGTTGGACAAAAATAAGAAATTTTCCCGAATATTGTAAGCGTTATTAAGAGCTTTCAAAATTTCCCAACTTCACTCCATGCCAATTTAAATCTCCAATATTTTTTATGATTGTTTGGTTTACATATACAAATAAAACTATTCATAAAATGTCATATATTTGCTTATAAAGGTAAAAGAAAAAATAATTGCTACATTTTATGAAGGTTTCAGCATTTTTACATCATACTAGCAAAACCCGCGGCTTTGCTCGCGTAATAGTTGAAATATGCCAAGTGATATTCGTATGTCTAATTTCTCTTAGAAGAAATTAAACTTTTAGGAATAATTCAAAAATTACTATTTAAGCCACAGCATCCTTATTACACTGTTTTAGGCAGGAATGAGACTTAAATTAATAAGTAGAACTAAAACAAATTCTAAATAAAGTATAATTTAGAAAGCATTTTGAAGCTTTTGTGCTTATTTAATACACTAATTCCAGTATTAATTTTAAGTTTTGAATTTTTTAGAAACCGTTCTTAGTACGCATTTACATCTTAAAATTAAACATTATGTAAAATTCCAGGTTTCTTGTCAAACGGTTTACCAACTCTCTGTTTGTAGCGGCACTAACATAACATAAATATGTTGAATCAGAGACTGTTACCATTAATTTGCGACATTAATTTTGAAATCTGTTTAGTGTTCCATAATCCAAATATTCCATATAAAACGTAATTTAGACATTTTTTAAAGGTTTGTTTAGAAAATTTGTTGTTTTGGCCAACCCCAGCTGGCAGTGGCTTCGCATAAGGTATAGCCAGTGTAAGATAAGAGACAGTCACCATTGATTCGCAACCATTACTTTTGTAATTGTTTATTATTTCCTGAGATTGCACACAAATTGTAATTTAAGACATTTTTAGAATTCTTTTCGCCCATTCCCTTCGCTTTACTCCTTTTCTAATTTAAAATATAATTTCGACAGTTCTTATATGGGCATTTATATTTTACTAGCAAACCCCGCAGCTTTGCTCGCGTAATATTTGAAATATGGCAAGTGATATTTATATGTCTAATTTTTATTAAAAGAAATTATACTTTTAGGAATAATTCAAAAATTACTATTTAAAACACAGTTTGAGTAAACTTCATTATTGGACTGCATTAGGTAGAAATGAGACTTAAATTAATAAAAAGAAATAAAACTAAACAAATGATAATTTAGAAATATTTTGAAAATTTTATGCTCAATTAATACGCTCATTTCAGTATTCATTTGAATCTTTGAATTTTTTAGAAACCATCTTCTTACATCTTAAAATTAACCATCATGTCAAATTCCAAGTGCTACCACCTATCTCAACATAAAGGGCTATGTTGAAATAGGAACTATCACCATTAATTTGCCAACATTAATTTTTAAATCGGTTTGGTATTTTATAAGATTGCAGGAAAATTGTAATTTAGAACGTTTTTAGGACGCTTTTCGCTCACTTCTTTCGACTTGTCTTACAAAGCAGTTGCGTCTTGTAAGTAAATACCATGTCATATTTCAAAATTTTAGACCCATCAGTTGTGCAAAAAACGGAAATTAGAACATGTTTTGCTCTTGCAACCCACAGATGGTAGTGACAGCAACATAACATATAGCCTATGTTGGAGCAGGGACTGTCCCCATTAATTTGCAACCATTATTTTTGAAATAGATTTGGTATTTCCTGAGATTGAGTTGAAATCGCAATTTAGAATGTTTTTAGAATGCTTTTCGCTCATTTTCACAGATTTTAAATTTCCAATTTTTTCGAAACTGTTCTTAAAGATCATTTATATCTAACTAGCTGTTACCCGTGACTGCGTTCACGTAACATTTAAAGAAGAAGAAATTCATCAATTAAGCAAAAAATTTCGATATTTAAAAGCATATATAATTAACTTTTTATCACATTTTATAGTAGAAACGCTTCTGATGATCCCAATTTTCTTATTTTTGTTTATGTATATAGGACCATTTAAATTTCTTTTGTGAGCATGAAATTTCATACACCTTTTCTAAGATTAAATGAGGAATAAATTTACATCTCTGTTATTCTATTTTATTATTTATATTTATTCTATTTTATATTTATTCAGTTCAAGGATATTGATTTATTTTATGTTTTCGAGACAAAAAATATTATTTAAAGATATATATTAATAAAGAATTTTAAAGAAAAGTGGTTATTAGTAGGTCACTTCAGACATGACTTTGATATGATTAGAATAAGCGAAAAATCAACATGCACCATTATAAGGTTATATTCCAAAAAATCACATTTTGGAAGAGAAAAAAAAGATAAATGGTATTGAAAAATAATCAAACGTGGTGATAAAATAATCAAAGTTCAAAGTAAAAAAATAATCAAAGTTCAAAAATAAATAATAAGAGCACGGGAAATATCTTTAACTTTCAAATATTTATTGCATTTTAATTTCACGGTACCACACTTTTATGAGCTCTAGATCTACCAATAATATCAAAATGTTTATCACGCTCCAAAGACTCATGAGCATAAATACATATTATTAAAGCAATAGAGTTAACTTATTGCTTTCTAGGAATAAATCGATTTATGTAAAAGCACCACAATTATGAATAAACATTTTCATATCTATTAAGTGTGTTGTAATCTTAGCTTATGAAAGCTTTGAAATTTGCAGGAATATGCTCCAATGGGGTAACAGTGATAGATTGTGTTTCAGAGAGATTTTTAACTATAGATTTCGATAATTTAAAATCTAAAGAAAATTTCCCTTCTTCCTTTGCGCTTTTCGATAAACACGGTGCCTTTATACATTAGAGGGATGTGAAGTGAAAGGCAAATTTATTGCTTAGTTAAGGTTTTGGGTCTTGTGTACACGTAAATGATGTCACATGTAAAGCCTAATTTCAAATTGAAATTACTTGCTAAACTTTTTTAAGTTGACTTTCCTGTGCCATTTATTAAATTTTATTGAAACCAGTGTTATGGGAGATTGTACTGTAAAAGGATGTTAAACTTATATATTTGCGATTTTAAATTCTGTGCAAATCACGCCATTTTGTATAAAAACTGCTATAAAATGCTAATATTTTCTGAAAGAAAAGCAGCTAAGACTAATGTCAGACTAACGTCTTTTGCACGCTCTTTTCCTTGCGTTTTATCCCTACACAATGCTAGCGGCATATACGTGAGGAAAAAGCGTGCAAAAAGACGTCCGCCTGGCATTAGTTTCATGATTTAAAATATGACGATACTAGGTTAGTTTTTCCTACGGAATATTACTTGTGGAAATAAATAAATATATATATATATTCTTACACTTCATGAATCATTTAAAACTACGCATTTTAATTTATTTAAAAAAAAGGGAAACCGATTAATGAAATCCAATATTATTGTACATTTAGAAAAACATTGAAAAATTATTTTTATTAAATATACTAAATTTCATGTAAGAAAATGTATTTAAAATGTAAGCTAAAATTTCATTTTCAAAGAATGCGACTTTTGATACAAAATTTTATTTCTGAAAAGTATATTGTTATTTTAAGATTTCGTTTTAACTTTCGAAGCTGGTGTAATGAAGACGACATCGCTTTGACGAAATTAATATAAATCTATGTTAATGTTTTCGTATTAAAATTAATGTTTTCCATGAAAAAATATTACATCATTTTTAACCGATAAAAGCTTTTACAAACAACGCCTTTGTGACATGTTTTAACTGCAATCTTTTAAAATTAATCAATTAAAATAGTATATGATTATTTTAATCAAGGCCTCCCGATAAGGGAGTCTTGATTTTAATTTTAATTCGTATGAATAGTGGGCAATGACTATCAACCTAAATGCACAGAAGTTATATTTACTCCTTGGTTGCGTCAATATGTCGACAGACGATTTTTGTTTCTGTGGAATAAATTCATTCATGAAGTTTCGATGTGTGTAAATATGTTTTCAATTTTGGAAAATTTAATTTAATCAAGTTTTTACACCATTTATACTAATTGAAATTCAATTCTTTTTAATTTTAATGAGGAAATAGCGTCAAAAATATATTAATCCGTTTTAATTCCCCTTTTTTCCACCAAAAATATCTTCTCCTGATAATCATAACGTGAATTTTGAAAAGAAAACTTTCATTTGTATGCAACTTACATTCAAACTTTTTAATCAGTATGAACAGTATTCCTGTGGCGTCACAATTGGTAAAATAGCGGTTTTTATAGCCTCGAATCAAAAGCGAGAATAGGGTCCATTTGTAAAAAATATTTCTGTTATTCGTTTTGATATGACGTCATTATTTATCTATTTTCATTAGTTACTGATATTGATGCCCATTGTATTTTTAACGAATATTTGGAAATACCTGTTTTATTTCAAATTTGACGTCATATTTTTCCAATCGAATAACTTTATTAATAATATTATTCTTTTTCATTCTTTTTCCTTCTAATTATGATACCATTTTTGGCTGAAAACCCCTTATTAACGTAACCGATATTCATCCTTCATGCATAATAAAAAATACCCCATTTTTTGTTTCAAGTATGACGTCATATTTATGTTCTTTTGAATTATTTTTATTTTAATTTTTAATTGTCGAGGATAAATTATTATTCCAGATTTAGTTTTTCTTGGCAACAAGAAAGAAAGATGGTTAAATTTATCGGGAAAATGCCAATTGATTCTGTATGAAAAAGAATGAAATTTTGAATTATTAAGATAATTATTTGAATAAATTAAATAAACTATAGCCTATGTTCATTTCCGGGTTGTAATTCATCTATATCAGAAAAAATACAAAAGCATTAATTCATCCGTTTAGATGCTGACTTCATTCAAACATTCGGACACACATTGACATTTATAATATTATAAGGATAAGTATGTACCTTGCTAAATTTCAAGTTACTAGCCCCTACCGATCACAAAAATCGAAATTAAGAATGTTTTTTTTTTTCTCCTGCAACCTCCAGGGGATAGCGGCACCGACGTGAAATAGCGTCTAACTTAGAGAAGAGGTGTCAGCATCAATTTCCTACCATTACTTTTGAAATCAGTTTGATTCTTCTTGAAATTGCTCACAAATTGGCATTTAGAGCGTTTTTAAAACGCTTTTCGCCCATTTTCACCCTTTTTAAATTTCAATTTTTTTTAGGAATTGTTTTTAGGGATCATTTATATGTAATAAATATATACCATGCAAAATTTCATGAATTTATGTCCTTCCATAATTCAAAAATCGCTTTTTAGAACTTTTTTACTCCTGCATCTCCTCTTGGGTAGTGGAAACAGACATAAAATTTACCCTATCTTCGAGCAAAAGCTGTCAACATCATTTTTACACCATTATATTTGAAATCGGTTCAGTATCTCCTGAGATTGCATAAAAATCGCAATTTACAAAGTTGTTTCCAACGCTTTTCGAACATTTTCAACCATTTTAAATTTCGATTTTTTTAGGAAATGCTCTTAGAGGTCATTGTTATCTTATAAGTAACTATCACTTTAAATTTCATAATTCTTGGCCCTTCAGTAAGGCAAAAATCGCATTTTCAGAACGGTTTTTGCTCTTGCACCCCTTTGGGGTAGTCGCACCGACATAAAATATAGCTTGTCTTGGAGCTTATGGTTGTCATCATCATTTTGACACCATTATTTTTTAAATCGGTTTGGTATTTCCTGAGATTGTGCAGAAACCACCATTTATAACTTTTTTAGAACGCTTTTTTGTGCATTTTCACCCCTTTTAAATTTCGAATTTTTTAAGAACTGTTCCTAGAAATCCTTTATATCTAATAAGTAACTAATATTTCAAATTTCATATTTCTAGGCCCTTCCGTAACGCAAAAATCGCATTTTTAAGACGTTTTTTGCTCCTGCACTCCCTTTGGGGCAGTGGTGCCGGCGTAAAATATAACCTATCTTGGAGTTTAGGATTGTCATCATTATTTTTTAAATCGGTTTGGTATTTCCTGAAATTGTGTAGAAACCACCATTTAGAACGTTTTTTAGAACCCTTCTTGTGCATTTCACCATTTTTACATTTCGAATTGTTTAAGAACTGTTCTTAGAAATCCTTTATTTCTAATAAGTACCTAATATTTCAAATTTCATATTTCTAGGCCCTTCAGTAAGGCAAAAATCGCATTTTCAGAACGGTTTTTGCTCTTGCACACCTTTGGGGTAGTCGCACCGACATAAAATATAGCCTGTCTTGGAGCTTATGGTTGTCATCACCATTTTGACACCATTATTTTTTAAATCGGTTTGGTATTTCCTGAGATTGTGCAGAAACCACCATTTATAACTTTTTTAGAACGCTTTTTTGTGCATTTTCACCCCTTTTAAATTTCGAATTTTTTTAAGAACTGTTCCTAGAAATCCTTTATATCTAATAAGTAACTAATATTTCAAAATTCATATTTCTAGGCCCTTCCGTAACGCAAAAATCGCATTTTTAGCACGTTTTTTGCTCCTGCACTCCCTTTGGGGCAGTGGTACCGGCGTAAAATATAACCTATCTTGGAATTTAGGATTGTCACCATTATTTCTTAAATCGGTTTGATATTTCCTGAAATTGTGTAGAAACCATCATTTAGAACGTTTTTTAGAACCCTTCTTGTGCTTTTCACCATTTTTACATTTCGAATTGTTTAAGAACTGTTCTTAGACATCATTTATATCTTATAAGTAACTAATATTCCAAATTTCATATTTCTAGGCCCTTCAGAAACACAAAAATCGCGTTTGTAGAACGATTTTTGCTCCTGAACCCCCTTTGGGTTAGTGGCACCAACATAAAATATAGCCTATGTTCTAAGTTTGACTAACACCATCATTTTGATACTATTAATTTTAACCAGGATACTATTAAAATTAACCAGAGATTACCTCGAAAAAACACACAATTTTTACTTCTTTATAATATTAGTATAGATTAGTAATTACTATACGAAATTTAAAGTTTTTAGTTTCTTTAGCATCACAGAAATCGGAATTTAGAAAGTTGTTTACTCCTGTAACCGTCTGGTGGTAGTGGCATGGACATAGCTTATGTTGGAGCAGGTACTATCACCACCAATTTGCAACCACTATACTTTAAAGGGACGAGGTACCTTAAAAATCATATTTTTTTTGGTAAATTTCACTTTAAATATTACTCAAAGGTATGTTATATGCATTATGGCATGCATTTATCACAAAAACAATGTTATTTTTAAGAAAAAAGCGGTATTTTACGTGTCGTCTTAGAAATCTTCGAAATGCCCCCTGCGCGTTCCATATCAATGAAAATCCCCAATATTTTTTTTCTAAAGGTTTGGTTTATATATATAAATAAAACTGTTCATCGAATTTTATATATTTGAATATAAGGGTTAAAAAAATGCATTTTTTTTAATTTTTTTCGAAAATATTTCACAATTTCAAAATTTTTCAATTTTTTTTTATTTTATTTTTTATTTTATTTATTTTTTATTTTTTTGTAAATTTTACTTTAAATATTACTCAAGGGTACATTATATGCATTATGGGATGCATTTATCACAATTTTTGTTGAGAAAAAAATGGAATATTAAGCGTTGTCTTAGCAATCTTCGAAATATCCCTACGCGTTCCATATCATTGAAAATCCCCAATACGTTTTAGAAAACTTTGGTTTATATATATAAATAAAACTGTGTATCGAATTTTATATATTTGAATATAAAGGTATAAAAAAATTTAAAAATTCAAAATTTTCATTCTTTTTTTTTTTTTTTTTGAATTTTTTTGAATTTATTTGAATTTTCCACGCGTAAAACTCCATTTTTTTCTCAAAAATATCTTATTTATTTATTTTATTTTATTTTTTTTTTTGTGTGAAATACATGCCATAATGCATATAATGTACCCTTAAATAATATTTAAAGTGAAATTTACAAAAAAATAAAAAAAAATGATTTTTAAGGTTTTTAAGGTCCCTCATCCCCTTAAATCAGTTTGGTATTTCATAAGAAAATTTAAAAGCATTCTAAGAATAAGATAAGCACATGGAGCATTTTTAAACAGCGGATATTAACGAAACTGTTAAATTGTGAAAAAAAAAATTATGCTTTAGTACAACTACAAACAATACAATATACCTTCTATTGGATTAAATTCCAATAAAACAATACGTTTACTGAATAATTTCGTAAAATGAATGGTTTATGCATTTTAAATTTGTGATTTGGGAAACATAATGAACATAAGAATCTTTCGTTGACGACAAAAAATTCTCAGCGATACGAAGAACTTTTCAAAATATTATTTGCGCATTCCATATCAATTAAAATTACAATATATTTTATGTCAGTTTGGTTTATATATACAAATGAAACTACGTTTCAAATTTAATCTATTTTAATATGCAAGTTAAAAAAAATATATATATTCGCAATCTTATGAAATTTTCAGTATTTTCGCATCATACTGCTGTAATTAGATACCTTTAACTTTTGTAATTATATTCAGTATATATATAAAAAGAACATGTACAGATTTTTCACATATGTAATGGCAAACAGCTATAAAACAATTGAAAGCATTCATGGAGAAAATTATGCGCATGGAGCATTTTGAAATATGGATAACAACAAAATTTACTACGATTAACGAATTTTAAGGTTTTGTACAAACACAGACGTTAAAATATATGATCTAGTCAACTAACTTCCAATATAACCATAGCTTCAGTAAATTTATTGAGTAACTTCATCAGATTATTGGTTTGTATAATTTAAATTTATATTTTGTGAACCAAAAAAAAAAAAAAAAATGACATCATTCGCAGACGACAAAAATTTTCCAGCAATAGAGAGAACTTTTTAAATGTACAATGAGCATTCCAAATCAATTAAAATTCCGAATATTTTTTTTATGCAAGTTTTGTTTATGTATGCAAATAAAACTGCTCATTGAATTTTATATATTTTAAATATAGAGGCAAGATTTTTTTCCTACATTTTAGGAAATTTTCAGCATTTTTAGGGTTTCGTTCGTCTGACAAAACCCTATTCGTCTCACTCATCCGTCTGTCCTTCCGTCACAGAGTCCGTTCTCAGAAACTATATACGTTGGAGACTTGAAATTTTGCATACTTATAGCTGGATACCTAAGATCAAACGACAAATCATAAAATTTTGAAAAAGTCGTAATTAACGGACGTTATTAATTAAAAACTCCAAATTAAAAATTGTAAAGTGTTTCATAATTTAGCAAAAGCATCTACTTTTTGAAACCGCAAGATATTCTTGCAGAAATGATTACAATCAGGTGTGGTTTTAATGACGAAATATGGACTGGAGACTTTTTTTAAGCCACCATAACGTTTTTTCTATTCATCCTACTGATTCGAAATATGACAACAGGAAGTGAAAAAGAATACGCTTTCAGAAATTGTAAAATTTATCTCGATCGTAACATAAAAACTCGAAAAATCCTTAAAAATAGAGTAAAAAATCTTTTATTTTCGTTCTTTGAAAAGACGACAGACATCTGGTAGTTTAGATCTGGTAGTTTAGGAATTGCTATCAACGGGAATTCCAAAGCAGGTGGCTTTCAACGTACTAGGAGATTTTATAATGCTTTTTTATATTAATCTGAGATTTGCTTATTTCAAACTGCAGGTCACGTGGCAAGATACAAAATTATGTGTTATAAACTATCTTTAAGTTTCAAATAGATCGAGTGGCGGTCTTAACCAATAATTTAAGATATTTCCTGAAATTACTATTAAAAAATAATGGTAAGAATATTTGTAAACCTTCAGATGATGAATGATGATACTTATCTCATAGCGCTGTTCAAAAACCCCACGCAAATTGTTAGATTTCAAATTTAAATTATTTCGTGATTAAAAAAGCACGTGTCTCCTTTTAATCGACGCATTTGATAGCAATAAACCGATTAATTAAATAATAATTAATATTTCAGCTTTTAATTATGATAGGGCTTAGAAATGGGTATCAATGAAATGAGCGAGAAATTTCACATCGGAATGCCAAAAAATTTAATATTTAAAAAGTGAAAATTTCGTATTAAAATATACTACTATAAAAACAGCAGCGTCGTCATGTCTCACACCTGCTTTCCCGCCGAAATGAAATCATTTTTCCTTGTATTTCCAATTAAAGAGATTAAATTTTTATCGATAGATTTTTAGTGGATATTTTAACATATACACATCGCAGAAATGTGAACTTTATAACAAATGAAAGTAATGTTTTTTCCTCGTATGTCTATATCATTTACAAATTTCTCGGACCAATACTTTCTGATATGTAATTTCGCTTTAAAATGTCCACTTCTTTTTTCGGCTTAATTTCCTCCGTGATAACCGTGCATCGGCTGATTTTACCGGCAACACTTAGGAGAAACTCCAATAACTTGGAGAACGTCCGTTTGTACCTACGTTAAAAAGGTTGATTGGTTCATTTTAGAAGTCAATTAGCCCATAATTAGGTTAATTACCGATTTTTTCGAAATTTTATGATTTGTCGTTTGATTTGAGGTATTCAGCTATAAGTACCCAAAATTGCAAGTCTCCAACATGTATAGTTTCTGAGAACTGGCTCTGTGACAGACGGATAGACAGACAGACAAAGGAATGAGATGAATAGGGTTTCGTCAGATGAACGAAACCCTAAAAGCAGATAATTTTTATACTTCTGTTTTTAATACCACCTACATTTTTTTTTTAAACATTGCTTTTGAATTTTGGCTCTTGCGCATCTGGATGTAAAATCGGATAAATTATCGGAGTAATTAATAATATGTCCATTTAAAAGAAATCCGTCCAAAATTTTTGTATTTATCAAAAAATCGATTTTTAAACTTATAAAAGAAATGCGTTTTCGTTTAGATAACGAACGTATTTGTTAAAATGAGAAAACTAAATATCCGATCGCTTTTAAACTTTGTGATAGTTTATAACAGATAATAACAATATTATAAAGTTGGCGTGGGACAAATTTTTGTGAGAGGGAGAGGGGCTTTTTTTTATCAGCTGTTTTTTTCGTTTTAAAAGCGGTTTCTTTAATGAGAACTCCTTTAACTATTATTTTTTAACCATAAATATTTGAAAGATAGAGATACCTGATTTCATACCACTTTTTTCTACAATAAAAAATCTCAATTTCTTCAAACTCATTTTTCCCCATTAAAAAAGACGCGGAGAGGCTTTGAGATAGCTTGTAATACATAATACAAAATTTATATAGTGAGGGTGCGTGGAATTTGGATGGGAGGAGGGGGCAACTTTCTGTTTTTTCTTTAAATCAGCTGTTTATTGCGTTTTGATTGCGTTTTTTCAGTGAGCACTCAAATAAATATTATTTTATAACATTAAATATAAGAAATAGTGGGAAATTCCGTGGGAAGAGAGGGGCCCTCTGGGGAAGACTATTGATGCGAAATTGTTAAAATTAGAGAACTAATTAACCAATCCCTTTTAAATTTTGACATAATTTATAATACATATTAAGATTTTTATAAAGCGATGGTGCATGTAATTTGGTGTGGGGGAAAGAGCTGTTTTCTCTTTTTTCTTCAGATCAGCTGTTTATTTGAGTTTTGAATGCGTTTTTTAACTCATCCCTCATATCAATATTATTTTTTAACCTTAAATATTTGAAAGAGTGGCGATTCCCGGGGGGGGGGGGAGCGCTGGGGAGGGTCTATTTTGAGTAAACCCTTCATGTGGCATATCGTTCGATAGGTCTATGAAAACTTATTCATATTATACACGTCTGATGCCGCCCCCTTTTTACCCCGGGGGCACTTTTCGAAAGTTCAAGGACACCACTCACGTGACATATCGTTAAGTAGGTCTATGAAAACTTACTCATATTATACATATCCGATGCCTCTCTGACCCCGTTTTAAATGAGGTTTTTTCACGGTGTCCTCTTATAAATATTGTTAGTGAAATATAAAAAAAAATTAATAGGGTAGTGCATGATTTCATGGGGAGGGGGGACATTCTTAAATGTAATAGTGCTGCCATTTATATAAGGAATTAATAATTCTAAATTAGCAATTTTGATTTGGTAATTTAAGGATAAAGTTTTTTAAAGAGATATTAAACGAAACCCTCTGTGCGATCTGTGAGCACTCTTACCCACTTAATTTATCATATTGTTGCAGTTAGCTGCCTTTAAGATTTGGAATAACATGTAGTTTTAAAAAAAAATACACAGTTTTACGGCATATATAATAGCATATAGCTATAGATAATTTCAAAGCATTCAGTGGAAACATTATGAAGAAATGCAGTTGCGAGCATATGTAAACAAGGGATAGCTGATCACGAAGGCACTTTTTTGAGTTTGAATAACCCTTGTCTCCTTAAATGAAGGTATGCAAAATATGCATTGTGAATTTAATAATTCTACATAAGGTAGTCAAAACAGAAAACAAATATTCCTATCGGAAATTTAATGTATTAATTTTAAGAATATCAGATGATATTTTTTAATAATTATGAATAGGAATTTATAACAGAAAATACTAGCAATAGAATTTATTAAAAAATAACCAAAACACAAACTATATTTTAAAATACACTTTCAATTTCAAATACGCATTTGAAATAATACCGATTTCGCTTTGTTTAGGTTTGATTATTTTCTTAAATAGTTACATTTAGCTTTATGATTAATTATTATTTTTTAAGACAATATAATTTTAAACATCTGAAAATTTCACTATTTTTACTTTTTTCTATCTTCAATAGAAGAAAGTATTGTAATCGAAATTTTTTTCGACTTCCGGTTTTCGACGGATTTACACCTTTCAGGGGTCAGAGATCCCAACAACATGTTTATAGAAGATGTCTGTCTGTCGTGTGTCCGTCTGTCTGTCGTCATTGTACCATCAAAAAGTGTATGAAGTTATGCATAGAATTGAACCAAATTTTTATTTTAAGTTTTTCGTCATAGGATGATCCTCTCTGAATTTGAAAAAAAATCGCCGGTAGGGGGCGCTGTAATAGCGATTTTTGTGCGATTTTGAATATTGTACCATCCAAAAGTGTATGAAGTTATTCATAGAATCAAACCAGATTTTTATTTTAAGTTTTTGGATATGGCAAGTAGGTCCTCCCTGAATTTGGGAAAAATCCGCCTGTAGGGGGCGCTGTAACAGCGATTTTTGTGCGATTTTTAATATTGTACCATCCAAAAGTGTATGAAGTTATGCATTGAATTTAACCGAGTTTTTATTTTAAGTTTTGGGCTATGGCAAGCAGGTCCTCCCTTAATTTGGAAAAAATCGCCGCTAGGGGGGCTGCAATAGCGATTTTTGTACGATTCTGAAAATTGTATCATCGAAAAGTGTATGAAGTTATGCATAGAATTGAACCAAATTTTGTGTGTATGTTTCTGGCTATGGAGAGCAAATCTTCCTTCAATTTGAAAAAATTCCGCCAGAAGGGGGCGCTATAATTGGATCTCTGCGCCATTTTCATTATTGTACCATCGAATAGTGTATGAATTTATGCATTGAATTAAACCAAATTTTTCGTGTACGTTTCTGTCAATGGCAAACAAGTCCTCCCTGAATTTGAAAAAAATCTGCCGGAAGGGGAGCGCTGTAATAGCTATGTTTGTGCCATTTCATTTATTGTACAATCTCAAAGTGTATAAAATTATACATACAATTGAACCAAATTTTTTGTGCATGTTTTTGGCTTTGGCCAACAGGTTCTCCTTGAATTTGGAAATATCGCGCGGTAAAGGAGCTCTGTGATAGCGATTTTTGTATACTTTTCTTGAGTTTTCGTAGTTCTATTGTCCATCGGCGGCTCGTGCAAAGGCAGGAACTCGCTTCCTGCTAAGCCGGCTATTCGCAAACATCTTATAAGAACAGAATAAGGAAAAACTATTAATTTTAACAAATATCATGATATAGATTAATTCGTTTTTAGTTCGTTTTATTGACTGAAGCAGAAATTTAAGATGAAAATCAAAGTTGGCATAGTATTGAAATAATAATATTGAAGTATTAACATGTGTAACTACTTTTTGAAATATTAAGATGGATAAGATAGAACAACGTTTTGTGATTGGCACATCCAACTAGTTTATGTTTATAAAGTATTTAAACGAATTACTTAAAAATATTATTTAATTTTTCTTCATACTTTATCTAACTTTTCTTTTTAATATTATATATTATGTAGAATTAATAAAATAAATACTCGCGCTAAACCAATTCAATATTTAAGCTAGTTGGATGTGATTATTATAAAACTTTATTCTTTCTCATACGTGTTAATATTTTAAAACGTTGTTACACACGTTAATCTTTGAGAGTTATTACTTCAATACTACACCAAATTTGATTCAACTATTCATCTTAAATTACTGCCTCATTTTGATAATCTAGATAAAAACGAGATAATCTCGATCACAATATTTAATAAAATCAATATTTTTCTTTATTATGTTGTTTTTCATCTGCTTCCGAATTGCTGACTTTGTAGGATGCGAAGTTCTCGTCGCTGCAAGATCCGTTGATGTAAAACAGAACTACGAAAATTCTCGAAAGTTACACGGAAATTGCTATTGCAGTCCCCCCTCCCCCTCCTTCGGCAGAATATTTCCAGATTCATTTCGGACCTACTTTTCATAGTCTTATACATATACCGGTTGTCCCAAAAATGGCTGATGGATTTAAAAATTCAATAACTTCATTCTTCAAAATATTCATGCAGGAGTGTTATGTATGAAGTCAGGAATTTTTTTACTGTGATTCTTGATTTTAATTCGAATTTAAAACAATAGATGGCGCCAAGAGCAATAGGTGCTCAATCCAGGCCCGATTTTTGGTACTTCGGGATCCATTCAATGCATTTTAACTTCCTTTTTTCGCATGGAAGAAGAGAGGGGTCGAAAAATCGAGCTTGGTTTTAGCGGTTACTGGTTGAAGCGACATCTATCGATGCTATTTGTAACTAAAACTGAGAATCGCAGCATAAAAACACTTGATATCTTGCATAACATTCCTGCAAGAATTTTTTTACTATCTGTCAACGTTTGCAAGTTATTGAATTTTATATTCCATCAGTCATTTTTGGGACAACCGATATATAATATTTGGATCAATACGCTTCGTAACTTCATATAGTTTTCAAAGGTACAAAGACAAAAAAAATCGCTATTACAGCGTACCCTACTTGAGGACATATTCTCAAATTCAGGAGGACATGCTTGTTATAGCCAAAAACATATATATTAAAATTGGTTCAATTCTATGCGTAACTTCATACATTGTTTGATTGCAAGATGATGATAATGGCACAAAACAATCATTATCTTTGTGCCCAATTTCTCGGGAATATCTCCTAATTCAAAGAGTTCCTGCTTCCTTCAAATAACCAAGAATTCAAACAAGAAGTTTGCTTTAATTCAATGCATAACATTGTACACTTTTCGATTATACAAAGCGGAATATGACCCCTAAATCCCTAACCCTGACCGCTAAATACGATCCATAGGACGTGTAAATGCGTCGAAAAAATTTATTACAGGACTTTAAAAATTTAGGAAAATAATTTGTGCATAAAATCAAAGTAAGATTTTTCTAAAATTGAATATAAAAAGAAAATAAAAATTTTTGATAAGTAATATTGATTACTCGAAAAAAATAAACTAATTTTTCAAACAATGTGAAGTATGCAGTATGAATTTTACTAACACGATTTGATTTTTACAAGCGTTAAGAATGCGAATGCACTATTATAGCTCATTTCGCGAAGTACCTTTTGAGTTATGCTTTAAAAAGTCTTTTAAGCATTTTTTTATAAATGGATACTGTGTTGTTTCTTAATATTTATGTTTTAGAATTGTATATTATATTTCAGTAATTTAATTAAATTTTTAACAGAACATTAAAACAATCCTTTTTAAAGAAATATATTACACTGTACAAGTATTCTATAAATGATTGGTAAGGCGAACGTATATGCTTGGATATTCCACAGTATGGGTATATTAACCCTTTCGAAGGCGGTGTCCTTATAAAAGGACACCTGATTTATTTTCAAAACTGAAAAATGGCACCAAGAATATTTAATTATTTTTTTTCCTTTTATAATGTACGTGAAAGAAAGCAAGTTCGTATTTTCTAATAAATTCCTTTATAAATACTGGTGTCAGTCCATTATTTCATCAGCTTATAGACAGAATTATTCCGCGCTGGAAAGGGTTAACTCGATTTGCAGATATAATGTAGTATGTTATTATAAATACTGGCTTTAAATCATAGAAATATTACTAAAATGTAACTTAAGAGTTGGGAAATATGGCTTGTTTTGGTTTAATGTTTTAGGATTATTTTTTTTTCCATTTGCATAAAATGTCTCTTCAAAAATAAAGCGTATTTTTATATTAGAAATATAATAGTGTACACTATATAAAAGAATTCTGAAGAATACAATCCACAATCTACTTGATATGAATAGAGGTATATATTTTTCTTCATAATACAAAACAATTTCTATATGTAGAACAGGGATTAGTCTTTTATACCACATTATCTAAGGGTATACAAAATATAATGATTATAGTTATTCAGTATCTATTACACAAACCGTAAATTGTAATACTAATTTCCGTTTAGAAAGATATTTAAAATGAGCAGAAATTGTGCTTAGCTGAAGATTCGTCAATTTAAATACTATTACACAGTTATGCTTTACTTTATTTATCTAATTTTATCATTTTCCGAATAAAAAATTAATCTGATAGAAAGTACTTATCTACGACCAACGGATCAGGGATTAGCTGAAGATAAGAACTAACGTCATCTATATAATTTAAAAATATTTTTTTTTTCGAAATGCTTTATTTTGTTTATTTTTTTATATTTTACAAGAGCATTTAACACAACACACCGTATAGTTTAACATATACAGAATAATTATTAAAGATTATTCTCAACCTTATAATTCTTAATTACTATTATAAAATTATAAAAATAAGTTTTTCATTTAAATGTCCATTATGGGATATACAATTTCAATTTTTAAATATTCCGTTACAAAGTAATTACACAGCATATACTGATAAGTTATGTAGCTAAAAAGCGTTTTGAAATTTGAATGTATTTTTTTTTAAATAAATGTAATTTTGTTTTGAAAAAAAATTTAAGATAAAAATTTAATGGTCTGTTCCCTACAGTCTTTTTAACATCTTATCATATAAGAATAAAAGAGTCACAATCATTGTTATCGAAACCTAAATAAATTAAATATCATCTGAAATATATCTGACATCAGAAAATTATGATATTTTTTTATGTGGATAATTTGAATTATGGAAATAAGTTTCATGAACATCAAGCTCAAAGAATGGACGGTAACAGACTTTTCTGACATTTGTTCGTGACATAACGTGTGAAATTAATGATTTGCTCACAATACCTTTTGCCTTGCCTTTAAAGATTGTTTTATTCTACAGAAATACATAGGTATTAATAAAAAAATACATATGTGTATAACATACCTTGTATTTCTGAAGATAAAACATTGTCTCCATATATTTATAATGCATTTTTATTAGACAAAACAGATGTTGATAAAAATAACATTATTTATGTACATTTTACAGTATTGTAACCAAATAAAATAAAGGTAACTTAAAAAATATATATATATAGTATATGAACATCTATTACATGCACGTATACTGCGTCACCTTCTGTTCATGTGATGGAAATTTCAAGGGATATTTGGTTCAAAATTACAAGTAGGCCAATTTTAATTTTTTGAAAAGCTTCATTTTGATGAAGATTACATCAATTGGTATTGGAATTTTATAGTATTGTAACCAAATAAAATATATATTTTTTTTTTACTTAAAAAAATGCATATATTGGATATGAACATTAACCACATTCACGGATATTGCGTCACTATTCGTGTGAGGAAATTTTCAAGGGACTTTTGGCTGAAAATTACCCATTAGGCCAATTTAAAATTTTTTCAAAGTTTCATTTTTGTGAATATTACATAGATTGGTATTGACATTTCTTATTAAGATAACTTTACGACTTTATCTCCACTTTAACTACATTTATATTATATAATTCTGTTACAAATTTCTTTGCAGACAATGTCATTAGCAATAATCCGAAAATATTTATATTAACTTCAATTAATATTATACGAAAAATTTTAAACCAATATTTTATTAAAACACGTTTTAATATTTACGTTTAAATACAACTTATTAAATTTAACAAATGTATATGTGGTGGGCTAATTGCGTAATCTAACTCAGAGCCACGCTAATCCGTGTATCATCGTTAGTATGTACAAAATACCTGGTTTCTTTTGTAAAGAGCCTCTACAGCTTTAGGCTAATCGGAAAATAACCGATCATCTCCCAATCAGAATGATACTTGGTTCATTGTAATATAAACCTTTACATTTGTATTCTATTTGGAAACCAATCATATGTACAAACTTCCATGTAACATTCAGTTATTACAATTACTCTAAGATTTTGAAAGTTTATGCATGATTGTCAAGAATTACTATTTTCTGTTACCAATAATTTTTGATAGAAATACAGTAATTGAATGAAATACATTGAAAAATATTTTACTTTCATAAATTTATTTGGAAATTAGTCAAAGACGGATTGTCTTTGACTAATTTGCTTCAGGTTCAACAAAACAGAAGATATTTCTCTTATTCTGCGTTTGACAGTAAATAAAGAAATATACAGAAAAATGTTATTACATGATTGTTTGTGTTCATATATCCAAATTTAAAATATTACTAAACACGTTTTATTAACTATTACGAACATTGTTTAATGATAGTTTGTGAAATACAATACATTTATTTATTCCTCTCATATGACAGTGAAGCTCGTGTAATAAACAACTATAAAAATCTCCAACAATAAAATATAGCTTTTTTTTAACATACATATCTGTACATATAATTTAATTTAAAGTCAACTTCTTAGCTATAAAAAGTATTTTTTGTCTGACAACTGTATAAGTTAAACATTCTTTGCAGCAATTAAATATATGGACATAAATATTTCAAAGCAAAACTGATAATAAAATCTCTAAATGAAAGAAATCTATTTCACAGAATATAATTTACTGTTTTATGACCCCAATAAAAATTTCTCTGTTGCTTTTACTTTCTTTATTACACTGATAAACCTCAGGCAAAAGAAATTTATGTATTACCATATCATGAAAAAGAAGCTCTTAGAAAAAGTTTCATTATGTGTTTATTTGTTTTCTAATGTAAGACATTTTCATTTAAAGATAATAATACTTTGACTTTGGTGTTCACTAATTCCTTGAAATAAGTTGGTCATAAAAATACAGAAATGTTTAAAATTTTCTGAATCAGATAGAAACTGTTAAAGTCAGTTCACGTAATTTCTCAAGTTTTATATTCAGTTCAATTATGCTTTTTAAATTTTGATGATAATTTTCATCGGAAATTTGGTTGCTATATTTTTCGGAAATATTTTGTGTAATGTTACTCGGAGAACATTTAGCAACATTAAAATTATATTGCTAAATATTTATTTAGAATATTTTTTGTAAAGCGATCAGAATTAATTCAAATGAAGAAAAGGCTGGTAGGTTCACAGACAAAACTCCGTGGTAAATAGCTTTTGAGCTAATTTATATCATAATTTTATAATATCATATATTAAAAAAATATTTTCAAATGATATTGAAATTGTTGGGAAGGGTGTACCCCCAAAACATCACACAAGAGAACTACTACTACAACCTACAGAACCAAGCAAAAAAGAGACTAAGATTTTCGTCAATTTTTCGTGAAATTGTCGACGAATAAATTGTGAATAATCGAGGAAAGATGAAAAGAGGCATGGTATTTGCCGTATAAAAATGTTTTTTTTTTTTTTTTTATAAACCTTGAGATCATGACAAATCTGGATGGTTAAGAATGTTGGCCGATATACAAAGTTGCGATTTTAAGAGCCTTAGGAGTAAAGACTATGAGAGAAAGATGATTTGTACACGAGCATTAAATGAGGAATGGTTTAGAAATTTATTACAAACTCTAGGCACAATATTAGCTAATTCTTGAAATGACTGCATTTTAGATGCCGGAATGGCTGTCATATGCATGTAACTTTCTTGTGAAAATCACTGAGGGCAAGCATGAAAAATTACTGAAAAGAAATTTGTAATAAAACATAATATGCGACCGGAATATCCTTTTAAGTTGACAAACATGACATAAACATACGACAGAAAGTTTTCTTATAATTATTTTGCTAGTGTGATGACAAAAAAATTCATGTGCGGGTAGAATGGTGAAAGCTCTTTTTGTTTCTTACCTACTTTCTTTTTTTTTCTTATCATGCTAGCTGTGAAAGTTTTTGAAATGTGCGGTGGTTGTTTTTTTTTTTTTTTTTTTTTTTTTTTTTTTGCAGGAGAAAAAAATATCAAAAAATCTTTAAAAGGATGAAACAAGTAGCACAGGTTTGTAAAAAAAGAGATGATTTGCTGCTTTTTAAATAAATTAATAAAAAAAAAATAATTGCAAATGATATTGAAAGGGCTGAGGAAGGAGGTACCTCCAAAACGTCACTCAAAGACATGACAAGAACGTACAGAAGAAAACTCGAGAACGACTATTTTTGTCACATACATTAACAGCTTTGAGCGTGCACTAGTGCCATATATTTTGCGAACTGGCAAGGAAGCAAGTACAGAGACACAGCATTAGAAGTATAGAATGAGTCCTTCATAAATCTGGAGATCCTTACAAATGTGAGGTTTACGACAATGGCTACCCGATGAAAAAAATTTCTGTTTAAAAGGCGAAGCAGTAATTCCCATGAAAGAAAGATGGTTTGAAATCGAACAATAAATGGAATTTGCTTTATTAGTTCGCTACAGATTCCAGAGATTATACTCGATAATTTCAGAAGTCATTGCACATTAGATGTAGAATTGTCTGCCATATGCATATAACGTGTTTGTGAAAATAATTGAAAACAAGAATAAAAAATTATTCATTATGAAACTTCGCGAGATATTGCACTTTTCTTCTAAGTTGTAGAAGGCGTCAAAAACGGCAAATTGTATTACAGTGTGGTAATTCTTTCTTTTGGTTATTCGTTGATGGGTGAGTAACATATCTTTTGAGAACTCACAGGAAGCTTTCTTTTTCTTAATTTGGAAACATACATTTCCTCGGTTTGGTAACATTCAATTACTGTACGGCTAAAATAGAGAAATCGCGTTTTCTATTTTTTTTCTGCCAAACAAATTGTAACTTATAATTTCATAAATTTTTCCTTTACTGACTGAATGTGTGAGTAGAATGAGAGTGTATTTTAAAAAAAGATTATATTTCACTCTCGTAAAAACGGAATTATTGTATTACATAATTAAATTCATATACAATGTTATGTAGTATATAATTATTTTTTATGATAAATATTGCGTATATTCTTTATAAATTGCTTTTGCACACTAAACAAGATTAATGTTATTACAAAAACATTTCTTAAATTTTGATATATTATAAAGTTTTCGTATTATTAGGTAGCAACAAATAATATCATTTTATTTTATTATTTATTGTGCGCAGATATTTTATATATGCTTAAATAATTTGCATCAACATATTTTTAAATTTTTCTGTGTAATGAATCACCTGTATTGATAAAATATGTTTAGATATACTACATAAATTATCAATGCACTGTTCTAAAGCAAAATATCTCGTTGAATTATTTTTATTGTTTTATTGCATAAGAACGTTATTACGATAGCGCATTGATGTTTCTTTAAGTGATGTGTAAATTCTAAGTTATTTATTGCTTTATCATAAAACTGAAGCTCGTAAAAGGAATTATGGATATCGGTTTCATCATTTTAACGTAATCCACGTGTAGTGTTTTGATATTAGTTTTTAGCAATATAAACATGACATGGTTGAAAGTGCTAACCGAATATTCCTTGGAACCTCGTATTATTGGTCAAACTTCTTTACATAGAAATATGCGTGTGGTATGAACTGAACTGTGTTCAGGAGGACAGTTCAAATTTCATCTCCTGAACATAGTTCAGTTTGCGCTACTTAACCACTCCCAACGATTCAGATTTTGAGCTCAAAATTTAAATTTAAATCTAAGCTTTAGAAAGCATTTAATGAGATACAAAAAATAACGGTAAAAAATAGTTGTTCGTTACTCCAATGCCTAAAGCGCCCTCTATCGGCATTTTAAAAACATTATCTTTAAAATTTATTTTCAAGTAAATGCTGACATAAAGAATAGTTTTAGTGAAAACCGCATACGAATCGACCGATTTTTCCGTTTTTTATAATTATTTGAAATTTTGTACCGTAAACTTTAATGGTGCCTATGTCCTTCGGACGACATTTGGGACCCTTAGTTTCCTATTTAATATTGCTTGTTTTGATGTGTACTAACACCCCTTAAAGTTTTGCCCAAGAGTTTAGATACACCCTGTATATGACAAAACAATGGTTAAATCAATCTAAAACTGATAAAACTGAAGTATTTTTTCTCATTAAATTTATTTAATGTTCAATATGAAACATTTATAACTTAAAGTGTATTTGACATTACATTTGACATTGAAGTAATTATTACAAATACATATTTTGGTCGCCAACCAGTGATAAATTGCCAAATATCGAAATTGTCATTATTATTACCAACGCTCTATGGAATTTCCGGCAATTTTATCATAAACATATCTATCCTCATGTATAGACCATTCTGTATTTTTTTCAGATTTTTCGGAGTATGCCCGTATTGAGACCGTCCTTGTTAGTACCTTCTTCAGGAACTATTAAGTGTGCATCGAAAAAAAAAACAAATATTTAAATTAAAGGTGTTGGAAATATTATTAGAAAATTATGGAATGAATTGGAAATTACTCTAAATAATATACTTTACGTTCCAGACATAAATAGGTAGTTGATCTCCCTTAGGAAAATTGAAAGTGAAAAATATGCAGTTACTTACAATATAGAAAAAAGTGCTTATTGAAAAAGAAAGAAAACAATTTGGTTCTGGTGAGCGTGATTCAAATGGACGTAAGTGACGTAAGTCGTAAGTGATTTTTTCCCTGTTTAAGAAATTGTTCCCAAATCAAAAGAAACTGATTGTGAAATTTGGCATCGCAAATTGGGTCATCACACATTGCTGAAAAATATCAAGCTTCTGGCACACTTTTCTTTTTGTGATGTTTGTGCTCGAACAAAACGGAGTGCACCACCAATAAGAAGAGCCCGAAAGAAAAGTGAAACTAAATCAATGACTGCAATTCGCACTGACATATATCGGACATTATTGTACAAAAGTTTTTTTTTTTTTTTTTTTTTTTTTTTTTTTTTCTGGTGAAAGGTACTTTATGTCTTTCGTTGTTAATTTCTTCCTTTTCACTGAAGTACGGTTACTGAAACTTAAAAGCGAAGCTTCTGTGGCAGCGAAAGTTTACTTGAAAACTAATGTTACAGTAAATAAAATTACATGTGATAATGACAAAGAATATTTAAATAATGATAGTAAATTACAGTAGAGACTTTAATATTATGATTGATTCTGCTCCTCCATACACGCCATCCCTAAATGGAGTTGCTTAAAGATGCAATAGATCGCTCCTGGATATAAGACTGGCTTTGATTTCTGAATAAAATTTAAGAAAGGAAGTTTGGGGGTGAAGCTGTCATTACAGCAACGTACTTGGAAAAATGAATGACAGACAGCTCTATTGACAAATTAACCCATACTCCCTGTTATATGGAAATTATTCCGATTTGAAGCGAATACATGTTGGTGGATGCAATGTCTATATGTTGAATCCTTCCGTTAATCAAAAGAACCTTGATGATACATCTCGACGAATGACATTGATAGGCTA
The DNA here is from genome assembly GCA_963932465.1 of Maratus speciosus. NCBI lineage: Eukaryota > Metazoa > Arthropoda > Arachnida > Araneae > Salticidae > Maratus > Maratus speciosus. Next base: position 54,685,645 of record OZ010795.1, read on the forward strand.
TTTTGCAATAGAATAGCCACTGTCAGATCCTGAGATGGAGTGCATAACTATATCAAGAAATGTCAAATTCAATGAAGAGAAAATGGAAAGCATTAGATCCAAGCAATACATCCTTGAAAATTCAGCATTGGTTGATAATGTAATCAACACATATGCTCAAGAAAGTACCAGGGAATAATCAGACGATGCTGAATAAAAACAAGACAAAACGAGAAATCCGAAAGATTAAGAAAGCAACCCTTTTGGTATGCATATCCTGAGATGTATGAACCATTACTTTGTGAACAAGGAACTTTTTCTGTTGATGATATCAAATTTCTCACTGTTGGTGATCAACTATTGTGGAAAGAAGCTATGGATGCGGAAATGGAAAATATGAAGTTCAAAGACATCTGTCATTTGAAAAACTACCACCTGGCAAGCGAGTATTTCCTGCAAGTTTGTGTTTCCACCAAAAGAGATGGTCCCTATACAGTGCGTCATGTAACTCGAAGCTTCAAGCAAAAATAAGGACTAGACTGCTGTGAAATTGTTTTCACTGAAACGTGCCTGACAGCTTTTAGCTTAGTGCTTGATATGATTTTAAATGATGACCTGCATGTATTTGCATTAGATGTAAAAGCAAGTTTCGTGAATTGTAAGTTAAATTAACTCGCTCTTACTGATCAGCGGTAAGGCCATGATAATAAAAGTGGCGAAAGTGTCACGTTTAAAGCAGTTTATATGCTTTAAAACAAGCCCTACGAAGATGGTGTGGAAGGTTTCTTGAATCTGATTGAAAATAAAATTTTACGTATCATGATAATGAACGTTGTACATTTTTTTGGTATAAAATGGTCATAAAATAATGATGGCTCTGTTTATAGATGATATATTAGTAGTAGATTCAGATGTAAATGAAACTAATGTAGTTATTTTCTTATTATCTAAAGAGTTTCAAATGTCAAAATCAGAAAGTATTTCAGAATGTGTTGAATTTGAAATGGAATTCAACCCGGATAGTTTAATAATGGATCAAGTGACTTATATAATTAAATTGTTAACTAAGTTTAATATGCTATATAAAGTAAAACTACATAAATTCCTTTTCCCCTAAAATCCACTCCATCTGATTTCAAAAATTGAAAAACATTTAATACTCCATATCGTGAACGTATATGTTATTTATTGTAATTACCATACATTTCCCGACATGATATTTTGTATACCGTTAACCGTTTTACTCAAATGCCGGAAAATCCTACAGAAGTTGCATTAATTGTACTAAAAATTAAGATATTAAAACGTAATATTGTCTTTAATTTTTGTGTACAAGAAGCAAAATTCAGATGCTAAAGTAGCCATATATATTAATACCGATTGGAGGATTAACACAAATCGCCGCGTAACAGTATGAGGTTACATGTTGATGTTCTGTAATACGCCTGTTCTGTAGTGTTGTAAAAAACAAAAATTTATTGCATTATCGTCAACTGAAACTGAAGTTAAATTATTTGAACTGTTTTGTCTTTGCTGTTTGCACACGTAATGCTTAACATTGTGTCATATTATTCTTAATGATTGTTTACTAGAAATTTCTTTTAGTATTTTTGGTGAAATGATAGATTTTAGGAGGTAGTTAGGATATTTTAATCTTAGCATTACATTAATTTTTTATTAATTATGTTTTCATTTTATACATTATTGTTTGTTTTAAAATGATTCGTTCTTTAAGCAAGCTTTCTAGCTTTAAACCCATCTGCTATCTGTCTGCCATGGGCCTTTCAAATCTATTTTGAAAGGCTATTTTGAAATATTTTGATCACCTGTTCTCGTAAATGTCTAACTCAATATACTCTATTCGATCCAACCTCGCCTTTTGTCTCTTTAGTATCAGTGATAATGTTCCAAGACGCAGATTTTTCTGCAGACGCTTTCAGTCTAATACAATTTAAAAACAATGCGGCATTATCAATGTAAGACAAAGGATTCAGATTTGACTCCCAACATGGTCACTCTTTTCTTTCTAATAGGAAAATTGCAAGTCCTGCACATTTGAACAGGAATTCTGAATAGTAATTGTCGTCTTATATAATTTTAAAAAAAAAGAAAAAAAGAAAAAAAAAACGAGTTACAACAGTGCTATTTTGATATCCTGTTAAATATAAGAACAAAAGTCATCTAATTTAAAAATCCCGTCATAAAGATTTTCCCATGTTTTTGTCGCTTTATTTCTGTACGATAAAATGTTTCCGATGTGTACTAATTATATATATATATATATATATATATATATATATATATCAAGGGAATAAATTCGTCCCACACCTCTGAAATACAAAGAAAATAAATTTTTAATATTAGATATCTAGTAAAAATTAATCGAAACTTTCGAAATTATGCCTCAATTTAAAACAAGAAAAAAATTGTTTTACCCTTAGAAATGATTTTATATATAAAGAGAACTAGAAAATTTAATTTTAATAGGGTATTTAAAAAGCAAAGTAAACGTTTTACTAAAGCATTTAAAAATTCAAATTAGTTTGTAGATGTTAACCATAATTTAATTTACTTCCCTTTAAAAACACTTCCTAATTCATTTCAAGCTCTTTCTTTTTCTTTTTAAGCAAATCACATTATTTTTAGTCATTTTCCTTTTGGAAAAAAATAAAATTTTTGAATTTGGAGAAGGAAGTAATTAAATATTATTTTCATAATTGCAGGAAATGAGCAGTAAAAATTACCGATAAATATTTAGGAAAGAAGCTTTTTAAGATCTGAAATATGAAGTATGGGAATGAGGTTTTTGGTAAAATTAAAACAATAAAATACATTAAATTTTCAAGTATTGAAAAAATTGTATTTTCTCGATGCTTTTCAATGCATTAATCATATGATTTTATAGCATTAAATGTGACGGAAAAGACATTTTTTTTCAGTAATACCTTAAGAAAACAAATTTTAGAAATATATTTTCTAAATTTTAAATGAAATATACGTACATTAATATGCAACTTATTTACATTCCTTTTCGGATACAAATATATGAAAAAGAGCTTTATTTTATGTAGAATAATTCATGTTGTCTTGTTAAATACTGCTTGTTAAAAATTACCGATAAATGTTTAAGAAAGAAACCTTTTAAGATATGTAATGTGAAATATGGTAATGAGGTTTTCCATTTTTTCTAAAATCAAAACAATACAAAAACATTAAATTTCAAAGTACACACTGTCTCAATACTTTTCAATGCATTACTCATATTATTTTTATAGCATTCAGTATGACGGAAAATATTTTTTTTTTGCAATAACTCTTTAAGAAAATAAATTTTAAAAATATTTTTTTGAATATTAAACGGAATATATGTATATTAATATGCCACTTATTTACACTCCTTTGCTTATAAAAATGTATGAAAAACAGTAATTTTTTATGTAGAAATAACTGAAGGTAAAATTAAATACCACTATTTCATACACTGTAAAAAAAAATCTGTAGTTCTACAGATGTAAAGTTACTTGCTTACTAAACTTTCACCTGTAATTGTACGAAAAAAGCTGCAAATCTACAAAACTAGTTTTTGTAAAGCTACAAAAATCTGTAACTTTACAAATGAATCTGCTAAAATTTCAGTAATCTTACTAAACTTTTATTTGTAACCCTGGCTGCAGTTACATGAAAAGTTCTCGGAATCCCAGTTTCCAAAAAAAATTCTTAGTAACCTTACAGATTTTTTGATTTTCGGCGCAAAAGTGTGTCTGTTACATGAAATTTTGTTGTTGCCGTTACATGAAAAGTTCTAGGAATCCCAGTTTCCTAGAAAAACTTTAGTAACTTCACAGATTTTTTTTTACAGTGTGGGGGGATAGACATAATTTCAAATTTGACTCAGCTACCATTATCAAGAAATGCATTACTCTTCTGAATTTAGATTCTTTTGAAGCTGTTGATATCCACAGATTAAAAAACTCATGGTTAATGATTTGTCTAGTGTACCATACATCCCAACTTTGCATGGATTTGTTGTGTCACGGCACTTCACTTACGCTTTATTTTCACAGGCTGTTGGAACTTGATGCACTTTTGGTATTGTGTTTTGACATTTAGGTTTTCACCGTACATGTAGTTGGTGGGTGGGGGGGGGGGTATTGTTTTATAGATTTTATACACTGTAAAAAAAAATCTGTAGCTCTACAGATGTAAAATTACATGCTTACTAAACTGTCATCTGTAACCGTACAAAAAAAGCTGCAAATCTACAAAACTAGTTTTTGTAAAGCTACAGAAATCTGTAACTTTACAAATGAGTCTATTAAAATTTCAGTAATCTTACTAAAATTTTATCTGTAAACCTGGCTGTAGTTACATGAAAAGTTCTAGGCATCCCAGTTTCCTAAAAAATTCTTAGTAACCTTACAGATTTTTTGATTTTCGGCGCAAAAGTGTGTCTGTTACATGAATATTTGTTGTTGCCGTTACATAAAAAGTTCTAGGAATCCCAGTTTCCTAGAAAAACATTAGTAACTTTACAGATTTTTTTTTACAGTGTACACTACTGATATGAGTCCTGGAACTCACGAAACGTATAATTCTGTTCAAACCTTATATATTTTATTGTGTGTTTAAACGTTGTTTATAGGTGATTTATACTGTTAATTACTTACAATTATTTTGCAGTTGGGCCGCGTTATGATTACTTCCAGGCATCTTAGAATAATACGTAGTTCATGGCATTGAGAACTATTAAGCGGTTCTTAATTTATGCTTTTCAAAATCGCAATCACGGAAGTAAAAAATAATAGAAAGAACAATACGTCTATTTACAAGTTATATATTTTTCGTACAAATGTAAGAGGTATCTCAGTTAAATGTCAAACTAAAGCCAATTTTGGAGGATGTCAAGTTTTTACTAAATTTATGATAAAACTTTAACGTTTCTTTATTAATTAAAATAGATGAAGTATTTACAGGATATTAATAATTAACATAATAAATATGTCGTTAGTCTACCAATTGTTTAAGCATGAAAAGACAGTTTCTCACCCGGTCCATCTAACCGGCAAGATATATCAGCAGCTTTATTTTTTGGTCCATTTCGACCATACTGAAATCTGAAGTAAATCTTCTTTTTTCTGACAACAGAAAGGGCACAGCTTATCAAAACTTAGTCAGACTAAATTAAAAATTTTCTTTGCTTATGGTTGTGAGTTTAGAACTCCTGTCTTCACATATGTACGTTTTATTAAAATATTTCTAAACACATGTGTCAATTTGAATGCCTCTGGTATAGTATATACAATGTACGATATCAAATGACTCTAAGTAACACATACAAAACTATAGATTTCGATAAGATTTTTTTTTTTTACTATTTTATGTAATTCGTTTTAATTTGTGATGCAGATTCCTATTTTTTTTACTTATTAAATATTTATTTTAAATTATATCTTTATAAATACTCTAAAATAAGTAACAGTTATGAAGTTTAAAATCTTATTTTAATTTTTTTAATGAAATTACATGTTTTAAATACGATGATATTTTAAAAATAAAAATACACATAAGATAATGACGTTTCTAAAAAACTATCATTTGCATTCAAGTTTCAGCTATTAAAGAAACCATAAAACATTTTTTTTAATGACAACGTATGCATATTAGCTTATTTGGTATGTTTTCAATGCAAATTTGAAATAGCTGTGTATAAAACATTCGAATGAATAAAATGGATTTCTAAATTGATAGCTATTTATGTTTTATATTATTAGCACTATAAAACCGTAATGGGAGTTATGCTGTTTTAAAATCTCAAATTATCAGTCAGAAGTAATAAAAGTAAAATATTCCAGGTAGTTAAATTATCGAGGATCAGAATTACATTGCCGTTCTTTAAAAATAAGTGCTTTTACAAATATGGTAAATTGCTTTTTTAAAAGATGTTACTTTGGTGATAATGTGAATTTCTTTGCTATTCTATTAATCGAAATATTTTATTGAAAAACATTTATTTTATTTTGCTGACAACTAAATGTTAAAATTTTACTTTGGTTAATAAATATAATGAGTCTCAATTAACAAAAAAAAAAAAATACGTAGATGCTTCATTAAATGAAATTTAATGTTAAAATGCAGGTTTGTGGTACATATGAATTTTCTTGTTAAATTTATATGTTATATAACCGTTTCTTTTATCCTTCTAAAGTTAACCGGGAACCTAATACGATACCTAATCGTTTTTTAATGAATGAATTTAAAATGTTAATTTAAGGTACTTTTTTTTTTTTTTTTTTTAATAATAACACCAACCATTTCTATACAAAGTGTTATACATTTTTTTTTTAAATTATATAAACCTTTTATAATTTTGCGGTAATTTTCAAGTGTGTTTATGTTACTCATTTTTTTTCTGTCCTTCGAACGATTTTCACTCCGTCTGCATGCACACAAATTTTCCTAAATTCTTGTTGAAAAAATATTAACGTGTTTATAATAGTTAATTTTGTAAATATAGGGTAACTCTAGGACAGATGACCATCAGTGGCGTGGCGTCCGGTCATCGCTGGATGCGGCGATGACCAAGCAATATTTTAAAACTCTTAATAAGCTTTTAAAACTCTACGATCCAGTTTTAGCAGAACATTTGGAGTTCATGTATAAGTGAAGGTAAGATTCAATGTTTCTTTTTTGAACATTCAACCCTTGAATTTTAGAGTTAATAATTTTTCACCACAAACTTAAATAATTGCGATGACCACCGAAAATTTTCACGCCACGCCACTGATGACCATAGTTTTTAAAGATTGAAATAAAAAAATGTAGAATACAAATACAAGAAATATTGATCCATATTTAAAATTCTTATACATATGCTTATAAAATTTTATGCAAAAAAAATAATAATAATTAATTAATTAAATATTGTAAACAAAAAGTGATAAACAAAATTTAAATTTAAATGGCAGATGGTTAGGAGGCCATCCAATACAAGTAAGAAAAAGTGAATTTAAATAGAAAAAAAAAACACATTTCATATAGTTAATCATGAAAAACATATAGGAATTTGTAAAAATGCAGTTATATGATGGAAAATGAGTGAAGAAAACTCGAATAAACAAAATTTAATGTATAATTTCAATACTTCACTTTTCGTAAAATCCTACCATATGCTTGGCAAAGGTCTTGATAATTTGTACACGTTCTAAGGAACCACTTCTGGTACCCTATGCATTGTATCCAGACATTGTATTTGGATGTGATATTGTAGTGTTTTGCACAACCAAAACAGTGACAGTCATCCAATTCTATTTACACGGAATCTGTAGAACCTGATAATTTAAATGTTTCGTTGTCTTTTCTACGGGAACTTTTTTTTTTTTTTTTTTTTTTTTTTTTTTAGATTTATTACGTTAATTTAGTTTATTTATCAACTTTATCAGTTTCTGTTATGAAAGTTTACGACGTTTTTCAGTATTTTCAGAAACAAATAAATCGTTAGGTCTCATCATATTATTGTTATTATTATTAAAATATTTATATTAGTTAAAATTTAAATAATTATATATTTATGATTACTTTTACATAAGATAGTATTGCTATTATTACTCAAAATTTCAAAGGACATGTCCTTATGCAACACTTAAATTACAAAATACTTTTTAAATAATCGAAAAACTATCTTAACATCTTGTATTTGAAACAAAAAATATATAGATAAAATGTTAAAATTAAAAAATGCCTATTTTATTTCAAATAAAATGTTGAATATAAAAATACTTTTATACTGAATAATATTGATTCCTATTTACCAAATGTGTTCCTGTTATATCTAGAGGAGTTCTATTTATTTTGCTAAAAATTGGGGAAATTTATGCAATTTTGTTTTTTGAAAAGGAAATAGATACCACCTTCGGACTTTTTTGCGTTACATTAGCTGTCATTGTTGCTAGTTTTAGTACATGAAAAAAAAATGAATAATACGAATTCTTCGACGGGGAGAAGATTCTGCGCGTTTGCTTCTAGACCATCTAATTGGGCGCACATAGTAAATTAAGAAAGAGCATTGAATTGTCTGCATATTATACCGATGTTTAGTTTTAAAAGTTGTTTTTCTGACAAAATTGCAGATATCTGAAAAAAAAAGCTCATATGTCGCCATTTTTTTTTTTTTTTTTTTACTTTGAAGACTCGAATAAAAATTAATCTCTAATAAGATTTTTTTCCGTGGCATTGGCACCGGTAAGAATGTTCAAAATTCTTTTAAATAAAAATATAAAGAATTCGGTCGATAAGTTCCCAGGAAAAATAGCCGCCCAGTTAAAAATAAGTTTAAAAGTCTACACTTGATCTTGGTTGAATGAGGGAATTACGTTCAATAAAATAAAATGTTTGTAAGGATATCTCAAAAATTTCTGAAAGTTTTTTCATGAAATTTTCAAAATGTTTGTTTCATATTCGTCTGTTTAAACTGAACTTATTTTTTTCGTTTTTATTTCTATTTATTTATTTTGTTCAAATATACTTTTTGTGTGGTATACTGTTGAAATTTTCAAAATTTTGTATTAGCTAAACACACTTTTGTATTAAAACTATAAAAGTGCTTTACATACAATTTTATTCAAGTTCAGGGTAATTATTAGAATCTAAAGTATAATTAGGTACAAAAAATTCATTCTTGTTGCAAAATGTATTTTGTAATTGTACGTGTAAGCTGTTAAAACAATTTTCTTCTCCAGAAATGTCTGACAGTTTGAAGCCTCCTATGATTACTAAATTCTGCTTCTTGTAATTTTTTAAATACATGAAATGAAAGAACATACTTATATTTTTACCCCAGAATAAAAATGGTGTTTTTAAATCATACACATTTAAAGATATTAGATGATGAAAATGTTTTTTATTTTTTCAGTTTTCAGAGTCATGAGACCCTTTAAGCGATAAAACATAATTGCAAAAGAGAAAAAAAAACTAAAAAGTTGAATCACAAAAGTAGAAACTTAACTTAAGAAATTACAAAGCAAATTCAGAACTCTTTTCAACAAAGGGGAAAAGGATATGTTTCTATGTTTAAGGAATCTATAACTAAAACATATAAGCAGAATAATTTATAGGAAATACTTTCTGAAAATAATATTTTTAGCGATTTGTCGGATACAATTTTTTAACCTGTAGAATACTTTTAGAAAAAAAGGAAGTTCACATCTATCTTGCTAAAATAATTCATATGCATTTAAACAATATTTAACCAAAGTTTGAATGTGTTTAAGTACTTCCTTTTTCTTCTTACTCGCAAAAAAAATTAATGGTTTTAAAACTCGTCTATATAAGAGAGACAAAATGATATGAATGTGTTTTCTTATTTTTTTTTTTGGGGGGGGGGGGTGGGGGTTGTTGGGGGATAGTAATAAACGAATACATTGTAAGAGTTTTAAATATTCCTTTCTAGTCTTTTCAAAAATTGCTTTGTAGTTATCGAAAAAAAAATCTTTCAAAAAATAAATAATTTTTAAAGGAATTATCTTTGTATTAAGTTCACATCTGACTCGTTAAAATAGTTTAAATACTTTTTAAAAATACTTAAGCAATGTTTGCACATGTTTAAGTACTTCCTTTTCTTCTTATTCGCAAAAAAATGAAAGATTATAAAACTCTTCTATATAAGAGAGAATGACAAAAATGAATGTGATTTTTTTTTTCAAATTTTCTTCAAAAATTACTTTAAAATTATTGAAAAAAAACCTGCAAAAATTCTTTAAAAGAATAAATATTTTTTAAAGAAATTATCTTTACATTAATAATCATGGACTTAACAGAATTCAAATCTTAGAAGATTAATAGTGCTAAAATAAAACTAATTTTATGAATGTGGAAAAAACTGTCTCAAATTTGTTTGTCAGTATAACGTTTTAATACTACGAAGGAAAATTAAATGGATTTTTTTGTAAAAATGGATTTATTCAAGAAACAACAGTTTGATTGAAAATAATAATTTTATCGTGTTTGATTATGTTTCAGTTCAAAATTAGTGTGTGATTTTATATTTATTATATGTAGTTTATGTTTATATTATGTGTAATATGTAATTTTAATAAAACAAATTCCAGAAAGTAAATGTATATACCTATATATTTTCTTAACTAAGCATGGTACAAAATTTCGTAAGTAGATAAGAAAAATGTCATTGGATGAAACCATCTGTTTTTCCCTTTTTTAAAAACCAAAGAAATAAATGGGTCAAGATGTACAATACATTGGATATATATAATAATATACTCTTAGATGCATACATAATAGCGGGTTATATAGGGAGATATATTACAAACTACTATATTTGCATATTTATTGTGAAATTATATATACATACACATATATTAGAAATTAATGGGTGAATCAATTTCAAGTGGTCCAGCACTGGTTGCTCGAACATTTTTAAAAAATCTGAAATTTTTTGTACAGCAACCCTAACAAGATGGAATTTCCAAATGACCATTATTTTAACTTTATTAATTTTTGTTTGTGAATCGCGGCCATCTTAGTTTAATCGTCTGCATTAATTTTCTCACATCAAGGGTTTACAGAATTGTAAATAATTCATCGTTTATTTCTCCAATTCAAGTGCGGATTGAAGCAATTCGTACAGAATACATTGGGCTAAAAATTAGGTAATAGAGTAGTTTCCGAAACTAGCTACTTATTGGTGAAATTTAAGCAAAAGGTTTCAGTTTTTTTTCAAAATTTGTCCGTTTACAAGAGGAAATTTTTCTACCAAGGAAAACTCTCAACATGATATATATATATATATATATATATATATATATATTTACAAATAAGCCGAAAGTACTTGTACTCATACGCCAAGTTTCATAAAAAAATCCCAATTTTTTCCATAATATCAAAAATCACACTTTTGAGGCTTTGATATCTCTGGTGGAGTACGAGATAAAAATCTGAATTTCTGGTTTCTGAGAGTAATTGTGATTGTATGGTAGAGCTATGCACAAGAAATTTCAGGATGAAGATTTGAATAAAAGCTGAGATATGGCATATAGTCCAGGCAATAGGGAATTTTACCTCGCAAAATTAATAGTAGTACTGGAAATCGGCTTTCTAAATGTTTTTTGGGTCGCTGAATCCGAATTTGTAACTTCTCACCAAAATTTCCCCCGGTAACCTCCCCAAATTTTGGTAAAAAGCCCAACAAAAAAGGTTTTTATTAAAAAAATCAATTTTTTATTGTTTTAGAGAAAAAGTATCTAGAAATTCAGAAAGTAGACAAAATTTCCAACAAATTAGATATATGACATTATGACTTAGGATGCAGGGGAAGAGGGGATCTGCCTCGAACATGCGCGCGGTGCTGCTTAAACTGAGTTGCGCAATTCCACTTAACAACTCACACGTTTAAATTCGCCCTCCCATCTCCCCTCCGAACTTTCTCTATGAGGTTTACTTTAAGATTTGTGGGCCGCTGAATCCGAATTTTCAACTTTCCCCCCAAAATTTCCCCCCGACCCCCCCCCCAATAGTTGTTTTTAACCTTTATGCTTAACTTTTACCAATAAGGATTTATTTTCGGAAACTACACTATTGCCAAATTTTTATCCCAATGTATTCTGTTCTAATTGCTTTAACCCGCAATTGAATTGGAAAAATAAACGATGAATTATTTACAATTCCGTAAAACCTTCTTGTGAGAAAATTGCTGCATATGTTAAACAAAGATGGCCGCCAAGCACAAACAAAAAATAATAAAATTAAAATAATGGTCATTTTGAAATTCCATCATGTTAGGGTTGTTGTACAAAAAATTTCAGAATTTTTAATAATGGTCAAGCAACGAATAAATCATTTTCTGGACCACTTGAAATGGATTGACCCTAAATATAAGAATAGAAAAATACCACAAATACAAATTAAGGAAGAAATACTTTGTGAAAAGTGTAACTAATTTGTGCAGAAAAAAACATAAAATAATATTTATTTAACTCTTGGATGACCGGGTGGAAATTAATCATGGAACTCCATTTGGGATCATCCGGTGACTCCATTTATAAAAGCACATATTTATATATCATATCAAATAAAACCCAGAACTTACCTTTTAAAAATAGTTTAATAATATATATAGTAAAGAGAGGAGAGTTCGCGCGGTAGGAGAGATTGCGCACAAAGTGATCCGACGGGAAGGAGTAGTGTGCGCTCGCAGTGACTCAAGGTAGTTGTACAGAAGCATTAGTGCAGTGTCTACATGAATGTGCACATTGATTGTTCCAAGCGTCTTGGATAAAGCAGGGCTAATTTGTTCTGTTTTTCCAAAGTAAGTTCTTGAATTTTCATAACTGTTCGTCAGAATGATTATAGAACGTCAGTAATACAAAATATTTTGAACTTAAACGATTTTTTATACGATTTTTTATAAACTACTAAACTGTACTAACCCGAGAGTAGTCGCGACATTTTTTAGAACGTTAGTAGTCGCGTTCGGTCCATTTGCCGCCGTTACCAGCAGGCCGAAAACGAAGGGGAAACTTGAAGGTGTTATCAGATGATCGAAAACGGATAACGTAGGGTGAAAATATTGACTGAACTTTAAAAGATTACAGAAATTATTCATTTTACAACCTTTTACAGCAATTATTTATTTCGCTTAAGTATATATTCAGTTGGCATCTAGATAAATGTTTTTAATAACGCTTTCTTCGTTTTGCATAAATACTTAAAAGTAAATAGTAAATGATTTGATTGAATTTCTGATATTACTATGAATCAATAATTAGTAGGAAAACATTTACTAATATGAATCTAAATTCATGATAGGGGTATTTTTATTTATTTATTTATTTATTTATTTATTTTTTTTTGGGGGGGGGGAGGACAGAATCAGAGTCAGGTAGATTTTTTTGATACTCCGGCACTCTATATCCATTTAATAAAATAAAATTAATAAATTTAGCATCAATATATTACACTGACATTAAATTGAACAATTAAACTGAAAATAAAAATGGAACCTATGACATGCAACAGAAAATCAAATACAATACCACTAATTCACCAGCATATTGCGGACGATTAATTCATTTAAAACATATGAAAAACCATCAAATTTGATGCCATAAACAATTAAAGACAATATATACATATATATATATATATATATATATATATATATAAATTTTCTGTACAATAATACCATTGCAAAATAAGGAAAATGACCAATAATTATGAAATCACAAATACCACATAAACCAAATATTATTAAAAATGTGTAATTATATATATAATAAAGAAAAAGGTAAAAAATACTTAACTTCGAAATTATAAATGTAAATGTTGTAACTACGTTTTATTTATTTATTTATTTTGTGGGGTGTCTGTGTGTGTATGGGGGGGGGGGGGTTCTCGAGATTTTGTGATTAAATCCATTTTTCAAATGATAATGCACGATTTGTAGTTTTTCTACTTATTTCAGGGTGGGAGCAGCGCCCTTGAATAAAAACTCTGGATACGAATTTCGCTCATATAAAGTAAATAATAAATAAGTTATTGAAATTATATATTTAATTTAAATACATTTGCAATTGTAAATATAAATTCTAAGATGGATAAATTATTTTAATTAATAGAATCACTGAAAGGTTCATCTTAATAGGGATGTATTTTACAGAAACTATTTAATTAAAATTAATATTCAATTGTACATTTCATAATAAGGTATTAATGTTATAATTTATTGTTTTATAATAACGTTTATTAAATTAATAAAAACAATAAGAAAATTTTCTCCGAAATTATACATATGCAGAAATAATTTAATTTAAATGAATTTTCTCTCATATTCTGAAAAACATTATTCTGAAAAAATAGTTTGAACAATTGATGAAGGACAACAAATTTAAATTTGTTAGATACTGTCCCCAAACCTCTATTGGATTTCAATAATAATTTCTGCGGCATTGTTAAAAAAAAAATGTGTTTTTACTTACAGTATGAAAATTTAAAAATCGATAAATTTTATAAAAATACTTAAAATATTTTTTTTTTAAATCATAGTATAAACATTCACTGAATTATCCAAAAGAGATTTTTATTTGCGTAATTTCTAACCTACATTATAAAATTCTCATTATTTTTCTTAATATACAAATAAATTATATGTATGTTCTTCGCAAATATACACACTACATTTCTGAGAAGATTGTTTTATCTTTCGAATTTGTTTTATTGTACAAAAACGATACTTTTCAGATTTTGGATATACGGCAATTTTTTTACAGATTCCCACAAAACTCTCTTCTCTCTTTTTAAATGGTTTTGCAGTGTAATTGTCTGTTTTCTTTCATTTATATGTTCGGGTAATAAATGGAAAGCAAGTTCTTTCAAATAATGATGATGAATTTCCCTTTTTTTCAATATTTAATAATTATCGATTTGAGAATTTATTCCCGCAATATTTGACAATGAAAAAAAAATGTAAGTGACCATCCATCATTTTTTTGTGCGAACTGACTACACAACTAATATAATAAAATAATTTTAAGTCACATTCTAAAAGTAAAAAAAGTACTCTTTGAACGAATAAAATAGCAGAAGGAAAGAAATACGAAATAACAACAGACAGAGAGTCCCTACTTCGAAGAAACCTTCCCCACAGATTTCGCGGAAATGGGAAAGGATGAACACGAGGGGGAAAAATTCAACTAACCTAAGTGGTCGCAACGCGGTCATTTAGACCGATTGAAACTTAAGAATGCGATAAAATGCTAAGAAATAGCAGGAATGACTTGCCATTTTACTACACAACAGTGTGAACACTCAAGGTCAGCTACACGGAATTTGGCTATCGTAACTTTAACGGGAAATGAGTTACAGGAAAATAACGAATTTCGGGCGGGGAAAAGACCAACGCGCGACTATTAACGGGTTAAGTATGCGAACACCAACAATTCATTTTAGAAGTCGCCATATTTAAATAAAAGGCCGCGCAATATCCCCTACCAAAATAGGAGAATTTGCGCATGTGCTACTTAGGAGAGATGGCGCATTTCCCCATAAGTTTAAGTGCTAGGAGAGATTAGGCAGCTTATCGATAAATTTGTATGAATTGCAAATTACGTGTAAAACATATGAATGAATCAATTTTCAAATAATTTCTTAAAAACACATAATTATCAAAACTAAATTTAGCAACTAATTAATTTATAAAAAAATACTTTTGCAGATAAAAATTTTATTAATAAATTAATAATACAGTTGTTATTAAATTTATTTTATGTCATTATTTTTGTTAATAAGTTAATAATATATTTGTTAATAAGTTAATAAAATATTTATATATATTTTTTTTTAATTTATCAACAATTAATTTGCTAATAAATTAATTTTGTTAACTAAAATAAATTTTCGAATACAATGTTTTGGAAAAGCTTTTACGCATTCCAAGTAGTGTAATGTCATCCAAATCAAAAGGAAACAGAGTGCAACTAAAATGTTAGTGATCCACAAAATATACATGAAAAAAGACTTAAGAAGCATGCCGCTACAAAAAAAAAAAAAAATACAACTGCAGATAAGGTGCTTCCACGAAAAGTGAGATAAAAAAAATAACGAAAAAAACCCGAAGTTCAATGATGATGAGTGAACTGAATATCTGGAATTGTACCAGGAGAAAACTTCGGCAACTAACTGGATTCAATGTATTGCTTGATGCAGGATTGCACGTAAGATGCACGATTTACAACAATAAGTGCATCGATTGTGGACGACGACAACTTCAGTTAGGAAACAAAATAGAATGAAACTGTGGAAATGGAAATGAAGTAATTTTCAAGTTAAACATGTTATCAACTAGATTAATGTTATTTTGTAGTCTTAGTAGGGTTTACTTTTTCTGATATTTTAATTTTCTTAAATTAAATTTTTTGTCATAAGATGACGCCACTTGATCATCTGAGGTTGAATAAAAAATACTTTTTAACAAATTAGAAATCCTGATTTTTGAATCCCTGCTTACAATTATTACATTATATAATATATATTTCTAAATATTCTTGAATTCTAATGAGAAATCGATATGCCGTGTATTGTTTTTATTATATTTCGTAAAATTAAAGTCAGTTTTAGCATCAGATGAGTTTAATCATTTTTTAAATTAAGAAATCGTACTGAAACCTAAATAAAAAAATAATTTAAGTGTGGTGTAACATTAAAAGTAGAAATCAGATTTAATACATGTAATTTAAGTAAAGTAGACACACACTCCAACACAAATTCGTGGGCCAAAATTTTAGGTCCGCGTTCTTAATATAAGGTCGATTAGGTAAACTAACTGAATGTTTCAGAAACGTTGGAGGAAAATTAAAAAGATTTGAAAAATACAACGATCGCGAATATTTGGTTGTTACAGACCCCGTAAGTCATCAATTGTATTCCGGGTGTATAAAAATTTCTATAAGAGGCTTGAAATCATTTTTGCTGTGCCGAATGTGAGAAACGTTCGATAACGTGCCAGTATGGGCAATGAAGAATGGAGAACTCGATACTAGCAAATAATGGACTTCGTGAGGAGCCGTATGTAGCTATAAAATAACAATGAGGTATCGATTTGTCTCAAACTCCAGTGAATGGAAAACATCAGCATACATGTGTGTGTGTAATACATTTACCTTGCAGGACTAGATAAGAAAAAAACCAGGCATATAAACAAAGCAAATGACCTTATAACCTACCAAAAGACATTGAATCCTTATGGCGGTTATGGAGCGTGCAACGCTTTATGGCGTTATGTAACGCCGCAAGATATGGTTCATTTCACGTGCACCAGGACATGGCTGCGCTTACATCGTTTTAGAGGATTTTGCGAGTCCACTCCAGTGACACTTTACGTGCAACCAGAAATCGAGCGTATAGTCCAGTCAAATTAGGCAGATTTTGAGCCATTTTGGGACATAATTATGAAAGTTTTGAAACATGGTAATATGGTTTGGGAGAGTCTACTAATGAACATGCTAAAAGTCCTGATGGATGGGGTGGGAGAGCTAGGGGGGCGAGGGGGGTGAGGGGGAGACAAAATAAGGTATTTTTTCAGTTTATTGTTAATATCTCATAATCTATAAGTCCAATTAAAAACTGCTAATATATAAAATAAAGACAATTAAATTCTCTACAAAACAGGCTATAAACAGTTTTCTCTAGAGGCCATAGTTAACGAGATAATCGCATTCAAAAATGAAGAAATTTGCCAAAAGTCACACCAGTGCCAGAGAGCGGGTCAACGGCACTTACATTGCTCTTACTTAATCTAAGCTTCCTAAAACGAGCGTTACTACATATTGTGGTGAGGATTATGGAACCCGGAACAATAACATGTAATGGTAAAATACAATGATTTAGGAATAAACAATATACTCAAGTCCGTGATCATTTTGATTAACCCAGATTCAATGGGAAATTTCAAAAGATGTTGATTTGGGTTTCATTTGTATTAGAACATCCTCCTCAACAAGTGGTGGACTGTTTGAGCTGTCTCCATAGCAGTAACAGCAGGCGGCAGTGCATGTGATTCCTGTTTTTCTACATCCACATTTTTGCCTACAACCAGTTGTACACTGGATGAGATTTAGTACTGCCTCTGAGGCAACAGGGTCGGTGGTTGCGATAGGCACTAACGTATAAACGAGCTTATATTTCCAACTCCAAATCTCGGGAGACAGATCAATTCCCTGACACAGCTGTATCTGTAAGCATATATTTTTATCTGAAGGGGTTAAGGCTGTGAGAACAACAAGTATATCTATATCCTGTTCAACAAAGGTAACGTTGTCACTTTCACTCAGTGCATCTATATGAAATCTGAACAGTCAGTGTGTCGGCATAATTAGGACTTTGCTGACATGAAACTTCTTGCTCATTTAAATTAGAGGACAGAATGGGAATCAACATTGTCTTATTGTTCTTTTTGGAGATGAACTGATTTTGGAGAACACTGATGATAGTACGTTCTTCAAAATGTATGTCAACTGAACTTTTCACTGAGCAATTTTATTCAGCTACTTTGGTACTCTTTACAGGGTCAAAGTATTCATCGAAAACAATTCTGCGTCCCTTTCCACAATAGTATTTCTTAACGTACTTTATTTAGGTGCTGCAAATACCCTGTATTGTTTACCTCTTCTTCCAGACCACCTCATGTAACAGGAAGACCCAATCCACAAGTATTGTTTGTTGTTGGTCTATTATCTCATCTGATTGTTCAAATATTTGACACGAAGCACATTTTTTGTCGTGAGCAATCCACAATCATTGAAAAGAGAGAAAGGATAAGGAGACAATTTATATTGTAGGTTTTTTGCTAAATCACCATTACTACATTTGCACAAGGAAATCCGTTGGAGTATAACTAGAGGATCCACAGTTTTAGTGGTATCATGAAATTTTATTGAATTGTGCATACGGTTGAGTGGTTGTGCTATACCTTTCCGAGTTAGTATCACATCTGAGTAACATTTGTTAGACACCTGAATCACCTTTCTACTTCCCATTTCCAAAGTTTTGAAGCTGATGATCGTTTCATCTCCAATAACCCCAGAAGATATTGATATAATTATATCTATCTGAGGAAAAGGCGGGCGATTTTCAAACCAAGTTGAAAGATTGGAGATATCCGCAGTATCTCTATTCTTCCGATCTTCGTGAAAATTCTTATGTTGTTCACCAGAAGAAAGAGTTAAACCACAGAATACTTCCAAGGTGGTGCAAATATGAAAGGTAGCTGTGGCGCCCAGAACCCACTTACTCAAAACGCGATCGCATATTCCTCGTCCATGTGTGCCCTCCAGAGCATTTCATAGATAACATTAGTGTTTGCTAAATGGTTATGTCAGACCAAACTCCTGTCCAGAACATGTCGCTGCATCGAATAGTAAAATAGCTCTGTCTAACAAACTTGTCGCATTCCTCTTTGGTCTTGACAGATTGAAGGCTCAACATGTATATAATCTATGTAAAACAAGTGGGTAAGTGTGATCATAGATCGCACAAAGGGTTTCGTTTAATATTCCTTTCAAAACGTCCAGTACATTTATCGCCATGGAACATCTTCTAAATTTTGGCAAACCCTTCCTAAACTATCGTAAAGCTTCAAACAGATTCAACTCGTTATATTTCCTAATTTTGTTCGTGCCACCCCCCCCCCCCCTCGAAATGCTACGATATATCACATGACGGCTATCTGCCAAATTTAGAAAAGTGCCCCCTTTGGGGGGGGGGGGTGAAGTGGGGTAATGGTGACCATGATTTTTGACGCGGCCTGATGTTTAAAATTTTTGTTATTTTTATAAGCTATACTAAAGTTTCAAACAGATCGTCCAGCTATATTTCCTAATTTTGTTCGCGCCCCTCCCTCACCCTCCCCCTCGAAATGCGACACGCCATTCTTCTTTATACTTCATTATAATTTAAACTTTAAATACTTTATAACAAAACAGATCGAATTGTTAGATTTCCTACTTTAAATGAAATCGCGGTCTGTTAGTTCCACATTCTACCACCAGGGATCGCACTCTATTCTTAACAAAAGCGTATCTGAACGAAACTCCTTTACACAACCTATCAGTAGATATGTTACTCGAGGGGGTGGCGGTCTTCAGCAAGAATTTAAGATAATTGTTGAAATTACCATTCGGAAATAGTGGTAATTTAACTTTTGACACATTTATATTTAATAAGTACCATGTATCTGAGGACTCCGTAAAAAAAAATGCACCTGAAATGGTATGAAACAAAAAATAAATATTTTGCCCCTCCCCCTCTCTCCACCTGCCCGAAATTTCATTATTTATAAACTTTTTCTTATATGTTATAAACTATGTTAAAGTTTCAAACATATCACCTTGTTAGATTTCCTACTTTAAATGAAATCGCGGTCTGTTAGTTCCACATTCCACCACGAGGGAGCGCACTCTATTCTTAACAAAACTGTATCTGAACGCAACTCCGTTAAACAACCTATCAGGAAATATGCTAGTCGAGGGGGTGGCGGTCTTAACCAAGAATTTATTATATTTGCTGAAGTTATTATTCGAAAATAGTGGTATCAATACTTCTGACATTTTTATCTGGCATAAGTAACATTTATGCTGTATTTTTAAAAATCGGACACCGTTCAGAAGTATACTGCAATGAAACATGACGTAACTGCCTTGTAAAATAAGTATATAATAGAAATAAATCAATTAGTCAAATTAGCGCCCCTCCCCCCTACCCGAAATTTCACGCGCCATTTTTATAAACTTTTTCTTATGTGTTATAAACTATCTTTAAGTTTCAAACAGATCGCCTTGTTATATTTCCTAATTTTAACAAAATCGCGTTATGTCAGTTCCACATTCCACCACCAGGGAGCGCACTCTATTCTTAACAAAACTGTATCGGAAGGAAACTCCGTTAAACAACCTATAAGTAGATATGTTACTCGAGGTGGTGGCGGTCTTAATAAGAAATTAAGATATTTGCTGAAATTACTATTCGGAAATAATGGTAACTAAACTTTAGACAATTTTATGTTTAATAAGTAACATATATCTCAGGACTCCCTCAAAAAAAGCACCTAAAACGGTCAGAAACACTAACTTTTTAAACAGAAATCTAGCCCCCCCCCCCCTCCCCGGAATTTCACGTGCCATTCTTTTTTACACTTTATCTTATGTGTTATAAAATATCTTAAAGTTTCAAACAGATCGACTTGTTAGATTTCCTAATTTTAACAAAATCGCGTTATGTTAGTTCCACATTACACCACCAGGGAATGCACTGTATTCTTAACAAAAGCATATCTGAACGAAACTCCTTAACGCAATCTTTCCGTAGATACATGGGCCCGGATGGTGGCGGTCTGCGGTAACAAACGCTAAGATTTTAAATATAATTCTAGCTCCCCTCCCCCCCCCTCGAAATATCACACTCCATTCTTTTTTACACTTTTTCTTATGTGTTATAAACTATCTTAAAGTTTCAAACAAATCGAGTGGCGGTCTTAACCAAAAATTTAAGATATTTACTGAAATTACTACTCGAAAATAGTGGTATGAATACTTGTAAACTTTCTGATGATGAATGAGTTACACTTATCTCATAGCGCTGTTCAAATATCCCACGCAAATTATTAGATTTTCGAAGCACGTTAGTCTTTATCATAATAATATTTGTCATGTTGACTAACTGGGATATTTAATCAAAAGTAGTTCCCTCCTCCCCCTCTTTTTTCCATTCCCACAAACCTAACAAATACAAATTATGCGGTAGCGGGCGAAGCACGTTAGTCTTTGTCATAATAATATCTGTAATGCGCACTAACTGGTATATTTAATCAAAAGTAGTTCCCTCCCTCCCCCTTTTCCATTGACACAAACCTAACAAAATAAAATTATGCGATAGCGGGCGAAGCACGCTTTTCAATTTCGCTGGAAGAATGCATCTCATTTTACATCAGCCTCGCACGGACTGAAATAATTCGATAGCGGGCGAAGCACGCTACTCTTTGTCATAATATCTGCAATGCGAACTTTCCTAATTTTAACAAAATCGCTTTATGTTAGTTCCACATTCCACCACCAGGGAGCGCAAACTATTCATAACAAAAGTGCATCAGAACGAAACTCTTTTGGGATATTTAATCAAAAGTATTTCCCCCCCCTTTCCATTTGCCCAAACCTTACAAATACAAATTATACGATAGCGGGCGAAGCACGCTAGTCTCCCCTCGAAATATCACACTCCATTCTTTTTTACGATTTTTCTTATGCGTTATAAACTATTTTAAAGTTTCAACCAGATCGAGTGGCGATCTCAACCAATAATTTAAGATATTTGCAGAATTACTATTCGAAAATAGTGGTATGAATACTTACAAACTTTCTTATAATGAATAAGTTATACTTGTCTCATAGAGCGGATAAAACCTCACGCAAATTGTTACATTTCCCAATTTAAATAACTTCATGGTTAAAAAAGCACGTGCCTCCATTTTATTCTATTCATTAGATATAAATGAAACAGATTAATTAAATAATAATTAATATCTCAGCTTCTAATTGAGTTATCGCTTTGAATTGGATATGTATGAAATCTGCGAGAGATTTCCCGTCCGGATGGCAAAAAATTTATCAAAAAATTTAATATTTAAAAAGTTAAAATTTCGTATTAAAATATTCCACTACGGAAAACCGCAAGGTCACCGTCATGTCTGAAGTTGAGCACACCTGCTTTCGCGCCGTTGGAGGAAGTTCATTTGAATCTGCGTTAAAAAGGTGGATTGGTTAATTTTAGAAGTTAATTAGCCCGTAATTCAGTTAATTACCAACTTTTTCAAAATTTTATGATTTGTTGTTTGATGTGAGGTGTTCAGCTATAAGTACCCAAAATTTCAAATCTCTAACATGTATAGTTTCTGAGAACGGGCTCTGTGACGGACAGACGGACAGACAGACAGACAGACAGACAGACAGACAAAGGAGTGAGACGAATAGGGTTTCGTCAGATGAACGAAACCCTAAAAAGGATACCAAACAAAAGTTACAGAAGAAAATTAAATTGACATTAAGCCACGCTTATTAAAATGACTTCAAATCCAATTACGGAACATAAAATCTATATAATATAATCTACAGTTAATAAAAATGTCATTTGTTGAAGTTATTGTTCAGGCTTCCATTCACCTGACCACAACATTTATTAACGCTAGTTTAAATTAAGTTAAGTAGATGCAATGTAAGTGCCATTGACCGCTCTCTGGCACTGGTGTGACTTTTGGCAAATTTCTTCATTTTTGAATGCAATTATCTCCTTAACTATGGCCTATATAAAAAAAAAAAAATGTTTTGCCTTTTTATAATAGTTATTTAGTTTTTATAATAGTTTCGTAGGAAATTTAATTAGTTTTATTTTTTGCATTAGCAATTTTTCAATAGGACTTATAGATTACGAGATATTAAAAAAAGGTACCTTGTTTTGCCACCCCCCTCGCGCTCCCCCCCATCCACCAGGACTTTTAGTATGTTTATTAGTAGAGCCTTCCAAACAATATTACCAAGTTTCAAAACTTTCGTAATTATGTCCAGAAAAAACCTAATTTGACTGGACTAGTAGTGAAAATTGTACAATTATTATACAAATTCCCAAATATATGACATTATGCGAATTCACATATAACAGGGTTATACATAAGCCCATTAATTTCGGAAGCTCGACAGTTTATCGTCATGGAATTCTTCGCAATTCAACTCATCACACGTATTTCATAGTGAACAGATTTCCTATAACAGTTATGTCAAACATTTTGAAACCTATCCACATCTTTAAATGTTGCTCCTGAATTGACCGTACGCCGTTGAACGTTCTGAAAACACTAAACGGATAATATGTCAGTCCTTTAGTGCTGCATTTCTGTTCCCGATTTTTGATTTATCAAATTCTCTACTGTCCATGTCCATGCCTTACACACACATATGTCATTTTTAGAATTTTAGCTTGCGTGGAAAGCGAAATACCGATAAAACATTTTTTTCCCTGGATATAAAGACCACCTATCTCTAAGATAATGTCATACAGATTTGTTAAGCACCATCACAAAGTAAATTGCCTATAAATTATTACTATTAAAACACTGTAATGCTGCGTATTTCGTTTTAAAGCACGAGTAATATGTCTGTTTAAACGTTCTCTTTTTAAGAATTGTAATTATTCATGAAGACCCTTTAAAAAAATTAATAATCTCTTCTCCAAAGTGATACATAGTCATATATCATAAAACTAGGAATTACAAGTACAAGTAATATATATGAATTTTCTTTATTGAATTGATGGTCCTAATTGTAAGATGAGGGATAAAATGCTCTAGATGTTTAAATCAATGTGAATGTGAATTTTATTATATTTTATTAAAACATGAAATGTATTTTCGGGAAGTGACAAAATTACTTTTTTATGTATTATTATTTTGTATTATTTATTTTTATTAGTAGGCAAAATTATAGATATTTAACATTTTTTTTCTATTCTCATAAACGTTAATTGAGCTTTTGAAGACAAAATAGTAAGAAAAAATGCTTTTAAAAATTTAGTAATCGAAGTTTTTTTAAATAATTACAATTTATGATTTTATAAGATAAATATTGTTCAGAAATATTTTTACTCTAATTATAAAATTTCTTATTGATATCTTAATCAACTCACAAGCGATGATAGGATTTTAATCACATTGCGAATTCCGTAGCTTTTATTAAACTTAAATTGAGGAAATCCAAATAAAAATTAACATTTAGAAGAATCTATTAAATTTATTAGGATTATTAAAAATAAAGAACTTAATAAATTAATTATTTAAGAATCTAATATAATTAATTTTAAATAACATTTGGAACAAAGAAACTTTTCTTCGTTTTTTCATTCTTTCATTACAGCTTGTTATTGTGCCGTACGTATCAGATGCATTTTCTAAACTGTAAAAAAGAAGTGAGTATTATTTTGCTTAACTTGCGTTTATGAAATAACAACGAGGTTTGATTATACACTTCTTTTGGTCCGAGTGCCGAATAATGCGCCATCACACACACAGATTGGTGTAACTGTACTCTTTTAATGAAATTAAGCCTAACACACATTTTATTACATTGCTAATAGAAAACAATTATTTCTATTATTTTTTTTTCATTTGAATCGATATTTTGGTGACGAATCCCTTTTCTTATATATATTGTTTTTGAGAATTTCTCATTTTTTCAGAAATCAAAATACGGAACTGACCTGTTATTTAAATATTATAAAAATATTTGTTCTTCAAATCATATTCTCATCAACAATCTTATGTGTAAAAACGAAATGCATGATAAGATTTCAGTCCAATTCCAGTAATCTAATTTTAACTTAAAATTCTTATCTCACGTCGTCAGTCTAACATATTTCTTAGAAAAAGAAAAAAGTGAGATGTGTTATTTCTGCACTCACAAATACAGTTATTAAATGAACTGCTCCGTAATTTTTCATAAAGCACCACATTTGTAGCAGCAGATATTTCAATGTGAAAAATAGAGAAATTGATGATGCATAAAATATGACATTTCCATTTTTATAGAAAATAAATGTAAAATCATGGTTGAAAATAGTCTTAACTGTCAGCACAGTATACTTTTATTGTCATTCAATTTTCCTTATATCGATAATAACGTTACACGCAACTCATCAAAGGTTTAAGAAATATTAATTTATACTAAATATTTTAAAGAATTAGTTGTGATTTGTACCAGTAAAAACTAGTCGGATGTGGAAACCCCAAAACTTATACATGTTAATACTTTCTGAAAATGCAGCACATCAGCGCCACTGGTTAGGTGATTTACACCAAAATCTAATCAGCAACAACTTACTTGAACTTCTGATTGATTTTTGAAGCTTGAAGAATATCTGTGCATTAGATAGAGCTATTGTGGAAACCGTGAAAAGATCTGTCTAACAGTGGCAACTGTTGGTCAATTTACACCAAAAACTTATCAGAATCAATTTATATTATGGACTAACTAAATATAAAGTTTGAGGAAAATTCATGCATTGGTTCTTGAGATACAACTATTGTGGAAATCGGGAAAAGCTGTGTCTAACAGTGGCAGCTGTTGGTCAATTTTCACCAAAAACTTATCGGAATCAATTTATATTAGGAACAAACTAAATATAAAGTTTGATGAAAATTCATGCATTAGTTTTTGAGATACAACTACTGCGGAAATCGTGAAAAGATCTGCCTAACAGTGGCAACAGTTGGTCAATTTACACCAAAAACATATCAGAATCAATTTATATTAGGGACTAACTAAATATAAAGTTTGATGAAAATTCATGCATTAGTTCTTGAGATACAACTATTGCGGAAATCGTGAAAAGCTCTGTCTAACAGTGGCAACTGTTGATCAATTTACACCAAAAACTTATCAGAAACAATTTATATTAGGGACTAACTAAATATAAAGTTTGATGAAAATTCATGCATTAGTTCTTCAGATACAACTACTGCGGAAATCGTGAAAAGCTCTGTCTAACAGTGGCAATTGTTGGTCAATTTACACCAAAAACTTATCAGAATCAATTTTTATTAGCGACTAACTAAATATAAAGTATGATGAAAATTCATGCATTAGCTCTTGAGATACAACTATTGCGGAAAACGTGGAAAGCTCTGTCTAACTGTGTCAACTGTTGGTCAAATTACACCAAAAATTTATCAAAATCAATATATATTAGGGACTAACTAAATATAAAGTTTGATGAAAATTCATGTATTAGTTCTTGAGATACAACTATTGCGGAAATCGTGAAAAATGCAGCATAGTGGCACCACCAGTCGGGCGAGTTACACCAAAAACTAAACAACATTAAATTATATCAGGGACTAAATTAATCTGAAGTTTGATGAAAATTCGTGCATTTGTTCTTGAGACAGAGCTATTAAGATAATCATGAATAATGCTGTATAACCGCGCCACCTATTGGCGATTTATACGAAAAAGTTATCTGCACCAATTTATAGCAATGACGAACTAAATCTGAAGTTTTCTGAAAAACCGTGCTTTAGTTCTTGAGATATAGGTATTCTGGAAATCATGCATAAGTAGCACAACATCACCACCTGTTGGGCGATTTACACCAAATGTAATCAGCACAAATTTTTATCGGAGACTAACTAAATCTAATATTTATTAATTCCCATTCATTAGTTCTAGAGATAGCGCTTACAAAAGTTGTGTCACACACAGACAGACTCACAAACTCACAGACAGACATTTTGTAAAAAAATATTTTTCGTGACCTCCGACCCTTAAAACGTATAAATCCGTCGAAAATCGGAATTAGAAAATTTTCTCGAATCCAATGCTTTTGTCTTGTAAAGATAGAAGAAAGTAAAAAGGAAATGATTTATCATGAACTAAAAAAAGTTAATAGTTAAAAAAATATAAAAACATCTCTTCCACTTTATTCATCATTTCTAAAAGAATTTTCTTTGGAAACTAAGAAATCAATAGGTTTTGCGATATTAAAAATTGACTTAAAAAAAAGTATTTCGTTTGCCGCCACTGATTTTTGGAAACATTTCCAGATAGTTATTGATATTTTAGCATTAGAATCAAAATTTTCTTGAATCAACTCTTTACTTATAATTTTGTTTGTAAAATTTATCCCTTTTTCAGAAATTATAATTTGAAAAGACTTGTTCTTTAACTACTACAAAAATAAATTTTCCACAAAATATATTCTTATCAAAACTCTTATGCATAAAAATGAAATGTATGAGAAGTTTCCAATCTAATTCCGATAATCTAATTTTATTTTAAAATGTTAATCTCACGATGTCCACCAAAGTTATTTCATTCAAATCTGTAAAAAAATATTAGATGTAATACTTCTGAAATCACAAGTACAATTATTAAACACTCCAGGGATTTTGCATAAAACATCATATTTGTTGCAGTGGATGTAATTATGTGAACTAGAAAAATCCACGATACATAAAATATGAAATGTCTATTTATATTCAGTAAATGCGATATCATGATTGAAACTATTCTTAGCTTGTATACTTGTATTCTTATCAAAACTCTTATGCATAAAAACGAAATGTATGAGAAGTTTCCAATCTAATTCCGATAATCTAATTTTGTTTTAAAATGTTAATTTCAAGACGGCCACCAAAATTATTTCATTCAAATCTCTAAAAAAGTATTAGATGTAATACTTTTGAAATAACAAGTACAATTATTAAACGCTCCAGGGATTTTGCATAAAACATCACATTTGTTGCAGTGGATGTAATTATGTGAACTAGAAAAATCCCCGATACATAAAATATGAAATGTCTATTTATATTTAGTAAATGCGATATCATGATTGAAACTATTCTTAGCTTGTATACTGTTATTTTCTTTGAATTTTTCTTAGATCGACAAACAGTGTTAGACTCTCCATATGAAAAAAATAAGGAAGA
Organism: Maratus speciosus; assembly: GCA_963932465.1. Lineage (NCBI taxonomy): Eukaryota > Metazoa > Arthropoda > Arachnida > Araneae > Salticidae > Maratus > Maratus speciosus. The sequence goes on from OZ010795.1 coordinate 54,713,648, forward strand.
TTAAATCATACTAAATATTTTTACTATTCATAAAAATAAAGAAAAGGGAATTGATTTAGATGTCAAATGATGAAAGTATTATGCACTTTAACAAAGATTAAATATTTTAATTTAGAGATCAGTCGAAAATATACAACAACCTTGCCCGCTTTATCTAAATTTCTAAAAGCTTCTTCTTTGGAAACAAAAGAAATCAATATGTTTTTGAAATTTAAAGAAAGTCTTCATAAAAACAGAATTATTTTTAACGCCACTTATTTTTGGAAATGTTTCCGAGTAGTTTTTATAGTGTTTTATTAATTTTCCTAGTACTTCTTAGTTATCCCGTCGACCAAATTACTGTCGCCAAATTGTAAGATTAAATGCCAATAATGGTTGCCATTAATTAATTAATTGTAAGATTAAATGCCAATAATTACCAATAAAACCATTAATCCGACGTTTTATTTGTATTTTATTAATAGTTTACTAATTTATTCGTTCTTTCGTTATTTAAAATAAAAATTATGTCAATGTGTATAATTTGGCGAGTGGTTTGGTGATTTATATAATTTGGCGAAATTGTTCGACAGGATAACTAAGAAGTACCATTTTCCTCAACCCGGAATGAAGAAGATTCGAATGCTATTAATTCTCAAGAAAACATTTATTTGTTAACCATAGACATTTTATGTACAGTCAAATATGATGAATTTTCAACTTCTCAATCATTATTAAAATGTATTTTATTCTATTAGTCTTGTGCGTATAATTTAAATAGCTGAAAATATTTATTTGACACATCACTGCATCCTAAAAACCTATACTCCGTTTCTGAAAACATTACATTAATATCAACATTAACACAACATTAATACGCTACAAAAAACTACCTGAGAACGTTTCAAAAAATAATAAGCAGCAAAAGAAACGTTAATTTCATAAATGTTTCAATAAATCTCGAAAATAAATTGGTTTTTGTGGATTCCAAAGCTAACGATTGCTTTTAGGAATCATGGAGAACTCGTCAGAGTGAAAGAAAGAAATCGATTTCCTTATTGCATAAAAGGGAATGCAAATATCAAATAATTTTTAAAAGAAAATACAGAGAAATATTCAGATTCATCATAAAGTTTTTACAGACTATTTTAAACAATATTTTCGATCAGTTCAATAGACGACTTTTAAGCATATTGCCAAAATTCACACACTAGCAGAGTCTCATCGCATTTGCTATCTATTGCCGCACAGGAATTGCGTGCCTAATTTTTGGCATATGGAACATGTGACCCAACTTTGTGTAACATTCACGACAATCTAAACATCTACAGTCAAAATAAGTTAGTTAAAAACATTTCGATTGCAGAATGGGGTACTTCGCCATTCCGCGAAACCCGTTCCATCTATTTCCGCTCCGCACACATTTGTGCTAAACAATCCAACCACATTTCTTACAAATTGTTTATGCGTTATTGTTCGACAAACTAACACTGTAAAATTAATTGTAAAACGAATGCTGAGATTTCTTGCGTTTTGGAGGATTTTCAACGATGTAAACTTTTGACCATATCTTCTGTACTGATTGTAACAGAAAATAAATTGTATATTGTGGTAAAACTTTTAAAATTCTGTTATTCAAAGTAAGTATTATAATTAGCCAATAAGTATAATAAGTATTCAAAATTCTTACCATTACACTGTTCTCTATGCTCGGTAGCAGTGCACCTAAAAACCATTGCTTTAGAACCTAGGTTAAAGTAGAATTAAAGGGCTCTTCGATAGAAATTTATTTTAGAAAGGGTTCCCAGAGTCAAAGTAGATCATATTAGGGTTGCACGAAAGAATTTTGACACATTATCTTATATGGACAGCACTTTTTGAAAATGGATTTTTATTGAGTTATGTCTATTTTAAATACAGTATAACTTCAAAAATCCGGAATCATCAGCACTGAGACTATGCCGGATTTTTGAAAATTCCAGATGTCAACTAAAGAACAAATGAAAATTCCATAAAAAAAGACAGAAAAACTAAAAAGTAAAATTAAATGAAATCCATTGTAGTAACAACTTTTAACGATTAGGTTATATTGTGTGATAAAGTCACTCAGTTACAATGACTTATATGCAGTAATTCAGTTGTTTAATGTTATGAAGATCCTGTAGAAATCAAAGATTTGAATTTAAAAAAAAGTAAAAATAAGTGGACAGTAGATCAAAAGCAGACTCATGTACTTAATGAGACATATTGATATATATTTTTATTGATATTGATATTTTTATTGATATCATTTTCATTAATTTATTGTTGTATGTAATATTGTCCGATATTCATAATTGCTCTTCTGTGTGTACAGGTATTCATTATATTTTCCTAGCGATGAAAAACTCTTCAACCATTTTGGAAATTTAATCATAGTAATGAATGTAAGCAATGTTCTAGAGTATAGTTAAGGATTAAAGTTATTTAATTATTTTTCCTGATGAGTGGCAACAGTGCAATCTGAGCTTGTACAGTTTTCTTAAGCTTGTAGGTCTTACGACCTCCATGCCTGAAAGGTCTCTTTTTTCGAGCGATATAAATAATTTTGATATTATGCTCTTCTTCTATTTAATTTAATCTTTTGCACCTGAAAATATTTCTATCATTTTCCTATCAAAATTCCAATTATTTTCTTTGATTGGTAACTTTTAATTTTGAATGAAGATGTGTTGAATGTTTTACCAGATAAATTCATTTCAGAATCACACCGTTTTTTCCATGAATAAATAAATATATCTGGCGTGCCCTCTGGCCGCTCCAGCAGTTTTCTTTTTTAAAATTCGATTTTTCATAAATCTTGTATTTCTATATACGACCTACATAACTATCTGCACGATCTCAGAAATTCTCATGTTCACCTGCCAAACAAACATTTCTAAAATCAGTGAATGTTTTTCCCTCTGATATTTATTGAATTTTAAATATGTTTTAATCAGATTAATAGCTTTTACCAGCGTAGTAGATTAGTTTCAGTAAATTAAATACACATTTATTACTTTGTAAGGCGGTTGAAGTGAACGATACAAAATATCATATTCTATGTTATGTAATAAGTAATATATGTTGTATTTTTCTTTAAAGAAAAATAATAAGTAATTTATAATTTTGTTTGCACTGGTAACTTTATATTCTTGTTTCATTAGAAAACATTGGCGTCCCATTCCTCACCTTTTCTTAAATAATAACAGGTCAAATACGAGTATTACTCGAGCACATACGATTCTGTACAATAAGTATAAGAATTATTAACTAAGCAAACAAATATTGCATTAAAAGTTGTGATCTAGGCTTTAAAATCCGATGGCGCATAGAATACGCTGCCGATTTCTTTATGCATGTCCAAGCTGTCCGTGTCTTTAAAGGTTAACATCTGTGTCTTTAAAGGTTAATTGCGACAATTATTATCAACAATTATTTTTGACAATTATTTCGAAAATCATTATCAACAATCATGTTATACTTCTGCGACGATAGGTACCTCCAAAGCTCCTTAACTCCTTTGTTGAACACCTGCAAATCGAAATTTGTGTTTACGGGGGGAAAAATGCAATTTTCTCAAAAACTATGACTCCTGGGGTATTCGCTATAGTTTTCCCGCAACGTTTAAATTAACTTCTACTCTCCCTATTTTTTTTTCATAATTTTAATTTCAGTAGATTAGGAAATAGAGGTAGGGAACGTAATTTCGCATTATACTTTCGACGATATCTCTGAAAATATAATACATAAAGTTAAAAGAACTGAATTTTTGTGTTCGTCGTCACGGAAATTCATACACGATACCCCACAATATATACAAATAAAACAATTTTTTTAATTAACTCAATTAGCACCCATGTATTTTTCCTAAATACATTTATGAATGGTTAATAATCTATAAATAAGCGGGTCAATAAACTTTATTACTTCAGTCAATTTGTACTTTCCACGTTCCATAATTTATGAGTAAAATGGCTATGACAGACGGACAAACAGACACAGGAGGGATGTTATAATTGTTCCCTTTTTACTTTTTAAGTACGGAACCATAAAAAAGAAAAATTTAAAAACATTATTTTTCTAAAATATTTATTTCCCAAAATAGATATTCATGTAACATAATTCTGAATCATATACTTGGAAATTATACATATATTTAATTATTATAATAAATCATCCCTTTGATTTCCGATCTATTTCTTTTTTTTTTCATCTTGTTTTCCATATTATTGAAAGATACGATTAATAATTTTTCTAGTCACAGTTTAAAAAATTGGATGTTCTTTACATCTCTTCTGAAAAATATTCTCTAATCTAGTGTAATTTTCAATAGAAATAAAACTTGGTATTAATTAGCAGCGCAAAATTCCTTTCATTGAAACTCCAATAAATTAATTAAAAAAAATGAAAAACCTATGCAGAAGAGAGAGGAAATATCTTCTAGTAATATTTTTTACAGTATAAGAATATCTGTACGCGGAAAAAAAAAGAATATAAAGACGATAATGTTTCTTAGAACAATGTTCTTTGAAGTATTGAACAAAATTTTCAGTTCCTTGGGAAATTATACCTGCCTTTTTTTAATTATTGATTTTCTGTCCGTATCTATTTATCAAAGAAAAAACTTCCAGAATTTATTTAATAAAGAAACTCTTGATGGCAAAAAATGAGTCATTCTCTGAAAAGAAATGTATGCAGGTGACGGTAAATTTATTACTTGTTTAGCAAAATAATTGATATTTGATATTAATAAGTTGTCTTAAATCATTTGATTTCTTTTATAGCCGCTTACATAGTTTTCTATTGTAATGGAGTTTATATATATATATATTTAAAAATAGACTCAGGTTTATATATAAACCATTTCTTTATATAAGGAAACTTTTTATGTATAAATTATATGATATATAAAATTATGTTATGTAATACATATATTTTACATATAGGGGAGACTAGGGAGGGTTGACCCACTTTTTACAAAATGATTTTTTATTTTTTAAATATTGAACGTAGAATAAAGTTTTATATATCATTTTATCCGTTATACAATCAGTTATCAAAATAAAATTGCTACATAAGTGTAATATATAAGAAATTTGAAAAATGAATGATTTTATTCATGACAAAATAACGGGTCAAGGCTCCCCACATACGGGAGGGTTGACCCACTATATGGGAGGTTTGTCCCACTTTGTATTATATTGAAATATTTGAGAAGAGAATAAAATCAGTTTAAAAAAAACAGAATAACTTTATGTTACATGCTTTAATTATTAAAAAAATATTTTTGAAAACATGACGCTTATAAAAACCTGGTTTGACGCAATCGCAAGTCATAGGAGAAAACATTTGTTTTAAACATGATTTTGTCTGAGCATATATAATTGTACAACAGGGAAAATGAAATTTTAACATTTAAGACAATATTCCGGTAGAGACATGTTCCGTTTTCATAGAGTTTCATGTATGAATATGTCTGGATTTAGGAAACACTGTCCCGCCTTTTTTTTTGTCTCCTTGTCCTACTTTTTGTGACACTCGACCTAACAACATAGTTGTCACATAGTTTGACTTCATCTAACTTTATTCATCCTGGTGAAATTCGTCTACATGCCTTTCTGAAGTTTTTCGATCAATGCTATTTTCTTTTGCAGCCGCATTGGGCACTTAACTTATTATTAACACCGTTTAGGCCTTTCGGGAGCAAAGTACTTTCAGTACTAAAATGTTGAAATAAATGACTGGCACCGGAATTTACGAACAAATTTATTTGGAAATAAGAAATAGGTTATATTTAACATACATATTAAATGGAAAACATTTTAGTAAAATTCTGGTGTCATTCTGGCGTTTGGGAATTAAAATTAAGTGGTTTCATAAACATGCCACTGTCCCTGAAATGGTTAAGACTGCTGTTTTCATACTTTCTATTCTTTCCCACTGTTTCTATTTGCCTATTTTAAGTAATATTTAGATGGAGAAAAGTTCCTATTAACTTTCCCATTTATATTTCATTAAGTATTTTCTTGCAGTGGATACTACAGCAATTTTTTACATCTTTCTTTAAGCAGTTTCAAACACTTTCATTTCCATAACTCCATTTTACAGTAGCTTTACAGGATAAATATATATTCTTTTTTATATATAACCCTTTTCATTATGCACAGTGTATAATAAACAGATTGCCAAAACCACTTAATTAAGGGAGCCTTGAGCATCTGGTCAACCCACCCTCACATTGACTGGGTCAAACCTCCCCACATACCACTTTTCTAAATAATAGCATATTTTTATGTTAAGCCTAACTTACGGTACAATCTTTATGCCTGGGATGAAAGCTCGTTATTTCTGCATTACTTTAAACCTACTTACTTAAATTTGTATGATATGTTTTTCTGATAAAAGCTTACAAATTATTTCTAAAAAACGCACTTTTTAGGTTGAAAACGCTCCCCATTTGATTTTTTCACACCTATTTCGATTAGCTGTATGTAACAAAGACTGTTGTTAGAGCATTCCAATAGCTTTGGTTGACACCTATTGGTAAAACTCTGAAATTATTTTTAAAATAAAACTGATGGGTCTGTCAACCCTCCCGTATGGTCAACCCCCCCTAGTCTCCCCTAAACTATCTGTATATTTGTTTAATTTATATAATTTGTGAGTATTATTATAGATATATAAATTTAATTTTTAATTAAATTCAAATATTTGCATTTTCTTGATTATTTTTTTATATTTAGCATTTAAAAAGAAATAATTGATACATTTTAAGAGGTCTTTAAATAAAAAGATTCTTAATATTTACTTTATTAATTCGAACATAATTGCAATTCACACAACTGGTCATTTTTTAACCATCGTTTTTTTTTATTTTAAAATATGATTTTGTTACGAGAATCTAGCAACTGCTGAGACTTTCATATGTTATATAGATTGATTTGACTCGATTGTTTATCTAAAAATATTTATTTAGTCTTTTAAAGTCTAACACACTACAAATATAGTAATGGAAATATTGAAATTTACATCTTATGAAAAGATTTCTAAATTATGCTATTGTTATACGCAGAAAAAAGTTAGATGTGAATACATGAAAATAAATAATGGAATAAATTATGTAATAAAAATATAATAAATTATGTAATAAAAATGTAATTAATGTTAAATAATGAATCGAGTGCATGGAGATAGAAAAATAAAATAGAAATTGATTAGGTTTAAACATAGATACTAAGAAACGTGTTGTTTCGATACAACATAATTTATTCTAGTTTAATTTGCAGGAAAAATATCAGGAAAATCATCTATTCCAACTCTTTCGTTATTTGAATACATTTTAACATCATTATCAACCATTCCCAATACATTTCTTGGTATATGCTGGATGTACGGAAAATATGCCTATGGTGTCCTAAAGTACTTAGCCAAAGCATCATTGTAGCAAATATTAGTTGATGGAAGCAGTTTCAACGACCACCAAATAGACCGAAATACAACAAAAGGCAATGCGCAATATATCCATTGTCCAAGAACAACAAAACTACAACTGCTTTGCATATAATATGATAATTTTACGGGTAAAAATCATTCTGCTTATGTTTCCCACAAGTATATGTTCATTCCTGGCCAATGATAAAGGTATGTAATACTTTAGAATGATTTTTTTTTCTTAGTTTTTTTTTTAAATTTATAACTTGAATACAACTGATTGGTGTGACACAGTCACCAAGCGCAAACTCCAGCTTCGGTGTCATTCCGGACTTCTACCGGGTTAAATTAAGATTAAGTCTGAAATTATATTTGTTTATAAACGAGGTCTTCCAACGAGTTTACTGATGCTGATATATAAACATAATCATGTTCTATTTCATATGTAATAAAGCTGTCACAGGAAGACAAATTATATAATTTCCTTTTTCTCTATTACATTCATTACGGTCACAATATTATCCATCGTGCGAAATCTAGTTTGTAATTTTTTCTATTAATTATGTTGAGCATTATCCACGAATCAATCTAGTCTTTCCATATATCACAAAAATTATTAAGGTTAACTTTTTTCGTTTTTGCTTCAGAGGAGTAATTTCAGTTTTTTCACGTTATTCGTACTAGGTCGCCCTATCTTTTGTCCTTGAAATTTTTAAAAAACCTGTGCATTTTATAGAATTGAGACTCCAATTGGGTGTGTTTTTGGAATTTTACATTCCGTCTGTACAAAATTTCACTTCTTTTGATATTTCTATTTCTTCATTTCTTTAATAATTTTACATTTTGCAACATGTTTCATAATGCTACTAAATTAATAAATTGATACATAGAATGAAAATGATGTCAGATATTCTTTTAGACAGCACAAGACTTCTCAGAATAATCTTGTTAAGTATGAAACTTTCAATTCGTAATTAAAAAATCTTCATATGTTTCAACCCTCATATATTTCACAACTGTAGTACACTTCATATTTAATGCACATTAAAAAAAAAAAAAAAAAAAAAATGAGATTATTTTCTTTAATGTAAAGAGAAAAAAAAATTATGTCATGAGTAATTATTGAAATGCATCTTTTGATATATATTCAACTATTTTTACATAATGTATTGTGTGCAGGATAATTCATTTTTGTTTCATGCATTAAAAAAAACGTATTTTTTAGAAAGATAATAAAGCAACCTAAGCCATACAGAATGCCTATAAAAATTCCATAATCTGAATCTTTGACATTTGTTATTAAATTTTATTTCAAGCCTGTGTGAATTAAACCTTTATATATCTTACTAGAGCGCTCTGCTCCCTGCAAGCTACGCTCGCCATCCCCCGTTCAGACATCGTAGAATCTAAAATCACGCTAATTTGATCGGTTTTTAAAAGATTAGAGAAGATTGAATTACAATGAAAAAATCTATAGCGATTTTCCTGTAAACGGGTTTCCATTGAATTCCATTTGATTGCAAAAATTTAAGGCCGAATCAGTTGCTGTTAAGACATCCAATGGTTGTTTTTGTGTATGATTAAGGAAGATCAGTTAAACATTTGAAAATAACCTAAAATAAAATGAATTAAGTGAACAGAGGTTTTTTTACCAACCGGAGCCGACCGGTATTTTTTAACAACATTATAAAACGATTGATATAATACAATTTACTACAATTACTGCAATTTACTTCTTTAACCCTTTCAAGGGAGGTGGTTCATTTTTGGACCACTTAATTTTAATTCTTAAATGTCACATTGGCACCAGAATATTGGAAGGAAAATTTTTCTTTTATTAAGCATGTGAACAAAAGCATTTTAGTATTTCGAAAGTTTTTTGTAAATTCCGGTGCCATTCACTGATTTCAACATTTTACGAATAGAAGTGCCTTGCCTCTGAAAGGGTTAAACGCATATTAATGTATTTATTATTTTAAAGTTTCCTTTCTCTTTTAATATTCACGTGTAAATACAATTTTCAAGACATAATTTTCAATATGTTCCTGCTTTTAACACGTACTCATTTAATAGTAATTTTAAAGTTTTTTTTTGTTTTTAATAGCCACGTGTAAATAAATTTGCAATCGTTAGGAAATATTATTCTTTGCGCTGTTTTTAGAATTGAAAACAATTTCTATAATAACAGCCTAAGTCATGTGACTATCATCAACAGTTCCTTCGCTTTTCATAAGAAAGGTTTCCATTTTGATTAAAGAATCAAAGTTATTTTTTCGAATAAAACTACATAAAAGTTGCCATGATTGAAAAGAATTCTTGGTACTTTCATGTTAGCCGGGTTCAAATCTCGCCAATATCTTTTTTTGGTACTTTTCCGTTATACGGACACCATGACAAAGTGTATGCTAATGTACCAATTATTTCAACCATGATCGTGAAAAGGATTTTTGGTACAACTTAGTTATCCCGTCGACCAAAAATCCATTGCCAAACTATAAGACTAAATGCCAATAATGGTTGATCGTAAATGTCACATTCACTTGACTTTAAGCAAGTTCCAAGTGTTTACGTCATCAAGTGATTTTTATTTCGACGATTTATTTGTATTTTTTTTATGTGATACTAATTTATTTGTTCTTTTGTTATTTAAAATAAAAAATTATGTCAATTTGTTAATTTGTCGAGTGGTTTGGCGATTTATATAATTTGGCGAAATTGGTCGACGGGATAACTAAGTAGAACCGGATTTTTATTGTAAACCATGCGAAACATCGTGATTTGCTACTATTTGCTATACTTTATTGTATAACAGTTATTTGTTCACTTATTTTATGTATATATTTTTGATTTAGTAAAATAGTTCGTAAAAAACTGTAGTTTCCAAATGTTATATTTTTAAAAGGCTTACTTCACTATCGACAGTGTTTTTTCTTTTATTTTTCAAATGTTTCAATTCACGTGATTTTCATTTTGCACCAACTATTAAGCTTGGCGACAATAATGTCCGTATAACGGAAACGTACCATTTTGTTAAATCGTAAGTTAACATTTTTTTTTTTTCGAGTGGTAAATTAAAACGGTACTACTTGGTACCGTTGACCAAATTGATACCATTGACCAAAAACCTATCAACAGACTACAAGATTAAATGCCAATAATGGTTGATCGTAAATGTCACATTCACTTGGCTGTAAGAGAGTTACATGTGTTTACGCTATCAAGTGATTTTTATTTCGACGCTTTATTTGTATTTGTATTTTTATACTAATTTATTTTTTTCCTTCGTTATTTAAAATAAAAAATATGTCAACTTGTATAATTTGGCAAGTGGTTTGGCGATTTATATAATTTGGCGATATTGGTCACTTGCTTTGAATTTGAAATTAAATCTCACGATTTCTTGCATTACTTAATATTTAACACAGATGTCATATACGCACCGGGTTGGCGTGATATTTTTTACGACAATTTGGCGAAAACCTCGTTTTTGAATACAAGTTACATTTTTATTTTAAATTATTTTCTATTGTTTTAAATTACTTTCTATTATTTTTAAAATGAAATAACAATAAATAAAGAAAAATAATTAATAACTATAGAACAAAGCAATTTGTAACTTTTTTTTAAACAAAAATAAAATAAATGTAAATAAACATTTATTATCTAATAAGCAACAACAGCCGGGTTACCATGTCAGGCAAAATAACGCCATTTTGGCGCCAATTAGGTTCCCCGGTGCGTATATGACATTTGATCCTAATATTTTCCTTTTCGTTTAGCACAAAATATAAGAAAGAAGTGAAAGCCATTAATTTTAAATGTTTCAGTTTTAAAGGAATGTTTTGTATTAAATTAAATAATAACGAAATTTTACAAAAAGCATTTGTCTAGGGAGATTTAAGGGAAGACAAAATGGTCGCCTAATTAATTTAATATTATAACCTTTTCTGAAATTTGAAAAAAAAAAATATATCTGTTATGATTGAAATTTGTGTTGTCATCATTAGAAAAAGTATTTAAAATTATATAAAAAAAATAATATTTTGAAAACTAATTCGAATTTAAAAATTCTAATACCAGTTTTGAGATCTGTGGATCAATACGGATTTTTGGTGTTAATTCCATCGCAAAGTGTTCTATATTTCAGGAGAAATCGCCGTGAAACATAATCACTTGTTTAATCAGTCGTTTCATAGAATCGTTACATAAATTCGTTTCAATTTATTCGTTTCATGAGGATTTTATATATATAGGGTAGATATATAAATTAAATATCACATTTATGAATATTATTTAAATATTACATTTCAGTACTTTATAATATTCAAGAATAAGAAAATTGATAAAGAAATAAATTGAATAAGAAAACATTGTTAAATAATTAAAGTTAATTAAGAAAACATTATTACATAATAAAAGTTAATTTTTCAACCCTTTGTCACGAGCAATATTTATTAGTTCTTTTAATTTTCGGGCTACAGTTTTCAGGGCGACAGTTTAATTTGTAAAATAAGTAGAAGATTTGATGTCATGTTAGTGACGTGATTAAAAAAAAAAAAAAAAAAAAAAAAAAAAAAAAAAAAAAAAAAAAAAACAGAGATTACAGCAAAGTATGGAATACCCGCTAGTACGATTTCACCAGTTATTAAGAATCGAGAACAAATTGAAACTTGTGCTATCTATAACTTCGAGCCGGCATTAAAACGAATGAGAAACGTTGAGAATGAAGAAATTTAAGTTGCTCTATTAAGACGTATAAGAGAAGCTAGGAGCCAGAATGTCATTTTAACTGATGCTGTTTTACAAAGAAAAAAGAAAGTTTTTTGCAAAAGCTATTAACGTCGATGATTTTAAAGCTCAAATGGATGGCTGTCAAGGTTTAAAGAACGCCGTGGTATTGTTTCCTAAAGGATATGTGGTGAAAAGTGTGCAGTTAATCAGGGTAATGTAGATTTGTTTTCCTCTAAAGAATGACCGGCTATTAAAATATGTTATGCACCCCGCGATATATTCAAGGCAGATGAAACTGCGTTTTTTTTTTTTTGTAAAGAACATCCTTCACCTACATTTACTTTTAAAGCAGAGAAATGATCCGATAGAAAATGTAATAAAGAAAGTGTCACAATACTGGTAGCCTGCAATATAGATGGTAGTGAAACATTACCTATCTATATTAGCGGAAAAATCTCAAAACCACCTTGCTTTAAGGGGACTTTTCATCCACCTGAAAAAACACGCTTTGTAATGTCAAACCTATGGGTAGGTTGTTTTCGAATTTCTCGTTTAAATCTGAATATGTTTAATTGATTTTTTTGCATAGGATAGCTGAGCTCCATCTATAACAGAGCTATTTTTTACTTTTCCGATTTCTGTTGAAGATTTTTATTAAAAATGTGCTTTTACTTTCGGAACCGGTTTCGAAAGTGAAAGTACATTTATTAAATAATTACAATCAAAATAGAAAAAGTAAAAAATGGCCCTATTAAAGTTCAAGCTCAGCTGTCCTATGCAAAAAATATCGATTAAAAGTATTCAGATGTAAACGTAAAATTCAAAAATAACCTGCTTCTTTGTTTAACATTACCCAGTGGGTGTTTTTCGGTGAGTGAAGTGTCCCCTTAAGCGTGTAAAGACACTTCTTGTTCAGTGAATATGCTTGGATAAATAAGGATTTTTTTTTTCAAAATGGTTATTAGAATTAGACTCAAGAAATACCAATCGTTCATTTTGTTGGACAATTGTGCAGCTCACAAAGATGTACAAAAGGCTAGAATAAATAAAATACGTTTCCCTCCCTTCAAATACTACAGCAAAGTTTCAGCCATGTGACCAAGGTATTATGCATTGTTTAAAAACCTCACTACAGGAAAGAATAATCAAAAAACTATTCTAGTGCTTTGAAAAACAGATACCAATTTGTATCGATTTCTTAGCAACTATGTCTTTGCAAAGAAGTGCATGGAACTCTGTTACTCCAACTGTTATAAAAATAAAAATTCATGGTGGTTTTTCAGAGGAAGATGTTGCACAAACAGATGAAACAGAAATGGACGATCAGATAGAAGAAGCTGAGGAAAGAGGATCAATTTACCCCCCGTAGTTTGAGGATTACGTTCGAATTGGTGAAAATGTTGTGACTTCACAACCCATGACAGATGAAGATATTCTGGCCAATTTAACTGAATATGAGAGTGAAGAGGAGCAGGTGAATGAAAGGGAGATAGATGCAGAGATCGAAATCCCTTCTGTGTCCTTCAATGAAGAGACAGAAATTTTAAAGACTGTTCAATGGATTCTGTTTCAACAAGAAAATGACAATTGTGCTTTGGACATTTGGAAAATGTGGGTGCCTTTATAAACAAATGTAGAATGTAAAAAATTGAAGCAAAAATAAATAAAATATTTTATAAATATATTGTATTTTATTTCTCCTTACTCATTTGCAGTTATACGTTTAGCTCGGTACCGGACATCAAAACGTAGAACTCAGTAAATTGTACAACTCAACTAAAGATCCACCGGAACCATTTTTAAAAATATATCATGGAAATTTGCCTTTTATATCGAAAACTGAAGTTTTGTATGTATTACTGCACCCATGACATAAATTCTCGGAAATGTAACAGAGTAAAAAAACAAAGGTACATAAGAAAAGTACACATGAAGTTAATTTATCATAAAAGCTTTATTTAAAAAGGTGTTTTACACATGTAGTGTGCTCAAAAAAAAATCACCGGAATCGCCTTGGCATATAAATCATTTATAAAAAAACAATTCAATATTTTCCTAAATTTTATAGAAATTATTATTAATCTTGTATTGTTTCGTTTCTCCAAAGCCGACACTGAACTGTAAATTTTGCATTTCTAGTAATAATGCAGCCACTTTATAGGTATTGTACTCCTGACGAACTACTTTACTATGTCAAAAGCCCTCAGAGCAGCACCGCATCGAATGATTGTTGTGTGTGAAATCATCACAATTAGACACGCCGTCAATCGGCAAAGACAGAAGGCAAGACGTAGCAAAAAATCTGAAATTATTTTCAGCAAAACCTATAAGTGACACAAAATTTCATGCGGAAACGCAAAAATCTAACACATAACTGAGGGAAACGTATGGCTCAAAAACTTATAACTCAGATAATTTTTAATGGCAAACGACCGGGACCGCTGAGTTGAACCGTATAACTGAGGGAAACGTACAACTCAGGCAACGTATAAGTGGAGTTCCACTGTATTTTTTATAAGGATATTACAGTGCATATAGGACTACTATCATCATGTGTGAGTATGGGTTTTGTGTTTGTATGGTGATGTTAGAAATGTACTTTTTTGCACAAAAATACAGATAAACATAAAATGACTATAACATATTTATCTGCAGAAGTGATTTACATTCTTCGATATCTCTGTTTAATTGATTTATTCTTATAATCATCCTTAACACATTCAGCGCTAGGTCGATCACCAGTGACTGACACTAAACATTCCGTTTAAATTGAGTCATTCACCGACGACTAACGATCTAAAATATGATATAAAACTAAAAATACAAAGGGTACTAGGAAAGTTTTGCAATACGGATTTATTTATCAAAATGTTTTGAAGTAATTTTCGTTACAAGCAACACAGTTCTCCATCCTCCGAAACTAGTCCTTAAACCAGCTCTGCCAAGTTTGACTAGGGATTAAGTCACACTCATTGTCCCAAGCCATCAGAAGTGCTTCATCACCGGATAACCGAATCGCTTTCAGCTTCCTTTTCACATGCGGGAGCAATGCGAAGTGGCAGGGAGCAAGATTTGGACTGTAAGAAGGGTGTTCAAGAAGTGTCAGTCCTTTAGTGGCGAAGTACTCAGTGCCGGCTTTGGCCCGGTAAGCTGGAGTTTTGGCATGATAAAGGAACCAGGTATTCATTATTGACTTTGGTCACAGGTTCTTCAAAGATTCTATGACTTTAGGGAGGCACTGTTCATTATACCACTTAGCAGTAACTATCTTCTGTATGTCCAAAACTATACATACAACAATTTCACTCGATTTGAAAAATACAGCTATCATTTTCTTCTTGACAGATCCAGATTTTCTGACAGCTACCGGTGTGTCCTAATCATCAAAGGCCCAAACATTACTTTGAGACTTTCGGCACATCTTAGTAGTATAGCCAGGTTTTATCACATGTCACGATGCTGTTCACATACCGAGATTGTCCCTTACCAAACATTTTTATCATCTCCCAGCACCAAGTCACACGTCATGTCATTTGCTCCTGAGTCAGTCTGTGTGGCACACATACACAACGCAGTTTTCTCATGTGCAGAAAAATGTGTGATCAAGCAGAATTAAATTAATTACAGGTGCATTTAGGCCTAAGCTATCCTCTATATGCTTGTAAGTTATTTGTCTGTCTTCGTCAAGCATTTCCCTCGCATCAGTAATGTTTTCTTCCGTAATTGACATTCGGGTCCTTCCCCCCTCTTTCAGCGTCGTCCAGGGAGAAATCTCCCCTTTGGAATTCTCTGTACCATCTGTGTAAAGTCATATAATGTGGAAAATCATCTCCAAGTGCAAGAGTCATTTCTTCTAAGCATTGGTCTATGTTTAAACAACGCACGAAGTTATGCTGAAAAACTTCCCTTATCTCACTTTGTGACCGGGACGCCACTGGAAGAAGTTCACACTATCAGAGCAAATGAATAACTGAGCTTACAGACTTGTGGTTACGTGCAGGTGCATAAGTATGAACATATGTCAACACGCAGCCACAAGCAGCCACCTGCGACTTTTTGTTTCATGATATTGCAAAACTTTCCGAGTACCCTTTGTATATATATTGTTATAAGTAATTACTGAAAATTTATTGAGAATTTACTTACCTTTTATTTATTATAGGATTATACATTCTTAAAAATTACTTAAAACATTGTAATTTTTTTCAGCTTCAATGGTACTCAATGTGTTAATGCCTTTATCTGTTTTATCGGTTAATACGAATTTCGGTTAATACGAAAATATTTTTGCTGCCCTTTGACTTCGTCTTAACGAGGTTCGACTGTATATATATATATATAAATTTCACTCTTTTTTATGAATATTAAGATTTAGCCACTCTCTAAGTGTAGAAAAAAATTAAATTAATAACATTACTGGCCATAATAAATATTTTTTACACACATCAATGGTTAATTTAATTTTTCTAGACTTCTTCTTATTCAGCATCGTTTTTTTATATTTAAACATTTCTAAATGAAACATTCTTCTGAAAGAAAAAGTATATTTTTATTTTCCTAAAAAATATTGAAATTATATATCTCGTTAATTTCATAGCGCAATATTTTTTTATATGCTGCAATCAGAAAGAAATAAGTTACAAGCGGTTGATGGAAACATCATACGTTAATTTAAAGTCACGGTTCAATTATTTTATAAGTGCAAAAATGTCCTTTTTGAAAATTTACTTTTTTTAGCTAATTTTTAACATCATTCTTAAGTTAGTCTTTAATTCTTATTTAAAATTTTGAAATTCTTTTTAAAATTTTTATGGGAAATACATATTTTTTTCAAAGAAGAACACATTTTTTTCTTTAAAAATAAAAATTAATTTATAGAAAAGTGAAATTAGAAAGAACGTACTTTAATAATGTTATTTTGTATAAAATGTAACGTGTATTGTATTAAATTCTATTTTTCGTTTAGACAAATATGCAAAACTTTTCTTATATCAAATATCATCATTTCATTAATTCAAAGTTGAAACAAAAACCTAATTAACCCTTAGCCGGAAACGTGAAAATCCCGTGCATAAACAGAACACTTAATAATTTACCAAGTAGTGAGCTTAAACATTTAATCTTTAATAGTAATGCATTAACAGCACCAATTTTTTAATATAACAGCATAAAAATAAGTTTTGAATGTCGGAGAGAGAAAACATTAAGGGCAGATATGTAGACACAAACATTTCACAGACGTACGTTTCCAGTTAAGGGTTAAATATGTTTGTTTCAGCTTATAATTTTTTGTTTTAAGTTATCGATATTTTAGGGAATATCGATTTTTGAAAAACTTATGCATCCAAAATTTTACGTTACTATGAATCCGAAATTTCAAATTGAAATTAAAATATTTTCCTGTTTAATAGTTTACGCTTAATCTTCCATTACATTTTCAGACACGGGTAAATTGAATATCATAAAAAAAATTTGATTTGTAAAGCAAATAATATCATTTCAAAATTTTAATAGTAATTTTACGGTTTTATGTTCGTCTATCGATAAAAATGCAATGATATGGAAATATGAATGAAATTAAACATGTAAATTTAAAAGATTATCAATATACTTTTAGATAATATGCATTTTCCCTAAAAAATCACAGAACTTATAAAAATGTTAATCAGTAAATATTGAAGATAATTGTTATTTTTATCTTTCTTTTCCTCAAAAACATTTTAAATAGTCAACAAAGTTAATGATTATAAAACTGAAGGTGTTTTCAGATTAAAGACACAGTTTGTTACTTGAAATATTCTTTTATGTAGAAATTTTCGCAAGTTCTAACTTTTGATGAATCGAATTATTCATAGTTGAACACTTCATCCGGCAGCAGTTTAGGTCGATAAAAGTGAGGAATTTTTATGACTCGAAGGTGTTAAGTTTTCACAAATAGTAAATGTTAATGGATATCCGAATATATTTCCCTGAGTGGTAATTTATACTGTATCCTAGTTAAAATGTACTGTTGATGTCCAAAATAATAAAAGATAAAAGATAGGACACCACTGATTATTCTTCTAATAATGTCATAATAAAAACTTGATTTTTAAAAACCGATAGCATGTAATATAAACGTCTGTAATGCAACTGAAAAGGCTTTCTTGTGATTTTTTTTTTTTTTAATCTGGCAAAATGATATTTAGTGTCGAGACCCGTTTGATAAAATGGATGAATACAGTAAAAAAAGCTAAGAAAAGCTTTTTAGAAAATAGTAAAATAAATACTACTTTAAGTTTTAGAAACCTAAACCGAAGCGAAAAGATGAAGTTTTATATTAAAGGCATACCTTTCTACATGAAGTATTGGATTTTTACAATTATGTTCACGTTTTAATTTAATGAATAAGGCATATTCTTAGATATTTAATTAAACTTTCTCTTGAGTTGCATAACCCCTTAA
Organism: Maratus speciosus; assembly: GCA_963932465.1. Classification (NCBI taxonomy): domain Eukaryota; kingdom Metazoa; phylum Arthropoda; class Arachnida; order Araneae; family Salticidae; genus Maratus; species Maratus speciosus. The sequence continues at coordinate 54,732,254 of OZ010795.1, forward strand.
CGCTCGAATTAAATTACGGTTGAATAATTCAAATTGCTTATTGGCACCACTTTTATGAAAAAAGAAATATTCACCTTATTTAATCACAGTAAAAACGATACTAAAATATAGCCAATTTCACTATTTTATAAAACTGGTGGGAATCAAACAATTTGAGTAAAAGACACAGCCCGAGAATATCTCGGGAGCGAGAATTAAGGGGTTAAGTTGAAAAAAAATTAATTTTTCCTTACCGGAGTATACACGCTTCGAAACCGCGGACGAAAATGAGAATGCACCATGGAACTTTATCACTAAAATTTCGCAGATAAAAATGAAAAAAAAAATTAGACAGAAAAGTATGTTTTTTTTTTTAATTTATCCTTTTCACTGGGAACTTTTCTACAGGATGTCCATAATTAAAAGACCCTACTTTAAAGTTGTCTACAGACAAAACTATAGTTCATAAAGTTGTGAAATTTTGTGAAAGACTTGATAAAGGGATGAGTATCTGCTTAAGCTAAAAAATACACAAATAAAAATAGTTTAAAATTTCACCACCAGTGGGCGATTTTTAGTAAATTACACATTTCGCTTTACGATAGTTAGGAAATTTTATTTACAGGATGTTCATAATTAATCGACCCTATTTTAATGTTGTCTGCAGACGAACCTATTGTTCAGAATTTTGTGAAATTTTTTGGAGGACATAATAAAAGCATGTGAATTTGTTTCAGCGAAAAAAAAAAAAAATAGGAGGACATTTTTTAACGAATTACAAGTTTAGCATGCATTTACGATAATTTAAGAAATTTTGTTATAACAAAACATGTTCTGCATGGCTTTCATCATTTTCAGATAACATCTAGAATTGTAAGATAGTATGTTCCACAGTTGACCTCAGTGTATTCTGATAATGCTAGGAACATGCCCTGAAATACTCTTTTTAGAATAAGGTTAAGTTAATAAATAAAATTTCTAAACAATCTCAATGCTAAATGTGTAATTCATTAAAAATCGTCCTTCGGTCGCGAAATTTTGAAGCATTTTTATTTACATATTTTTTTGCTTAAACAAATTCCCATCCCTTTATTAATGTCTTTCACAAGATTTCACAACTTTATGAACAATATTTTTGTCTGTAGACAACTTTAAAGTAGGGTCGTTTAATTATTGAAACCCTGTAGATTCCATGCTAAAGCCGGGCAGATGGTGAACGATCGCGGAAGTGTTAACCCTTTATGTACTGAATTATGAATTCATGAAAATTTTATCGTCTGATACACTTCTCGTGAATTTTTGAAACTACGTTACAAGATGTACATAATCATTTAATAAATTTTAAATGGGTTTTAGAAGGATTGAAGGATTTAGAAAGATTAATTAATTTTTAATTTATAGAGATTTTGTGAAATATTTATAACCCCATTAAATTAGTTTATTTTAAATATTTTTCGAAGTGTAGAATTAGGAAATGTACAAATATAATGTTCTTAAAATAGAAATATTTCCGAATTCAAAAATATCCCCCCTCCCAGACGCCAAGAAAGCTGAAAAGATGCAAAGGCAAAAGAAATCATCCTTTTATTTATTTATTTATTTATTTATTTATTTATTTATTTTTTTTTTGCGTGTAACACATAATGCTTTTGGAACAAGATAAATTAATACATCTGTAACACATTCTAAACCGTATTACTACTAATCGATGTATTAAATGAATTTTATAACAAGTTATTTTAATGGTACTTATAAGTACCGTCAGTAGATAAAGGATTAAAAAAAATTGGCTATGGTTGATGTCTTCCTAATGAAATTGTGCCGAACTGAAATTCTCAGAACGAACACATAACTTAACACAACATTTGTCTTTTAATATAAATTTGCCCCTGGGATAACAAATTATTATTTTTTGTCAAGTATTTGAGGAATTACAAAAGTATCACTTTTGGAACTCCTAACGTTGCTTTCATGTATAATCGTTACATCGCGTTTAATGCGTGTAGGTTTAAAATAATAATTATAAACTATGTTTTTAAAGCAGCGTAGTGATATGGATTAATTGATTCAAATAGGAATTTTGCGAAATTAGCCAGCTATCACCAAGTTGATTTCATATATGGCAATTTATTTCTATCACAAAAACTGGAGATATTTCGTTATGTTGGCCAAAAATTTGGCACTATTGTGTAACCCTGCAATTAGTACTTTTCAACAAATACTCATTGCTAAAGCCGATACTGATTTCTCCGTAGAAAATCAAACTATATCTCTGTATCCATTAAGTTTAGTGTTAACTTTAGCAGTGTTAGTTTAACCTTAAGTAGTGTTTTGCGATGTCTTACGAAAACAAAGGGTGCTTGGGGAAACACACCCACCCCATTAGGTGTCAAATTTTGAAAAAAATCCAAAATCAGTGTTTACTATTTTTATTTATGAAATATGCATCTAAAGTTTCAAGATTTTATTTCCATTGGTTTATGAGATATGAGGTACTGTCACGTAATTTTGACTTTTAGTTCCCTGAGTAAAATTTTAGATTTTAGTACATAGTCTTGTGTTTTTTTTTCTTATACTGGAAAATATTTCATTATATGACTATATAACAATATTAACCATATAAGAAAGTTTTGGATGTTGAGGATCTAAATATATCGCGAAATTCATTACCATCCCGTGTCCTTGATGCTGATTTTTAAGTTTTGAGCTGTTTGTAAAAAATTGTTTCATTAAAAGTAATTTGATATAATTTTTTTCCCAAACTGGGACTATTGTTTTATATAAATATGTAACAAAAAATTAAACTGCACACATTTCTACGGTTGTTATTATTATTTTTAATTTTGTCCCTGGATTTTAGATTCCTTACCGTCCCTCTTGGTAAAATTGTACAAAATATCACTTCAGATGCAGCCACAGGGGTTTTGTTTCAACGTTTTTCTCACGCCGAAGTATGCTAGAGAAAGAATGGCTAAAATTATTTGACAGGAAATTTATTGCAGAATTTAAAGCAGCATTAAAATATCAATTTCGAACATTGTGGATTTATTGGTAGTCTTACTGTCCCCAATGTTTATTCCTTCACTTTCGAAGTAAATTAAATTGTTTTAGTAATTTAATCCAACGTAAATAACTGTTTCTAAAAATCAATGAAAATTGTGTCTATCACTTAGTCTTAACATGATTTGCCTAAAAATACGTGGCAATTTTCTTTATCGTCCCTTTTTTTCCTTACCGTTCTTTTTTCACTTACCTATCACATTTTTTTCTTACCGTCTCTTCCTTAACATACCTTTAACACGTTCACGCTGGCGCGGTGGGTCACACTCGACTGTCTCGGAGTTGTCAAGTCTCCGGCTTTTTGCACACCACTATTATTTTAGAGAAAATGTTGTTCCTTTAAATCGGCTAATTATTCTAATTAAATAAAACAACATTTTCTGTATTAAAATACTGGTATCCAAAAAGCCGGAGACTTGGCAGCTCCGAGACAGTCGAGTGTGACCCACCGCGCCGGAGTGAACGTGTTAAAACAATGATACCAAAATTTTGTTCTAAAAATTCTGCAATCTTTTTATTTCTTATTTGAATATTCTGTGGGTACTATGCAAGTTCAGAACTTGCAAGTATAACTTAAACCTCAGTTAAATAAAAAATAAAATCGTCGCTGCTGACCATTTTTTTTCTTTATTTTGAATCATTAAGGGATTCATCTATAAGTTTAAAATGTTATTTTATTAAGTTTAATTTCACCAGATTTTTATTCCTGAAAAATAAAATGTTGTGAGAATGCCTCGTATAGTGATTATTTTAAATTTTATATTTGCCCCCTATAGAGATAGAACAATAATAAATGAAAAAAAATGTCTAATTTATTGCCCTCAGGAATACATAAATATTAGAAATTTTAAAGTTCATTGTCAACAGAAAGTGGATGAGAAATTGTGTAACAAGGTTTGACTGCCACATACAAACAGAATTGTAAGTTAAAAGAAAGCATGTAAAAATTAAAAAACTACTTGGCAGTATGAAGTATCATTTTGCATTCGTATGTTTTAAGCTTATAGTTATTTTTAACAAGGGATTTATAGGCTAAAACTTGCATTTGCTTGGGAAACGCAGCTCTAAATACGTATAGTTTAGACATAAATTTACAAATAAATATTTTATTTTATTTTTTTGACCGACATTACTTTTATTTACCATTGCTTGAAATCCCGCTTATGCTTTTAAAAGATATTGTATTTTTTTCGGATGATAAATTTTCAATAGTGATAAAATATTTTCTTTGGCAGTATTTTGTTCTCGTTATTATTTAATACATATATTTATATAACATTTTTAGAAAGCGTAAACTCAAATATCATGACTTTATAAACTGTAAACTCAAATATCACGACTTTATAAACTATATATATATATATATATATTAGTGCTCTGTGATTTTTATTTGTTTTAACATAGTGCATTCTTAAGCATATAAATGCACCCTTATTTAAACAAATTGTCTTTACAAATTCTCTAATAATATTTTAATAATAAAAAAGTGAATTACTATTACTGCGAAACAAAAAATATCTTTTTATATTATTTTATTCATTTTCATCTAACGTAACATAGGAGCATTCATGTTATCCATAGCGTGAATTATATTTTTGCCTATCACGTTTTTCTCGATAAGTATAGGGAAATATTTAAATTTTTAGTTTCGTAAAATTTTCCTTTATAGCAATTCTTATGCTTTAATTTCTGTGAAAAAAAAAAAAAAAATCCTAGTAAATAAATGAAAATATAACTTTCTTAATGTTTACAGTTATGTGGTATTTTTACAGACCGGAATTTAAAATGTCTTAAATAAATTACATCTATCAATAAAATAACGGTAAAAGCTTCCTTCTGCATCTACAATTGATACATGTTCTGAAAATCGTTATACAACATTCATGAATAATGGAAAATATAGTATGGAGCATAACCACATTTATTTCACAAAAATAATGCATGAATCTTATTAAAACCTAAATCAATAAATATCTAAAAGGTTTGCGAGATATACTTATTATCTAAGATAAATTAACCAAATCTTACTTCACTTTAAAATTGAAATTTATTGAAGTGAACTTGACGTGGTTTCAGATTTAAGGCCTAGCTTGTTACTTGAAATATTCTTTTATTAAAACAATTTCCGCATGATATAACTTTTAAAGATTCAAGTAAGTTATATCTGGACACCTTCCCTTGAGTAATTTAAATCGCTAAAGTACTTACATTTTAGTAGCGTTAAATATTTAAATTTATCGATTCGTAAAGTGTGGGTATTCTAATACATTCAAGGTATAAAATTTCTATTAATACTAAAATGTAAATAAAACTTCAAATACTTTTCTAGGTAATAAAATATTATGTATCATAATTAATATGACTATTCGTAAAAAAGTTAATCACCTGAAGCCATTTTATTACACAGTTGCTGATAGATGCGAAATGTGGCATTGTACAGGTGTCGACCATTCAAATGGAAATAACTTTTTTCTTAACAATGGATTTTCTACATTTAATAAATTATGCCATATTTGCACGATTCCAAAGCAGATACACAGAATTTCTAACCAAGTTCTACGAAGTGTTGCAAGATCAACAGTCTGGTCGGCTGCTGTAATTCGACGTAATCCGTTTTGCTGTAATCCGTGTCTGTGAAGTCCAATTAAAGTTGCCATCCAGATAGTTGATTTTGCAATACTTCATAGAACGTGGTTTGAAACCTCGTACAGACTCGATGTGTAAGACTAATGGTGCACATATTGAAATCCTGGAATAAAACATTGTAAAAAAAAAAAAAAAAAATTCTTATGGAACATAAAATACCGTAAGTACAGTCTTGGAAAAAAAAAGTAAACACCCCCTACTAACTCCTCAAAAAATTATCGTAGAAGAAATTGACTGGTACCGAACGCTTGGAAATAAAATCTACTTTTAAATGATGTATATAAAATTTCTTTAGGGGGCGATCTACATATTAAAACAAACCATAACTTCATTTTTTTCAATGGCAATACCCAATTCTGACAGCATAAATGAACTCTACACGCTTCAATTAGCCTAGAAAATTTTTTTTATGCAATTCGTACAAGTTTCCGAGAAATTAATTATTTTAAAACGAGCGTATTTTAAGGGCTGTATCCAAATTGAAGTTACTCGATCGTTAACCGAGAGAGCCGCCTTCTTGATCAAGGCACCTTACGAAGCCAGTTAGGTAACAGGACAACAAAAGAAATTTCAAAATATCTACTCACATCTATCATAGACGGCCCCTAAAACCATCATTTTGCCGTTTTTTAAGCATAATTTGAAAACTACTTGGAACAAACATGTGAAATTTTGGATTTTCATAAAGCAGGACTTAATAAATATAAATCCATCAAAAAAATTGTAGGTTGCAATTCATAATTTTTTTGAATATTAATTTCATAATTCATAATTCATATCAAAAAATTATAAAAATTACGAATTCAGCGTATTTATGTTTGGGCACATTAGCATTATTGCTACGCAAAAAATTAGCACATTACGAGCATAATTTCAGGAGATATAAATAAAAATATGAAAACGTAATTTATCATTAGAAGCACTAAATGTTGAATGTTTATAATTCAAAAACTTATCATTCAAATAACTTGAAATTTGGTATCTAGGCATAGTTTGAACCGAAGATTTGAAATATCTCGTTAAAATTGGGTTTTGCCATTGAAAAAAGTGAAGTTTGGGTTCGTTTTAATATGTAGATGGCCCCCTAAGCAAAATTTATGTACGCCATTTAAAAGTAGACTATATTTCCAATCATTCGGTACAAGTAACTTCCGTCTACGATAATTTGTTGAAGAGTTAGTAGGGGTGTTTACTTTTTTTTTTCCACGACTGTGCATATCGCTCACCCGCATGAAAAGTTGCACATCTCTACAAAAGCAAATTTCACAGGGCAAAAGAAGAAGTGCATGATTTTACTGTAACATGAAATTATAGCACTTAGCTCTGCATGCAAGAATAAAAAATCCCTGCCGGCTCGGGCCTACAGGCGGAGGTAGATTTCGAAGTTAAGTACCAAATTCACCAACAAAACTTAAATCAAGATTAGAGATAATCCCAGTCCCTTCACTAAGAATGAGCTCTAGGGAGCTAAACATTTTGTGAAAATTCTAATATACACGAATACACACACGCAAGTATATGGAATAGGTTTAAAAATGGCTAAAGCAAATTCAGAGAACCTCAAATGTTAAAATATGTTAATATTTCCATAGTCGGGTTTTTATTATGTTTTAATACGTTTCTTCAAACTCACATGGCGTTACATATTCGCCTGCTGAGGTCCATTATATTTCTAATATGACGCAATATTTTGTTTTTTTTAATTCGTCAAACTATTTATTTCATTTTGAGTTTTCATGCTGAAATCTTACTCTTGAAAACTTATGACGTAATATTCAATTTGTTTTCAATTCGTCAAACTGTTTATTTAATTCAATTTTTCACGTGAAATTCTTGCAATAGAGGAGCAATTGTTGTAATGAGAATTTTATTGCTTTTTTCTTTTAATTGTTGGCGATCGCTATAACGAAAAATATTTATTTTTTCCTACGATTGTTGTGTAAGAGCTGGTTTTATCAGAATCATGTTAAGACGGTATTCAAAAATTTGAACCCCTCCCAGTTCCATTCCCTTGGGCCGATTTTGTCCATTTTCAATCTCCGCCGAGATATTAGCCATATCACAGTTGTTGGCGAGTTTGAAGATGATCCGTGCATCATTGCAACTTTTATCGTGCGGACAAAATTTAGTACATACATACATCCATATATATATACATATATATATATATATGACATTTTGACGGCAAGTAGTTGGTATTGTCGAAAAAAAATGAGGGTTTCCATTCCTACACAACACAGGTGGCAGCCGACTGGGTTTAAAATAATAAAGAAAAATGAAGAATTAACATAAGGCAGTCGCTTGAAACATTATTCACTTTATTTCCACACTCACGATTGAATCTAGGGAAGATGCTCAGTCCTTCCATGGTAAAAAGAATAAAGTCTATTCTTCCTGTCACAATTAGTTTAAAAACACTCCATCTCTTGACTGCGTTCTAGTCTTTAATCCGTTAACATCTAACATCTATCACCCATTACGATACCGTTGCTTTCTCATTCTACGCACATAATAAACAGTATTCCTCCAACATTTTACTACCTCCATCGAGCAATCACATTGAATATTCAGTCTGCTACGACTGCAATCCACTACGTTCACCTCTACATGCTAAAAACTAAAGGGCTTCTAAGCTCACAGCCCATCTACTATATGCTATATCCTTTATGACCTCTCTCTGGTTCCCACCATCCGTATTTATACTCTGCTGAAAAGATTGTTCTAGAAACTTCTTATATCCTCGCACCAGCTATTTAAGCATAAACAAATGTTAAAATCTGTTGTCGAGATTATGCTAAAATAACCCCTTTTTCCCTCTTCAGACGATAAAAGAAATGAATTTATGTCTGCGAAGTTTTAATCTTTGAAATATTTTAATTACACCTGGATATTTTAAATAAAAGAATAAATTGAAATAAGTAGGTTTTTTCTTTAAGACAGAATAATATTTTAGCAGTTAAATAAAGATTTAAGGGGAATGTGATATACCGGGATTTAATAGCGGAATTTAATAGGAATTTAAATAATAAAAGATTTATTAAAGAAAGATAAATAATTGAGCCATTTTTAGATTTACACAATTTGGAATAAATATGAATTAAGATCTTAGAGATTAATAGACTAGGGTTTTAATTTAATAAGCCGGTATAATATACGGAATATTACTGAAAAAGGAAAATTTACATAAAATACTTTAAACTTGGCGCAAAAATTTAAATTTTGTAATATATATATATATAAACTTTTTAGGTGGGTGTGGTTTTGGGTTCCTGGGGTCCTATAATGAAAAGTTATGAAGGAATTTTTCAAAAGTCGCACCATGGTAACGACTGCAATAGGTAGTATTTCTTACGAAATCTACCTAAAAACATGTATATAAGCATAACCCCTTAAGAATGAAGACGTAGAATGAGGTTTGGAGGGTTGGGTCACTTTACCTCCCACACAATCCTCCCCTCTTCTAAGGTTTTAAATGAACATGAATCAATGGATTTTCCGTATAGCTACATATATGAAACTTTTTGTGTAGCAAGACATACCTATGACATACCTATTAGTGGAATAAAACGCAAAATGAATGTTTGCAAGATGTGTGACTTTTCTTGCGGGTGAGCGATATAATTGTTTGTTTATTTTTAATTGTTTTTTAAATGTGTTAAATTACATTTCGGGCATTATTTTATTTTCTTTAAATACCCATATGATTAACAAATGTCAAAGTTCTGAAAAAAAAAATTAACTTACAAAAAATGCGTACTGTACATTCGCATTCTACACTGCTCAAAACAATTAAAGGATATTGCAGTTTTAGGTGGATTTTGTATCTGGTAAACTGTTTAGCTAATTGATACATGGTCAACAGACATAGTAGGTTATATGAGAATAAATTACACATGTTTGGCAGAAAAAAATGCATTTTATTGCGCATTAGTGTACTAAAGGAAAAAAACACAATTTGTGCATATGAGAAAAAAAGAATAAGAAAAGGCGTTTTCTTCAAAGAAAATCATTTTCAGTAGGGGGTATGGTTTCCACGGGTGGCCAGCAACGTTGAACACCTTTGAGGCATGGACTCAATGAGGCTATTAATGACGAGTTGGGGTATTCTGCCCCACTCTTCCAGAAGAGCTCTTTCCAGTTCTTGGACAGTTTGTGGGGGTTGTTGGCGGCCAGAAACTCGTCTTCCTAGAGCGTCCCAAACGTGCTCGATTGGAATCATGTTTGTAGAACATGCTGGCCATTCCATTCGAACGATTCCTTCCTCAAAAAGGAAATCCTCCACCAGGTTTGCACGATGTGGCCTGCAGTTATCCTCCATTAAAATGAAGTTATCTCCAATTGCTGCAGCGTAATGGACTACAATAGGTCTGAGGATTTCATCCCTATATCGGCGACCAGTCAGAGCTCCATCTCGAATGATGTAGAGGTCAGTGCGCCCGTCAATGGAGATGCCACCATACACCAACACTCCTCCACCGCCAAATCTGACACTTTCGTGCACGAACGCAGGATTATTCCTACTGCCACGGTCCCTCCAGATGAAAATACGCATATTATCCGGATGCACAGAAAAACGGGACTTGTCAGAAAACAGAATATTGCTCCATTCATTTCTCCTCCAGTTGACATGCTCGGTTGCCCACTCCCTGCGGTCGCGACGATGCCTTGATGTTAATCTAACACATACAGGTCGGCGAGCATACAGACCTACAGCATGGAGCCGGTTTCGAACAGTCTGAGTTGAAATCGTGGTGCCTGTAGCCGAGCGAAGGTGTTGTTGGAGAAGAGTAGCGTTCATGGTTCGGTGTCTCCGAGCTGTTAACGCTAAATACCGATCTTCATTGGGCGTTGTTGCCCGTCTACGACCTTGCCCTGGTCTTCGGCCTGCACATCCACTCTCCAAAAAACGGTTCCAGATCCTGGAAATGACACTTTGTAACACTCCAATGGCTTGCGCTACTTCGGCTTGAGTTTGGCCCCCGTCTAACCTACCAACAATTCTCAAAGCTTCTGAATCTGTCAAATGACTTCGCTGAGACATCGTACTCATCGAAACAAAGCAATCACTGAATGCCGATCATCCTTGTCTTCATTCTCTTTTATCCAGTTGAAAGTCAAATTTCATTCGCTGCCGCTGAAGCGACGTTTTTGACGTCGAACTCAAAATTTGCATACTCCACAGTTTGAAAAACAGAAAAAATTGCATTTGTGATTCTCTTCTTCTATTTTCCGCAAAACAAATTTATTTTATATCTTTATTTTATATAAAACTTCAAATATCCTTTAATTGTTTTGAGCAGTGTATTATCACATAAAAATGATAGACGCAACATATTCCAAATCTTCATTTCATGCATTTATCATGTATTTTATTATGGAAATTCATAAATACCAGCTCAACAAAATTTTGAATTATGGGGATAGGATACCTTTGAACGCTTCGAAAAGTAAAAGATATCACTATGTTCCGAGCTTCAAAACTAGTGTAATAAGTCAAAAATAAAAATGAAACTTCATTTAAATATAAACCTCATATTTAAATTTATATTTAAAAATATGTAATACTTTTAAATTCCGAATTAAATATTGAAATGATAAGTTTGAAAATATATGATAATAAGAGAAAAAAATCTTGCGCGCATGATAAAATCTGAAAATATGCATATAAAGAGGATTTTTTGTTGAAAATAAATGCGTAATAGTATACTAACTATATAACTTTATACTAAAATCAGAATAATAACCAGAATTTGTAAAAAATATTGACTAAATTTAAAAAAAATTAACAAAAAATTAAAAATTTTCACCTAAAAGAATATTTTCAAAGTACAAAAAAAAAAAAAAAAAAAAAAAATAATAATAAGATCTTACCTTTTTCAGATTTTAAGTTGTAGGTAATACAGAAAGGAATATCTGGTAAAAATTTCATTTGACTGCCATGCATAGTTTTTTAGTACCACTGCGCGCAGTATCAAAATTCATCATTTTGAATAAACGCAGCGCAAAGTTTAATTATCCTATGAAGTCTTAATATGTAGTCGTAATAAAACTGCCATAATTAGTAAGATAATGGGAATTTTTAATGCGGTGTTTTGAATATTGTTCAGAAATGATTACGGAATCAATATATGTATTAAAAATTTCGAAAATTTTAAAGGTTTAAAGGTATCCTACCCCTTGTAGGATTCTATAGGAATTTATAGATAAAATAACCACGGTTCCCAATCACACGGGTACGTAATCTTTTTATCAATTCCTACAGATGAAAAAAAATGTATACACAGTAACTGTAAATAATTGTTGTTGCTTTTTTTATAAATAATATCTTTTACCTTATATTTAGATTAGGACATTAAAACTTCCGCATCAGAAAATGCTTTATTGTCATTTTATTAAATTAAGTTATACGTATTGTTAGATATTACATGTTTTACCAGATATTACATGTTTTTTAATACTAAATTTTAAATGAATAATAAAATATTTTCTTTGACAATTTTTACACTTTTTCTTACATAATACATATATGTTTATGGCATTTTTAGGCACCGAAAAATTAAACATCATTATTTTATTAAATGAATATTTTTTTTCTAAGTTTTGTTATTTTTAATTGTATTCAATTACTGTAACTTTAAACCTACAGATACCACAATTATATAAGGAAATTCTCGATAATACATATTTTCCATAGTGTTAAAAATAAGCTGCTGCAAATGTTCTAATAAAAATATAGTAAATTTACATTATTTTATTAGTTTATAAATAATGTAACTTTGGAGAATTCATTTTATTTATCTATGAATATATTTACGTATAGAATTTAATTTATTGAGTATGGAAATATTCTTAACTTTTTTTTATTCATGTTATTCCCCTTTACAGGTATACCTATGTTTTCATTTTTATAAAAATAAATTTTAAATTAAAATTAAAATATCGTATATTCTATGAATTAAAACCAATATTAATTAATATTTGCACTAATATGACCATTCTACAGGCAAGAATGTGTAAATATATTATGATTTTTTTAATTTTTTTAAAAACAATAGCATGTATCTTATTAAAACCTACATCAATAAATATGCAAAATATTTGCAATGTAAAGCTATTATTTAAAACAAATTTACAAAAAATAAGATTAGTTTTGTCAAAATTTCTTTACATTCTGAACACAATTAAGGTTTTTGTAGTGAATTCAAATTGATACCATAAATTATTACTGGAAATATCCTTTGATTCAAACAATTTTCCCATTTTGTAACTTTTAAGGATTCGGGTTATTTACGGCCCTTCACATTCCCTGTAGTAATTTAAATCGGTAAAGTTCTTAAATTTCAGTAGCATAAACTATTTAAATTATCGAACAGTTTTACTGAAATTCCCTTATGGGTATCTGATGCCTTTGAGGTATTAAAATTTTGTAAATAATAAATTTTAAATAAAAATTCAGTTATTTTGATTCGTTATAAATATTCTTAAATTTAATTAACGTTTTCAGTTGTAAAAATAGTAATAATTACTTCATGCTATTTTACCACTCTGTCTCAGAGACAGATGCAAAAGCGACCATTCCGAAGGTTTCTATTTTCTAAATAAATTGAATTTTTACTTTCTTGAAACATTGGATTCGGAAAAAAATCTTAACTTCGAATTTTCGATGGATTTATACGTTGTAGAAAGTCTTGAGCACGATTTGACTGATTTTTTTAAAAAAATGTCTGTCTGTAAGTCTGTCTGCTTCTGACAAAAGTTGAGCATTCGCCTTATATCTATACCTAATGCACGGAATGAAATAAAATTTTATAATCAGTTAGACATTGACACGTGTTGCTTATTAGGCTTTGTAGTAAATCGTCCAATAGGTGACACTTCTATGCTGTTTTTTTTTCTCCAGAATTTACAGATTTCACCGACAGTCTAGACATATCTATACACTGTAAAAAAAATTCCGCAACGTTCCTGGGAAAAAATGGGCAGCTGAGTTGCCCATTATTTCCAAGAAACATTTCTTGAAAATGACTGGAACTTTACTGTATATGTTAAAAACTTTCTACAGAAATGCCAGTAAGTTTCCTACGAAATACCAGGAATATTTCTGTTGACAGCAAAACATTACTGACATTTCACAGCATGCGGGATCCGCAGACGATTTTTGCATTTCCAGTTGACAATTTTCGCTTTATTATCATTATTTGTTAGAATGAAAAAATATTTGAAATTGACATCACAATTATTATTTATAATTTACACGAAAAAATAAATTTTCAGTTAAAATTCAATAAAGTAAATATATATATGATATATTGTTTCTAAACTTTGCTTAAAATATAAAAATATATAAATGTAAATAATAATTAGAAAAAAAACTCTAGACATAAAATATTTTGGATTTTCGTCAGTAATTATGTTAGTTTACAAGTTAGATAAAATACATATAAATTTTTATGAAAAAAAAAAAAAAAAACCTAAACGTAATTGTATATTTTTTTCCGAAAAAAAAATTCAAATTTGCAGCAATTCAAAGTGTCAAATATATATCAAATTTAAATCAAATTGTAATAAAGTGTTAAAATATAAAATTAATTATAAAAGAAAATAAAAAGTCAAGAGGTAGCATCGAACTCGGGCCGTACGGGTGGCGTGCGAGCCTTCTGCGTCCACACCACGAAAGACACGTTAAGAGCTGCAAACTAATGGGTATTTGAAACGTATGCTAACCCTCGACATCTAATTTCTGAAAATCTAAGGCCCATTTGAAGAAATTCTTTCACAAGAATAATTAGAGATAAGAATTCTAAAACATACTTTAAATTAATCAAAATCGGTGAGAATCATGTTTGATGGTCCACTGGTTAATGAAGACCCAAATAATAGGTGTATTTTTTTACACGGTCTGCTCGTTAAACATTCCACAGACAAGTACGATAGATAATCTCTTAGCGATGTCACAGAGGTATTGTATTTTCATCAGAATTGTCTTGACAATAGAGACGTAAAGGATTATGTAGTCTATTGATTTATTTGCATTCCATATTGATTTTTTTACATTCATTTAAGGAATTCGTTTTCGACACTCGCGCGCGAGCAACGGATTATAGCAAAAAAATAATAAATGGCGGACGCAGCGTTTTGCTGTTTCCAACTTTTGTTCAGGAACGTTTCAGATAAGAAAACCAGAATTTCACAGGAAAGAGCTAAATTATTCTGAAAACCTGAGAAAAGGCGAAACGTTCCTGGATTTTACATGGAACGTTACCATTTTTTTTTACAGTGTAGAACTAATGCACGGAATTTTATCAAACTTCATATTCTGTTAGATCTTGACATATGTTAGTGCTGATTCGGTTTTCTAGTAAATCATACAATAGTTGGCGCTGTTATGCTGCATTGTTCACGATTTTCGCAATAGCTATATCTCTAAAAATAATAAACAAAATTTAGTTATACTTCATATTTTGTTACACTTTTACATAAATAGACCCTTTTTACGCTTGCGTGTATATTGCCAACAACTGTCACTTTTATGTTTTCGGTTTTGGAATTTTGATTGCAGATATCTAAGCGGGTCGGAGCCGAACTTCAATATTGTGTTTGAAAAATGCAATAATTAAATATCTTTTTTAAATGCACACAATTCAACGAAACTATACTTTTTAACTCCTCTTTATGTCCATATATTGTCATTTAATTCTGGCGATTTGATAGCAAATTTCGAAGTATTAAAATGCCTGTGATAGAAGAAACATTTGGGATTGGAACATCCGAGTATTTTTAAATTAGGGAGCGTCTACATATTTTAATAATTTTGAAAATTCAAATGGCAACGCTCACAATTAACACAAAACTGGAGGTTCGTGGATAAGAGAAACACGGAATATTGCGTTGTTTATACGCCTTTCCTCAGCATATGCGTTATATTTAAAGAGCTGAAACTGTTAGAATACAGATTTTGAATTTTAAATTCTAAAAAAAGGAATACAAAAAATCCAAGTTTTATTATGTCAATTACATAATAAATCAATCCACACACTACAAAATTATGAATTTTGACCTACCTACATCCTTTTTTTTAGAAAACGAACCACAATCTTCAAAAACATAGGTGTGTATCTTTATACCTCATGCCAGTTAGTTCCGGCTAGAGATAATTTTTATCTTTCGACAGTCTGACGAAACTTTCTCTTATTAACAAAAGAGACACAAAAGCTTTAAACTGGAGAAAAAAGTACAAACTTTTGTTTCATATAAAGTGAAATTATCTCATATTTAAACATGTTCTTGTAAATAATTCGGTGTCCCACACGCTTTTAATTTTAAGATCCTAATTTTATTTTTTGAAATTTATTGATAATCCCCTAAACACATTTTATTTCATATATCTATAAGGATTTAAGGATTATACAAACTGTACATTTCATCGGCCATCCTTCATATATGAAAGTCAAATATGATATCAGCAGTAAGAGTTGGTATTTGAAATATCAATATTAATAAAATTCTTTATACCTAGACGACATTTACACTGGTTATCAAAAATTAAGTAAAAGTCACAAAATGCTAATTTTTAAAAACGGGAATTCTCAAAAGGAAGTAATATAATTTGAATAATTACTATCTCTGCAGAACAGCTAGTCCATATAACATCTCATTCAGGTCACACATGGTTACAAGAGTCACAGTCACTACGGCGAAACAAAAAATAGGAAATTCCATACGTCTCTTTTGTGAGTCTCAAATGACTACTATATGTGACTCCACTGACAGGTCACTGTGACTGGTTGCTTTGTGACGATTCACCATGTGACTTTGCAATGTCGTTTCATTGAGACTCTCGTGTGACTCTCATCTGGAGATTCAATTTCAAAGTCATTGTGCACGCTGTATTATGATAAACCACCAAATAATGTCACATTAAAGTCACATGGTGACTTTCTGTCACATGACTTTGTCAAATGGTAACAGAGACCCTACTGTAAAGTCATCACTGTGAAAAGTGGTGAAAAGTCACCATGTGACTTTAATTTGACATTATTTGGTGATTTATCAGGATGCAACGTTCACAATGACTTTGAAATTGAGTCTCCAGATGAGCGTCACACGAGAGTCTCAATGAAATGACATTCTAAAGTCACATGGTGACTCGCCGCAAAGCAGCAGTCCCAGTGACCTGTCAGTGGAGTCACATATAGTAGTCATTTGAGACTCATAAAAGAGACGTATGAAATTTCCTATTTTTTGTTTCGCCGTAGTGACTGTGACTCTTGTGACCTGAATGAGATGTTATATAGACTAGCTGTTCTGCAGAAATAGTAATTATTCAAATTATATCACTTCCTTTTGAGTATTCCCGTATTTAAAAATTGGCTTTTGTGACTTTTCCTTAATTTTTGATAACCAGTGTATTTAAAAATATATATTCATAGGGTGAGGTGCCCTATTATCGTCCCCCAGTCCCTTATATGCCCTTGTAAATTGTAATTTTTAGTGAAAATCTAATAAAAACGGACTAGCTAACTACCATAGACTAACTACCCACGCATATATAAACATAGGCAAATATTGTACAAAAAAAATATAACAAGGCGAAAAATTGTTTTTCAAAAGTATCTAAAAAATACAAAAGAAAACAAATGGTCTCAAATGCGTCCCCCCCCCCCCAAGAAATCCAATACGCCGAGGATTAACTTATAACTAAATCAAAATTTATTTCTAAATGAGTAGGTAATTTAATTTACATTAAAGTTTGGAACAAAGAAATGTACTAATTATAAGTGGAAGTATAACGTAACGAAACATTAATCATCTAAACACGAGGAAAATTTTTAAAAATGTCATGAGAAAGCATTCCTAATTTCGTCCCAGGGATGAAGATAAGAACAGCAAGGGGGACGAAATTGGGACCACGCTACTTCCCAATATAACGAAGTTTCAGTTCCCGTAAAATAAACTGGGCGTTCTAAAACTCACTGTATACTTACTGTCAGCATCTTACCAACGTAAAATACATGCATAAGAAATCAGGTCTTCTAAAAATAGAAAATTCGCCGTCTTTAATTTATGTATGCGTCTTGGCGAACGAAGCTTTCAAATGTGACCCCTTTTACCGCCCGTCCCCTGTGCCTTGTGTCATATGTGGCACCACTTTCGAAGAAGCAGAGAAGTTAAGGGGGACAAAATATGGGCACTTTACCCTATTTGGCAAATTGACAAAATTCCCACTTAATCGGCATATCTTGCCTTTCTTTGCATATATTTGGCGATGAAATATTATAGCGTGACGTGTGTTTCTCTTGACCTGCACATATATATCATATATTTTAACATAAAAAATACATAAGTTATTTTATTTTATCCTCCAAAAACATATTAAATAGCATTTTGATTTTTCATTCATATTTATGCCAAGTATTTTCAACCATTTAAATAAACTCTCATAAAAAAATTTCTCGAAAAATTTCTCGATTTATTGCAATAATAATAAGTAAATTTACTTTACAAAATTTCTAATTTTAGAAAATAACTATATATAATAATATATGTTTTCTTTTAATTATATTGATACTTTTCAATTTTAAACGCATTCATTTTATACTTATTTAATAAGTAAATAATATCTTATATAATAACTTAATTACACATTTTTCATATAACCATTTATAAAAAAAGATAATTGAATTTTCAGTTTAGATAACACTGACTAAAATATTAGAAAATGTGCAATTAAAAAATAATTTAATTATGAATATTTTTGCATAATATTATAAAATTAACCTAATTTTAACATATTTTCTCTTGAGATTTAGCTTACAAAATTTCTTTTTTTTTTTTTTTTTTTTTTATAAAGATAGTACGGCCCAAATTATTATATTATTATATTTATGAAATGAAATTCGAGAAAATTTTAATTTGTTTATTAAATTTAAGGGAACGTTCTAGAGTAATTATATTTTTTTAATCTTTTCTTAAATAAAACTTAATAAAAGTAGAAACAGAAAGTAACTTTATATTATTTCCTATATTTAATTATTTTTTAAGAGAAATTTTCATTGTTAAAAATCAAGGAATCGTTTTGAGACATTCTAAACATACTAGAGAGAACGAAAAACAGTCAAGAAATATAAATTGCACGTTTATTGTTATGATGAGTGATAATAATTGTACAAAATAAAATTGAGGATGGACAGATCAATGACCGTATTGAGCTACATATTTACAACAACTGATCAAAAACATAGCACATTATATGTATTTATAAATTTAGTAAGGATCTTAAAAGAAAGATGGCGGATCTGGCAGAAAGCTTGTTGAAATTAACAATCGAAATAACACATGATATTTTTACCTGATACTAGATGTTTAACCCGTTATACTCACGGGAGTTCATGAATTTAATTCTAAAACCAAAATTAAAAATAACTATTTGATTTAATAAAATAATTTGCTACAACTGCGCATTTTTAAAATGTAATTTAATTTATCATGTTACTATCGTAGCAGACGATATCTATGGAAAAATAGAATAAATAGGATAAAAAGATTTGTTGATATTTGTGATAAAATGTTTGTCCTTATTTTTTTTTAAAAATGTAATAATTAAGCGCAATTAAATAATCTCTAATTATGCATGTGAGATTAAAAAAAAAATTATCGTAATACCCGCTACAGCTTTTTAGTATGTTGGGAACTCCTTTTTATATCGCAGTGTAAACTATATTCTAATTTTCAGATATTATAAATATTACGATTAAATATACACAACTCACACTTATTTATTCGTTGAACATATTTTATTATTTACAAAACAAAAAATGAAACTTTTGAGCTATTGCCAGCTCAGCAAACTTAATAAATATAAGCCACGACAGTACCCTCATCCCAGTAACGAATTTACATTACAATATACATATAAAAAATGTTAATTACAAAAATAACAATGCACCAAAATTTCAAAAAAATAATTTAAATATATATGTGCGAAATCGCACAGAAATTTAATCGTTCATCCCGAACTTGACTGCTTTTCAGGAAGTTTTTGTTTTTGAATATGTGAGCCATGTGGTGCTTTTGCAGATTGTATTTTCTGTGTTGGTTGTTTTTAGCAAAGACTGGTGTTTGCAAGAAGTATGCAGGCTTTAACTTATCAATAGACGCAGTTACAGATTTGTCTTTGATTTTGAGAGTGAAATATTTTTCGTTTCTATCAACGACTGAAAATGGTACTTCGTATGGGGGTTCCAGTTGCTTTTTAACTCTGTCTTTGCGAACAAACGCATGCGACGTAGTTTTTAATTCTTTAGGAACAAATAAATTCTGTACATACTTTTTTGACACAGTTCTTGGTCCGACTTCTTCCATCACTTTTTGAAGTTATTTGGCAAAAGTATCAGATGGTGTAGGAGTTTTACTTTCATGGAAAAATTCTCCAGGTAAAAATTTGTTTCGTCCATACACCATCTGGGCTCTAGTATGTGCGAATATTTCCGCATGGCAGTGCGTAGACCAAGAAGAACAGTTGGCAGTGTTTCAATCAAGGCCATGTTATTGTGTACCATTAGTGCAATTTTTAGAGTTCTGTACAATCGTTCGACATTTCCATTGGCTTGGGGGTTGTAAGCAGTCATGTGCTGCAATTTTATCCCACACATTTTTGTTAGGATGTTCAAAAGCTCTGATCCAAACTGTGAACCATGATCCGTGACGAGTCGATTTGAAGTTCCAAATCTAGAAATCCAGTTACCGCAAAACGCTTTGGCAACTGTATCGACTGAAATGTTGTTCCGGAAATCACTTCCATCCAGTTAGTATACCGATATATGCAGGTCAGGCAGTAGATATTACCGTTTGATGGTGTTAAAGGTCCTATCAGGTCAATATGAACATCACTGAACCTTTCCGATGGAGGTTGAAATTCACCGAAACTTGATTTGGTATGTCAATTTATTTTGCTCTTTTGGCAGGCCATGCATGATCAGGTCATAGTTGTACATCTTTTTGGATACATTTTGATGTCAGGAGTTTCACAGATGATTTAACCCCAGGATGCGACATTCCATTCATTTGATGAAATATTTTCATGCGATGGGCTTAGGAATATATGGTCTTATATTACTTGTTGAAGTTTCACACCACAAAGACTTTCAAGAAGTTAGCGTATACTGATTGAAATTCAGGGAAGTTGTGGATATCCTAAAGTTTAGGAATTCTTCATCTGGATTTTGCTCATCTGCTATTTTATTGTAATCGAACGAAGAAATTTCTTCAAGTCTGGATACGGCATCAGCAATAATATTATCTTGACCTTTAATATATTGGATGTCAGTTGAAAATCGTGAAATCTAGTGTAAGTGACGAAGTTGGCGAGGAGATACTTCCTCAGGCTTTTGAAGAAATTCAAAGGTGATGGGTTTGTGGTCTGTGTATATCGTGAATTTTCTTCCTTCTAATAAATGCTTGAAATATTTGATGGAGATATAAATAAAAGGAAATTCGCTATCGTATGTACTGTAGTTCTTATGTGCATCATTTAGCTTCTTAGAATAAAATTCTATAGCTTTCCATCCATTATCTTCATATTGTTGAAATACTGCTCCGATCGCTGAGTCTGAAGCATCTGTACATAGTGATACAGGTAGTTCGGAATTCAGAAATGATAAGAGTGCGGTATTGGCTAAATCATCTTTGCAATTTTTGAACTGTTTTTTCACTTCATCTGTCCAACGAACTTTTCTTCTATCTTTCTTTCTTGCTCCTTTGAGGTAAACATGTAACAGAGATTGGTTTTTAGATGCATCTTTTATACAGCGACGATAACAATTAATCGTGTCTGGGAATGTTCTAAGTTCATGAATAGTTGTTGGAAGTTGATAGTTAAGAATGGCTTGAACCTTCTGAGGTAAAGGACGTGAGCCTTGAGGAGTAATTAAATATCCCAAAAATTCTATTTCTTGTGCTCCCATGGTTGATTTGGAAACGTTTATGCGAAGCCGTAATCATTTATTCTTTCAAACACTAACTTAGCTAATTTTTGTGTTCTTCTACACTAGTATATGCAATAATAATATCATCTAAATAGGTGAAAACAAAATATAGACCTGAAAAAACTTCATGTACAAATCTTTGGAATGTTGC